>CM036258.1:19664294-20044294 GCA_020698575.1 Bostrychus sinensis
CAAAAAAAAAAAGTTTGCACTCTGTGTATAATGTGAATAAAAACAGAAAGCACAGATCTGCAAATCTCACAATTGTATTTTACTCACAATAGAAACCTTATGTGAACTTCATCCAGAAATACCACAAAAACACTGACTACATCTAATACTTATATTAACTTAATACTCTAATACCCTAAATAGCTGCTTTTATAACTAGTCAAACCTGTAGCCATCTAACCTCATTTAATTTCAAAATAGTTCTGCTGGTATTTTTTCATTATTAAACCTTTCTTTTCTAGCCTTTTGCTGCTTTTATCCCAATTTTTTTGAGTTGTGTTGCTGCCATCAAATTTAAAAGGTACTGTAAGCAGCATGTGCTCGTACCAGTTTAAAAACAATACTGCAGTCTAAATAAAAACAATGGTCTCTTTTCTGATTGGACAATCGGCTATGCAATTCTAGAACCAAAACCAAAAATGTAAACAAAAAGAACTTGGCTATTATGTAAAACATGTTTTTAATTGTAAAAAAAAACAAAACAAAAACTGTACTATTGTAGTCAGTAAAATTAATATTTAATTTAAACATGTTTACCTCATATCTTGGAATGCATGTGGGTAATTATTATGAAATATAAAAAATATATACTGCTCATAACACCTTTAAAATGATAATACTGTTTCACAAAATGGTAATATCATAACTATATCTTGTTTCAGCATCTGATATGTTGTTTAGGTGTATTTAGGTGAATAAAAGGTGGTTGCCTCCTGTTTTTATGTACATTTTACACTGTGTCCAAACCTTTTTAGAGCTAGGGTTTTAATATAAAAGGCAGCAGAATGGGTGAAATTGAGCTGTACTTGTTGTTGTTGGACCAGAAGGTCGGCAGTGTCACTCATGACCTCTCCGTTGGTGAGAACACAGTACACAGTCACACAGGCCTGAGGGACCCAGGTTGCTGTAGGAGTGAGGGAGAAAGAACCAAACTCCTTTGTCCCAGCAGCCACTATCAGGCCTCTGGACCTCACCTGGAAGAGAACAAAGACACAGAAACAATATGAGATCCTTGTTTGATTTGATTTCCGAGAATTTGTTGTGTGCTTGGAGAATTGCAAAAGACGTACCACATAGTGTAGTTGTTTTGGTTGGACAGAGCTGTCAACAGATATTTGGACAGGTAAACCTATCTGAAATCAGAAATTAATATGAACTGTTTTTGTATATAAAAGACAGGCATCTGAACATACACTACTGTCCAAAAATGTTAGATGTTCTTTTTTTAAATTCTCTTTTTATTGGTCTTGCAATACAATATACACATACTATACAATGTACAAATGCATAACATCCCATACCATACATATTGTAATTCTGTCTCACATTACCATTTTTGTTTTTTTCTCTATAACATAACTTATTAATAGAACAGTTGTGAAACAAACACTAGATATGTTTTTAATCAAAGCTATGAACAATAAAGGTGCATCAATGTACAAAACAAATAATCAGAGAGCCTAGACCTCTGCCATGGCAGTGGCCCAGTCTCGCAATGGTAATGCCCAGGTCTGGACTCAAACTCAAAGATCTTCCAGTTCAGGGGTAAATGCTGTTTCTATTGCGTCCTAAAACCCTTATATCTCACAATGGTAAAGAATCTACTAAAACTGATTATCTGCTCTTTTAGTGAGTCAAGTTAGTAGCTTTGGTCTGTATCTCAAAATGGTACAGGATCCATTAAAAACTTCCTGAATCTAGATCCACTTAAAAATTAATGCATTATCACATGTTGGGGGTACCTGAGTGGAACTGATTGGTGAGATCTGAATGTAGGAACCAGTGGGCGAGGGATGAGTCTTGGAGATTTCTAAAGTCACAACGCTAGACTGACATCTTGCCTGAAAGATAAGAGATTAAAAGTCAGACATCATCTGTTCACAATCACATCAACGTGTTTACTTATCTAACCTTTTTAGGGAGGACAATATTTTCATCTGTACTGAAACTACTCATCTTACACTGTGAAACTGGCGAACACTGCTTTCTCCCCTGAGGACCCACATACCATTTAAATCAAAATGCTTACACGAATAAAAAGCGTCTCTACTTCATCCTGTAACCTGAAGCTGATGTGGACAATCCCATCCTGAGGCACTGGAAGTTTAAGAGATGTTGGCTCGCCGTCATCTGTGGAGGTTCTTTGAGTTATCTCTATCACTGCATTGTTCTTTGCATCCACTGAGCTCAAGGGCTGTTGGTCAAACCGAGCTACCTTGAGCTGTGGAATAGGAACAATAAGAAATTAGAAGAAAAATATATATTTTAAATACAAACAAACTAAATTGCAGAGGTGAAAGAAGAGCTCAAAATCTGTACTTATACAAGTTACTTTAAAATAATATTACTCCAGTAGAAAAAGAATACTCAACAAAATGATTACATGAGTATGAGCAAAAGTGTATTACATGTAAAGGCAACTAGTAGAAAATGAGCTACTACTGCCACACCACTACTATTATTACCACTATGGCCATTATCATTACTACTAATACTTCTACAAGTTTTATTTCAGCTTTCTCCTTCTGGGGTCACCACAGAAAGAGATAAAAACAACATAAGACCTTTCTTCAAAAATGTACCCACATAAAAGTATCTTCTAGAAATGATATGAAATTATATTCAGAAAGTACTTTGCAAATGTTCTTGAGTGAAAGCATCTACTTTCATTTGCCAAAACCTTTTACCTTTGCACAGAACTCCATGCCCGGTTTCAGTGTTTGTGGATAACCATGCAGCATTAAGCGATAGGTCTCCCTAGAAATATGAACCTTAACTTGTTTCGTCACTTCAATTCCCTGGTTGACTTAAGATATAAAACAAAACATGCATTAATAAGATGCTTTTGCCCAAAACATGGCCTTTAGAAGTGCATCTTACCTGATGAGTTGCCAGTAACAGCAGCATGAACATAGACCATTACGTCTTGGCCACTTTGAACCTTTGCATTAAGTGGATGTTCACTAAACAGAAACTGTGTTGACCCATACATCTAAAAACAAGGATTAAGAAAATAACAAAATGTCCATAATGTCCTTAATGTCCATACAGTGTCCCTGAGAAGAAGATCATTGATACCGATTTTTACCTCTTTGGTTTGTGTGAACATGAGCGTAGTGTCATTCTCCATAGCAGGTACCATGAGTGTGACCTTTACTGTCCCATGTACAGGCTGTCCACTTGAATAACTAGTGCATACAGACAACACAACATACTATTATGAGAAAATCCTGTATTAGCAGTGATAGTATTTCAATATATTTTTGACTTTTGTTGCGCTTCCACCAGTTTGATGTGGCATATGTAAACTTACAGCGCCCTCACTGATCCGGAAATATCCTCCTCAGCCAAAACATGAGAAGGTGTGTTGATCAAAACTTCAAATGGAGGATTTTCTGTAAAAGCAGGGAATCAATTTTAGAGTCAACTTTGGGGAAAAAAAAGGTGGCACAATATTGCAGTTTTTTCTTTGAATGGATTACAGTAGGCTAATGTAGTGTTTGCTAAATGTCTTAACACACCATTATAAGCTCACATCGACGTTACACATAGCACATTTAACTAAGAATTTCACCGTTACCAAAATGTTCCACAAAAAATATCAGTTGATCAGTCAGTCCCTAAAAGAAAACAAAGACGACATTTAGCAGTTACTTCAAACAGCTGGACGATATAAAAACATTTCTCATCCTTACATTGATTGTTGTTATGACTGTCCACTGTCCAAGAGGAGCAGCCTGGGATAAGGTGAATTCCCGCAACACAATCCCATAATTCCCACTGGACTGTGACTTGTCTGCTGTATTCCCATCGGGATTCTGTGCACGGCAAAACCTAACAATTAATCCACAAATCCCAGTGCTTATTACTTTCAAATAAATACATGTTCTATAGACGTACATTTATGGAAAGCTCAACTTTGCCATGGTATGGGTAATT
This sequence comes from Bostrychus sinensis, assembly GCA_020698575.1. Lineage (NCBI taxonomy): Eukaryota > Metazoa > Chordata > Actinopteri > Gobiiformes > Eleotridae > Bostrychus > Bostrychus sinensis. The sequence goes on from CM036258.1 coordinate 19,668,273, forward strand.
ATCCAGATAGACCGATGCCACCCGGATTCTGACAGTGTCTCCTGGCTGATAGTGTGATCGGTCAGTGTGAATAAATGTGGTGACATTTCTGGGATTGAAAGCTATGATTGTGGTGTTTGTATAAATAACTTCATCGCCTTTATAGCCCCTCACGGTCAGGGTAAATGCAGAGCTCTGGGGATTTGATTCATAAATCTGCAACACATTTTCACACGAGTTAGTTACGCAGAAAAATTCAAGTTGACAAAATGAAGAATATTACTTACAGGTGGAAGGATGAGCAACCCTGTCACATCTAAGAAAAGAAATAAAGAAGGTGGTTTAGTCCACAGTAATCTTATATACTAAATATCTAATTGGAATAACATGCAATATGTGATAGCTATTGTGAAAATAAAATACCGATATTGCATTTGCTGATATTGAAACATTTGCAATATATTGTGCAGCCCTAATATCTATTAAATATATTACCGTTGGTAAAATCTTCAGACTTCTCTGTTTTGATGTTGCCCTGTACAACTTCAGCTGTCACCCGAACACTGAAATCTGCCCGAACAGTCACTGCTAACGACGTGGGCATCCCAGCATAAATCACCTCTGGAATAGAGACCAGGAAAAGTGTGCTGAAAGAAAAAAATAAGACTTTAGATTTAATTAATTCATTCATTCAAAGTAATTATGTGAAGATGCTGTTGGTTACCTACCTGGGTGATTGCTGCTTTGATCCAGGCACACAAAGACTAATAATTCCAAAACATAAACCTATTCTACAAATCCACCCCATGTTCGGAATAGGTGAGCGGACGCACACTTTGAGTCCGCTCTACCTGTCCTAGACCTGTATGAGACAAAACTCCACCTCCGTCACACCCAGAACACTCCACTCACATGAGAAACTACTCACAGCTAGTATCACATGTGTACTCTTTCCTGAACAAAAGATGTGGTCTGGAGGGGAAGGGGTGTAGACACATTTCAACGCCTTGGCCCAGGGGGGTCGAGTCTCAACGGTCTATGCAGAGGCTGAAAATTCACACAATACTGATATATACAGGTATACCCTGAGCTGCTTTTACAGTAACTGTGAGGAGACGAGTATTAAACTACTCTTACAAACCCCTCTTTTTTGTTTTTCATTACATAGGAAAACAAATTAAGTACTGCTGAATTTATAATTATATACCTGCCAAGAACAATTCCATACATTTAAAAGACTGTAGTATTACTATTGAGACAGGCCCACAAATCCAATCAAAAACCTCAGCAGGTTGAGATTAAAAGGAATGCATTTATAGCAACTGAATTTTACATTTTAAATGGGTAGGAGTAGGAAAACAAAAGATATACACACATAGAGCAAAAATATAGCATTATTGTAAAATTATGTATAAGCCAAAAAGCCACAATGACAATGTAATTGCTGAACTGTGGCACATTTAAAGTCTGCATAATCTCCTAGTAAACAGCAGGTGGCAGAAGAGTCAAAGCCAACCTAAAGCTTTACTGTATGTGAGAAAGGGAAATGTAAACAGCATACTTGTAGAAAGAAAGTGTACTACACGAATAACTTTATCTTAACATTTTATTTCTTTGGTATTTTTCTCACCAGTTACATATAAAATATACAGTATTAAATTCACAAATTCTTATTTTGGCACATACAAAACAACTTGTTAGTACTGATGAAGAATCAGAATTAATTTGCATCTGTGATGATGCAAGTGTAACAGAAAATGATGTTCAAATCAAATGTGCAAGCCCACGGGGGTCATGCATTTGCTCCAATGCTGTAAGCATGTGTAAGGCCTAACCCAGCGCCCAGTATCCACAGGCATACAACACAAGGCACAGTGTCACACAGATCTCTGTGTGACTCTTATTAAGTAAAAGAGCTTGCTTTTTGACAAGTCTTCATAGATTCTGTCACATTGCTTCTGAATCCCTACCAAGCCCTTTAAGACTACAGCAGACAGTAACGTCATTATTAATACATTCTAACAACAAAGTGCTGACACAAGTGCATATGTACAGAGTGTGAATAAACAGGACCAGGACAAAGGAGCATCCTAAAAGTGGAAGGCAGGGGTTAAAAGACCAATCATAACTGGCACATGAAACTGTGGACAGTTCGAAAACTGCCTACAGATTTTCTGAGAGGCATGCTGTGATACAGTACGTTCTGCCAGTGAGCGTCAGTGTGAAGACGATTACAGCAACTCACTTTACATCAAAGAGCTGCTGGAAAAGGCACTTCAGCATATTTAGTAATACATCTTTGTGAAAGCTAGGAATAAGGCTCTGCAAAATGTCCTATTATATTAACACGTGAACTTGTTTGAAATGTGTGGCTTTAATACACCAGAAAATGTCCAAATTTTGACTTAAAGGCTATTTTGGTATCTGAGCTTTTCAGCAGTGGCTTTTTTTCAAGAAACTTCCTTATTTGTTTTTAATACATGGAATATAATAAGTAGCTTTCATTGTGTTTTTTTTTATCTAAGGAAGAAAAAAAAATGTCTCCACTTTTTCCAAGGACTGATAAACATGTCATACAATCCTTGCAGTGCTGCCTTTGATGAGCCCTCAAGCCTCCCCTATTCGAGTGCTTTGGTCAGTACCTCCAGCAGTCACATTTCAAAGTGTCGGTATACACTCTCCACGTAGCTCAGGACCCTCTGCCAGTCAGGACCACCCACTCTGAGCATCTCCTCCAAGGTCTGCAGCACACAAACCCAAATCTATCATCAATCTGGTGTTTACTAAATCAATGTTGAATTTGTTCAATCTTAAAGGGCACAGGGGCTTACCAGAGACTGTTCAATCCCCACACTCTCTCCTGTTTTGAATGCCAGACTGAGGTTCTCTCTCTGGAAAAGCAAGAACAATCAATAACATGAACACTATAAATCATTATGTCCCCATCAGTGCACAGGCAGCAGCACATACCTTGTTGTCCGAACAGAGGCTGTTGTAGGGGATGTGCGAGGGGAGGTATGTGTGGTAGATGGCACAGAAAGCCAGACCATCTGCCCAGCTGCTGCTGAAGTTTGTAATGTCAATATTCTAAATAAAACGAGGGAGCACAAGGAGAAGCCTGCAGTGAATATTAAAACTCAGACAATAGCTGCAGTAAATAACAGTACACTAAAAGACTTATTCTGAAGACTGGCTGCAATTTGACTTCCAATTACACAATAAATGCAGAGTCAAACTAATATTATTTGGTCACAGGGAAGCAGTTTACATAGAGGGTGAGAAGGATGAATGTAAGATATACATAAATAAATATCACAATAATATTGGTAATTCATTTAGAATTATTGATCAAAAAACAAAGTCCTATATCTGGATATAGGGTTAAGCTAGTGTAAAAAGTACAAGTGCATAAAACCACTGTACTTATTCTATGAAGAAACTGTATTAAAATAAGTGCTTTGCTATCTGTGCCTGTGATTCATTCAGCTTTTAGCAAAAGTCTTATCAAATTGTGCCTTTTTGTTTTTCCTGTAAAGTTGTCACTTGTTACATATATTTAGAAAACCCATCTATGCTTTACCTTGTAGCCTTGAGTTCGATTCTGACACCAGCGGAGCAATGAGTTTCTCTTGGAGCCTCCATGGCGACGCAGCAGTAGGTTGAAACCATCCTGTGACCTGTCAACGGCAATACAAAAGCTCCTCAGGCACACACTGCATGAGTTGGAGTTTTGTTATGTAAAAATCAGACAATGTAAGGGAGAATGTAGAAGCCTAATTTGTAAAGGTAAAGATCAGACTAAGATGGATTGTGCATTAAGCTCAGCGATAAGAGAGATAAATGGATTGGTGGCAAAACAACTATTTATAAATGGGTAACAATTAGTTTGGGCAGTAAAACACAAAGGTCTTTTAGAGAAAGCATGTGGACTCACTTTGTAGGAGGCAGGTCAGCGAGGGCAGAGTTGTACTTATTCAGAGACTCCTCACGCTTTTCTACAAACAAATTATCACACAGCCTGTTTATTATCCACCAGATAATATTGCGTGCTAATTGGTGCAACAAATAGAAAACATTTTAGAGGTAAAAACTTAACATAAAATGAAAATAACAATTTCTTGTAATTTTGTCCATACACTTACCTTTATCTGCACCTTTGCTATCTTGCCAATCCAAGCTCCGTCTGCCTCTTAGTTGCACCAAGTTCTTAGAAACAACACAATGATTTTAAAGCTGAAGGGTTTAATGAAGGATTATGATCATATTATTCACCTTATTTGTAGACCCAGATGTTGAGATAGTATTGGATTGTGAATTTCTATTGTGTGTAGTGGACAAGTCTGATGTTGCAGGTAATCTGGACAGGCTCCTGCAAGAGTAGGCAGTTAAAGCACAGGCCTGAAGAAATAAACAGCAGAGTTGCATAACTGTTGCAATGCCTTTTTACAAATTATAGTTAATTTAACTAATAAAGTTAAATTAACTCAGTCTTCTGTGTAGAAACTAGAAGCATAATGTTAAACTTTGGGATAATGATTACTGACAGACTGAGATATTTGAGCTCATGCCAAACAAACAAATCTTTTGTGCCACTTCAGAGACTCCGCCCCCTCTATTCAAATTACTTATGTTCTGTACACTGGCACACAAACACCCACTCAGTCCTGCCTGCAGTAGTTATGTGTGGATTGCTTCACAAACAGTGCTTTCAGTCTGCTTTGCACACACAATGGACAACTAGCAGAGTATAAGCACATTGTTAAAAAGCTGGCGTTCTCATATTTGAGCAAAATTGCTATCTATATACAGTATATTATGAAGCTATTTAGTTAGGTATATATGCATAATGCGATAGGAGGAACCGTTGTGTGTGAAATTAGACCTTAATATGTTATCTAAGCTTTTGTTTTCTAAGAGTATGTTTCAATGCTATCTATGTCTGCTTACAAGGAGGAAAAGCATAAAAAACAAAACGGAAGCAAAGTGAAACATGGAAAAAGACTGACAAAGCATTTAAACAATGTTTAACTGGGCGAAGATAAGTGACATGAGAAGATCCACCAAGTTATTCCTCAGCGAATTGGCCCAGTTTGACCAATTTCTTATGATAAAATAAAAAATATATAAAGCAGCTATAATGTTTTTGTGGGGAGAGAAGAACTGTTACAGGAAAGGATTTAAAAATCTGTAGGAGTAAAACAAGTGGAGTGACATGCAAGCTTTTTTTTAGGAATAATAGGAGCATACCTTGACCTCTCTGTGGTTATGGCTCTTCGTGTCTCACTTGATTGGCCTTGCTCTCCACTTCGATCCTCATTGGTTACATTTCTCAAGTATCTCTTTGTCACATCTGTTCGTGGCTCCTCATCATTTTTTGTAACATCATTGTGACTTCCAGTGTCTCTACGTTCACATCCCAACCTGTGCAAGGCCCTGTCCCTGCCTCGCAGTGTCTCCTCTTTATTGTCACAGTTATTAGCACTGGTTTTATCTGAATTGTGACTGGTATCATTGGCGTCAGGGCTGTGTGTTATACCGGCCAGTCTCAGCCTGCTCTCCCTCAGCTCTTTTCTCAGTGTGACCAGCTGCATGTCGGTCTCTTTCTGCCTCTGTTGAGCTGCCGCCAGTTCTCGCTCCATGTCCTTGTGGGCCGTCCGGAGAGCCGCCAACTCCTCTTCTGCCTCCGCTCGCAGGCGGTCTGCAACTGACACCGCCACCTGGAGGTCAGCCTGGAACTGCAACCACTCCCCACGTTCAGTCTGGACATGAAGAACATCAAAAAATTACTGCATAAATAAACAGAAATGGACATGTTAATGATAACTAAAATATATATTGTATATTCATAACAAAAATGATAACTGGAAATATATTGTATATTCATAAACAATGATAACTAAAATATATTGTATATTCATAACAACAATAACTGGAAATATATTGTATATTCATAACAAGTTTACAGTACATTTAGGTAAAATCTAAATTCTTTTCCTATTCTATACAAAGAAAGTTAGTCTGGTATCCTTCCACTTGAGTTTCATTTCTGCGGGCGGACAAATCACAGGTGGAGTAACCAGTGGCATTGTTTATTTCAATTATATGCAGTGAAATGCACTATTACTCAACAGACCAGGAGGTTCCTAAAAGAATCCTCTTGCCATCCATTCTCAACAGGAGAACCAACGGTGGATTGAGCTTCTAATGGTAACACCACAAAGCAATCTGGTGGTTTGTATGCTTCATATGTTGTTGAAGACAATGTTGGCGGTAGTTTCTTTTTTCTTTTTTTCATTTGAGAGAGACAGCTATAAACAAATATCATTGATTGGAGTGTCACTTTTGTTGGAGAAACAGAGCTTGCACATGAATGCTGTGACATTTTGTTTAAACGAGACAGTGAGGATGCTGCGTCAAAGGTCTTATAAAATTCTCATGTTTGCCAGTTATATGGAGCCCTGTGTGTGGGTGTCTATACAGTCATGCACTGCTCATGTCAGGAGTGTATAAAAGATCTAAATGGGATGCACCATAATGGATTCTTAGGACTCCCTGCCCTTGCTCTACTCAAGAAAGCTATTGATGATGTTGCTGAAAACAACATGCATAATTCTACATCTGGCCGTTTTCACAGCAGTTATGAACTTGTAGCTTAACTGAAGGCTCATTAGAGAGCAAGAGAAGGAGAGAGACCAGGACGAAAGAGCAAGAAGCAAGAACAACAGAAGGTATGAAACATTTTTGAGTATAGCTCTGACTGCTTAAGTAAAGTCATTGATGGGTTGTAAAATTGTAACAGCCGGGGGATTTCATGAAACAGCAGCAGAAAGTTCTCTTGGTACAGATGTCAGCTCACTAAAGTCAAACCTCAGTGAAGCTGAGCCAGGATTCTTTTGTATGCTAATATATTAGCAGGCAAAGGAGGTGAATGAACCATTGTACACTCATACTGTCATCAACAAGCTCAGTTTGGTTCCACATCAGCACAGCTGCAAAACAAACCTTTGTGGTTGTCCATGATATTGATATGGACGCATGCCTCTGCATGATCTCACGCCATACTATGGGTCTAAAGTATGAGACAGAGCCATTGTGAGGTCCAGAAGATAGATTAGACACACGTGGATTCATGTTGACACCAACATGCATTTTTTGGAATGTAAATTTGATTTATATCTGTTGATAATATAAAGTTTTGATTCTTTAAACATCTTTCTTAAAGCTACATGTAGAGTGCCTGCCTGTACAAGTACTATAGTTATCCTAGTCTGAATGGCTTTCTTCCAAGAACCATTCCAAGGAACTAATGGTGTAAAAACTGGTCCACTGGAGTCAATGGAAATGTCGCAATTCTCTCAACAGGAGAGTTGCGACATCTCTTGCATCAGGCAAGAAAAGGAGGGCAGTGTAAAATTCTATGGTTCTCTGTTGCAAGTGTCAGTACTTGTTTAGTGTAGTTTAGAAGCACTACTAATGATCAGACAGAGAAACAGTACATCCCTTGCGACCCCTGTATCTGTGGGAGCTGCTGTTTCGCGCTCAGTTCCCCTGAGCTGCTGCAGCTCTAACCCTTTAGGCTTCTAAACTCTAGGTAGTGTATACAGTTGCAAGAAAAGTTTGTGAACACTTTTGATTTACTTGGATTTCTGCACGATTTGGTCATAAAATGTGATCTGAGCTTCATCTAAGTCACAACAACAGACAAACACAGTCTGCTTAAACTAATGCTGCACAGTCTTATGTCTTAGGTCTTAACTTTTCCTGCAAAATGTTTTGATAAACTTGGAATTCATTTTGCTGTTGATGATTGCCAAGTGTATTAGCCTTAGCTGTGTGGTTTTCCCACACTTGAAAGGGACAGGTCTCAATTCCGAAGGCGTATGCAGGACTTTAAGTAATTTTTAATCCTTTTATTATGTGTTCAGGATTTATTTTCAATGACCAGAATTACCAGGTGAAAAACCTTTAAAACACAAAACTCAGTGTAAATAAGATGAAAAAATATTTACAATTAACTTCTACACAATAAATGTAGAACTAGATTAAAAAATACCTTTTAAGTACTATGTTAATAAATTTTACCCAGATTTTAAAACTTTTGCTTAAGCATATTTAAGATATTTTTTAGAAATCTATGACTTTAAATGACATTCTTTTAACTGGTTTTACAACAATGATAATTTAACCATTTTAATTGATGTACTACTATCAATATAATACACACACAATATAATTAGTGCAGTACTTAAACTATTTACAGTCTTAGCAATATAGAAAGGTCGGAGTGTCCATAAACGCAGCACTGACATGGGGCAGCCACAACTAGCAGTGCATGGAAAAGTTCCAGTCAAATCAACACAATGGACCACAGGAGCTTACCGGCTGTCCCTTCAGAGTTTTCATGAGAACCTGGATCCCACAGAGTGGTTCTACGACTTAATTCTCCCTTAGTAGCTTCCTTTGCGCTTGTGCAGCCAGCTGCCTTGTTGACTCTGCTCCCAGTGTGCTACCTGTAGACAGCGGTTCGCCATTTTTATCTGTCCAGGCGCTGCTGATTACTAATCAGTTCACTCGTTTCACCTGGCGCCACCCGCCAACAGCCGGAGCGAGCAACCCGTGGTCCCGACTCGGCAGAAACAGGTGAAGCAGCAGGAGAGGGAGCAGTGCATGACCACACCCCCTAAAGAGCAGCTCGCCGCGACAATGATAGCAATCTGTCCAGGCCTTGAGGCAGCAAAGCAGCCCCAAACCATGATGCTCCCTCCACCATACTTTACAGTGGGGATGGGGTTTTGATGTTAGTGTGCTGTGCTTTTTTTTTCTCCGCACATAGCGGGTGTTTCTTCCAAAAAACTTTGGTTTCATCTGTCCACAGAATATTTTGCTAGTAGTGCTGTAGAACATCCAGGTGCTCTTTTGCAAACTTCTCTTTTGCAAATGTGCAGCAAGGGCTTTTTTAGACAGCAATGGCTTTCTCCATGGTGTCTGCCCATGAAGTCCATTCTTGTTTAATGTTTTACCTATTGTAGATTTGTCAACAAAGCAGCTCTTAGCACGTTAGCCAGAGATTTCTGTAAGTCTTTAGCTGACACTTTAGGATTCTTCTTCACTTCATGAAGCATTCTGCGCTGTGCTTTTGCAGTCATCTTTACAGGATGGCCACTCCCAGGGAGAGTAGCAACAGTGCTGAACTTTCTCTTTTTACAGACAATCTGTTGTTTCATGCACTCAAGAACATCAAGGCTTTTAGAGATATTTTTGTAACCCTTTCCAGCTTCATGCAAGTCAACAATTCTTACTCATAGGTCTTCTGGGGGTTCTTTTGTGCAAGGCATGGTTTACACCAAGTAATGCTTCTTCAGAATAGCAAACTCAAAACTGATGTGTTTTTTTATTGGGCAGGGCCACTTTAACCCACACCTCCAATCTTCTCACATTGAATGGTCTCCAGATTGGCCGACACCTAACTCCAATTAGCTTTAGAAGAAGTCATTAGCCTAGGGGTTCACATACTTTTTCCATCCTGCACTGTGGATGTTTACATAAATGTTCAATAAAAAACATGAAAACTCATATATTTTTTGCAGCATTAGTTTAAGTAGACTGTGTGACTTAGATGAAGCTCAGATCACAGTTTATGATGAAATTATGCAGAAATCCAAGTAATTCCAAAAGTTTCACATACTTTTTCTTGTAACTGTATTTACTCTATTTTAACATAGAACATGGATAACATGTTCTATAATTTTGCCACCTGTCTAAAAGGGGTTGGCAAATGGTTAATAGTAAAACTGTATTACTGGCCTATCACATAACTAGACTTGAACAGAGGGCAAGCTTCAGCAAGAAAAGTGGAACCAAATGGCTATGCTTCAAGTATAAAGATAAAACCACCATAATATTGCTTGCTCAAGTATATCCTTTAGTCCTGGGCAAAACAAACCAAAAAGTATTTATGCTAGAAAGGATATGACAAGCTATCTAGACTTAGTTTTGGCAACATTTTAATAAGTGTTTTCCTAGTCATTTGCACTACAGTTAAACCCCAGACTCCCAACATGTCCAAACACTTCCCAGTAGATTCAGACTTCAGAAAGACACATCGGAAACAGGAAAGCCTAGAGCCAACTACATCATCTAAGAAAGTTTTATCATTAGAGAGAGAACAAAAGTGTCTGAAGGAGGCCAAGTCGGGACTGTGATGCAGAGTAAACCATAAAGATACAGTATGAGAGAGCTATGGGAGTGCGGAGGAGTGCAGGGGTTGGGAAGAATGGTAATTAGATGAAGAATGGATATGGGACATGGAGGAGGCAGTGATATGTGAGCCAAGATGCACCCTCATCTGACCAGTGACTTAAGACCACAGCTGGACCCAATTACCCTGCATATACACACACACACACACACACACAAACTCAATATATCTCAGATTCATTCTTCTTCTCCTCAAAACACCTCCCTTGTTCTTTTACCTCACTGCAAAACCCCACTGTTAAGTCTTCGGATATTCAATGGCAAAATAGAAGATAACGGGTCATGTTTAAAAAGGTTCTATATTAAGCAATAATACTTGTACAGCAAGATAACAAAGGCTGTGGATACTAAGTGTGGACTCTATCTGCTAAAGAAAACAGGAAAAGGCTCCTCTGTTCACGCTGCGATAAGGGTGTGGACTGTCAGTATTGAGACACACACAGACACTCCCACAAGAGCTGACCTAATGCCCCACACCATGACCAGATGTGGGATCCAGCAGGCATACAAGTTGCAAGTGTACATTAACATACATGTGTCCTTGGTACTGAAGTAGATCTGATTTCCCAACATTTCCAAGAAAAGGTAAAGAAAACTGGAAAGTTGTGGAGAGCTGTCCAAACAGCTGTCCCTGAATCACCTCCACGCCCGTTCTTTATTGGACATACTTGGAGTAACATCCAAACTGTGTAATGGCTTCTTCTCACTTGTCTTTCTATTGTCCATCGTGTACACTCCCTAACACTTCTAAAGCAAAAAGGAAAATGACATGACTATTTCCAAGTCATTTACAGTACCACCCATTAAGTCAGGTTCTTATTAAAGGCTCTGAACAAAGAAAGGCAAGGTCCTATCTCGCAATGGTAAAGTAACAGTGCCCAGACCAATCTTCCTGGAGTAGCATTTTGTTTCATTCATGCATGTTTGAGTAATGCTGCTTGTTGAACCCCTACGTTTGTCAAGACTGAAAAAGCTCAACTCTATAAAAGACACGTGAGACCAGGAAGTACTTCTGCACATTTCTAAAGCCCATACACCATCACCGGACTAATTCTGATCTTTTCAGTGCTTAAACTGCCCTCACTAGGAAGCAGTAAGCTCAAATATATATCTGTTAGCGTAATGTTGCTAATAACTATGGCAAATAGCCATTTTGTGCTATGGCCAGTCCCCATTGTTGCCCGCAGGGGGCATTAGACACCTGTTCCAAGTGTTCTCTGCAAATTGAACGTAACAGCTCCCCAAAAGAACATGTTTTCATATATACACATTATTTTAAATTATAAAATGTGAAATATTAATGCAAAGTTGTCCAAAACTATTTCAAAAACCTGAAAAAGCATAATGTAGACCTTTAAGCCACAAACCCCCTATATCTCACAATGGTAATGAATCTACAAAAACATATAATTCGCCTTTTTAGTGGGTGAAGTTAGTTTTTTCGTTCCAAATCTAAAAAAAATAAATAAAATATTTAATTATCATTACAGCAATATAAACTCAAAGGCTGCATTAAATCACGCTCAGTTAACTGCATTTTTTAACACCTCACTAAACCATTTGCATAGTGCAGTACAACAAATGAGAAGTAGACACTCTCAGCCTCAACACTAAATCTTCATTCTGCAAATGAACAACCCCCTTGGCCCCTAGACACAATACTCTCTGCTGTAGTGGTCCACTGTAACAAGCAACCTGAAGATTCCTGGAATTTAGCAGCACCATCCGCCTGGAACCAAGTCCAAAACAGGTCTTTGTGATTGACTCAAACTCCAGTAGGAAACCAAATGTATCCCTTCCCTCACACACAAAATCTATTCAGTGTATCCAGCCATGAGAGGAGCATTTTCTTTGTTAGTACGTAAGCCAAACTGAAGACTAGTGGAGCACATCAGCATTGGCAGTTGGCACACTGGGTAACATGCTAAAGTGAAAGTTGGATGGATATGCAGCTCTACTAATAAGTATAGGAATAATACAGTGGTAGAAAGAAAGCAAAGAAAGCAAAGAAAGGATTACAGGGAAGAGACTGTAGAGAAAAAAGTGTGATACAGGCCACAAGAACGGGTTACAGCAGAGGTTGTTGGGTAATTGTTTGAGCTGTGTTGTGTGAAGAGGTCAGCTCTGTGAAGGCAAAAGAATGAAGAAAAGACACAGAGGCGCAGCAGGGGAATCAGGAGGCTTTTCAGAAAAAAAGCTATTTGAACCAGCTAGGACATTAAGTGTTTCTGTACACGTCTTGGGAATCTACTGTCTCACGTGCATGGCTCAGTACAATAACACAAGGCCAGACAGTCGGTAATGGCCTCAGCCCTCACCCCCTAGCTCACCATAGAATCCAATACAAAACAAGTTTTTGTGTTGTGGACAGCCAAACATGAATCCCCTCCACGGCAGTTCTCTCTCCACAAAAAGCCTTACAGCACAGCACAGTAGTCCAGGAAGGTTCATAAAGTTGGAGCTTTACTAGCTTATATTGCTCTATTGAGGGCCCATATAAACACAGTGTCAAATTGCTCTTGTATTCATATACATGGTTAGCCATTATTGCTTCACCACAGTCACTCAAAGGGGTTGTTGCTCTGTGCAAAGCCTAAATTTTAGGGCCAACATGGGGATGTAGAAAGCTGACAAGAAGGCAGTACTTGCTATGTGAAAAGGACAAAATAATGTAGACCAAAAAGGAAAGTAAAATAAATGTATAGGAGGAAAACGACTTCATAGTTTTATTCCAGCTGTTGTAATCTCTGCCAGATCTAGAGGAACTGGGAGCCTCCAGCTACAATCCTCATAAGGGAGGGTCAGGAATTGGACAAACGACTAACAGGAAATTACTGCAGAATATCACCTTTCTCATATGAACGGCAGATGCCTATATAACTGAGCATGTCTAGTAAAAAAAGTTAACTGTGCTGCCAGTAAGACATCCTCACAATAGAACATATTCATTTTAAGCACAACAGATGTCTCAACATTTTATCTGCAGTACTGTGCAAAAGTAACTTCACTCTGCAAATGATAAGTTTAGATATAGATTTTCCCCTGAACTACAGTATAAGTCCAGATCTAGCATTATTTCTTTATCATCGACAGAAAGGACCAGTGCAGATTTAGACTCTCTAAATGCTGCTAGTTTTGATTTTTTTGCAATTTGGTGCATTTTTCTACATTGATACACCTTTCTTTCTTTAGAGCCTATAGTCTATAACTTGTTTAAGACTTTTGCACAGTGCTGTATATTCTACTTGACTAAAACACTTTCGGACATCTCAAGACAGCACAGGAAAACCTCCATTAGCAGAAATGCATCTCCCAGAAGGCCCAGGCCATTTTAAGGCCTATTGTGATGGGCAGAACTAGCAACAGTGCCTTATCTCCTGGATGAAAGGTTACATGCTCTATGTTGACTTCAACAAGTGGAGTGTGTATTTCCTGGTTACAATTCTATATTTATCCTAGGAAATGCTTTATTTCCATTTGAAATGTGTTGCTATGTAATGTAATGCTATGGGTGTAATGATTGCATAAGCGGAAATGCACCCACTCCATTATGTTGATTCTAAAACTACAATTTTATTTTCAAGTTATTACCTGCAGAGAGTGCTTCAAGCTTTTCACCTCTGACAGTAGCTGCTTCAGTGCCTCTGTGGAAAGATGAAAATGCATTTATTCTCTCTAAACAAAGGCAATAAAAGTTGGTGGAAACATGGTTATTACAAGAACTAAATACACCAATCAGGCATAACATTATGACCATCTGTCTAATACTATAATATTTCTCTCAGAACCAATATTAATATCAGGGTTATGCCTGATCAGTGTATACCGGACAATTTGAGAAATATTAATGTTTCCTTTCTACAGTACAAGTACATATTATTTACCTGTTGTGTTCATGGCCCCATCCTGATCAGCAGCAATGCCCAGTGTTGTGCTACACTCCTCCAGGAGCATCTGCAGGTCATCCTCCTGACTGTCCCCAGCCTCCTGACCCTGCTGCGGAGACTGGCTAACACCACTGTCCCTCTCCTTCCAGGTCTTATCGGGGAAGCTGCCTTCCACTGGGGAAGGGGGGCTCTTGGCGGGACCGAGATCCCCACCATTTCCCTGCAAGACTGGGCTTTTAGGGGTTGAAGTCTGAGGAGTGCCATTCCTCCCCAAAGTGAGCTGTCCCTTGGTTCCGGCTGTACTTCCTGACTTGCAGGGTGTTGCATTTGTAGAGGTGTTTAGATGGACTGGTGAATGAGGTCTCCGCTCAGGTGGTGGTGGTGGAGAACCGGCTGTAGGAGAGATGGCAGTTGGTTGTGTTTTTTTCCCGCTGGGTGTGTAAAATAGTGGTGACACTGAAGATGACAGTGGACTAGCAGGGGATGGTGAAGAAGAGTTAGGGACACTGGACGTCAGAGATGGGCCTTCTCTCTGAGGTGAACCAGGAGGTGTGTGGAAGCTATCTACAGGGGGACCTATTTAAAAAAAATAAAACTGTTTTCAACCATAAATAAATGAATCTTTGTAAGTAGCAGCTGAATAAAGAAGAAGTTTCTCAGTTAAGAGGCCAACAAACATAATGTGCTGGATCCTTTCCTTGAGACCAACATTCCTTAAAAACTATTCGTTCACCATTTTGCTACAACACTCAATTCTCTAAATTGAGGGACACACAAACCAAGAACAACTGACTGGCTTACTTGGGACATTCTCCAGCAATAGGCCTCAAATATTTCCCAAACATAACCATTTCTTCTCTCTTTTTCTGCTCTAGGTTGTTCCCTGTCATAGGCCATGAACAATAACTTACAGCTATGAGAACTTGCATGATGTATCCTTCTTCCCTTGTTTGGGCAAATCATGACCCTTGCAAAGTATTTAATGATGTAAGAAAACCAGTGTATGCACCACTCACTCTGAGGCCAGATCACTATAAAACTATGACTTTTTTTTCTCAACATTCCCAGGTCATTCTAGTTTTTATGTCTTGATTCCAAACCAGTGTACTTGCCCAACCATATACTGTGTGTGGGTGGCACACTGACTAAATGAGAGGCAGTGTGTGTGGGTGTTTGATAACATATGCGAGTGAGTGAGTGTGTCAGTCAGTATTAGCCTTCCTCTGAATAATCCTGTGCCCTTGTGCTGGGCCGCAGAATTCTGCAGACTCATCACAGCTGGTCCAGTGGGGCCAGAACCACAGAGAATCACACAGAGACAGAGGAGAATGACCACAGTGAGCAGCACAGGAGGGCTGCCAAGACACACACGCCATTCTTACTATAATTATTAATGATTTTCGTTTTTGTCCTGTTTTCTGTGTCCAACAGTGCTTTTAAGTACTAAGGCCTTAGGATCAAAAGAAGAACCAGGCTTCTGCGATTGAAGTGAAATAACTAGCCCTACCACACATGAAACTTTCCCATTTGAAAGATGTATCAATGAATAAGTTGTTAATCTAAAATGTAAAATGTAAAAGAGCATTGCAGCAGTGAAACTCATTGCCAGAATCAATACACGAGCCTCTATCATTCTATTCATTTAAGAAGAATGCTAAAAAAAAATCGCTTGTTGAGACTCAGATGTGTGGCTACCGATGAAAATTAGCCCAATTCAGCTAACTCGGGTGCATTTACATTGTTTAATGTTGATTAATGTACATTGTCCCTTCATAACTAAATAAATAAATAAATAAATGTTGGTGTTGTTCTTGCATACCTGTGGATCCATGGCTGCCGTCCTTGGAGGTAAGGTTCCCCATTCTGTGGAATAATGGGACCAAAGCCACTGAAGTACCCAGCAGGTGCCCGCTTCTTCACTCAGGACAGAGAACACTCTTCCGTGGAGATGACCTGCACACATCCATGGCCAGTAAGCATAATTAATGGACAGTCTCGCCTTTCGTATTGACATACAAAAATATCTTGCACTCAGGCTGACATGAGCTACTGATTTCAATAGCACCATAAACTAGGGTGTGTAGGACGTGGGACGCTCCACTTGGAGCACGTGTCAAACAAAGCAAGCTCCAAGCCAAGTTGATCTCTTCATTAGAGACTAGATACTAATTAAACTCAGGTCAATCAACATGCCGACGGAACAGTGGAACTCATCAACTCGCTACGCAGTGACAAAGATGACCGCGGTGCGCCTGTGTTCTGATACAAACTACTTTGTAAAGTTGCTCGCACCAATACAAAAAAGTTACTTTCCTAATTAAAAAGTAATACAAACTTGCAAAACTGACCTCGTAACGCAGAGCTCCAGTTTTCTGTTCTGACTCTGGTCCTCTCTTCTACTTCAGCTGCGGTCGTCTCGTTTCCCCGCCGTTCAGCCGCCGCGGGACAGCCTCTGTGTCCCTCCGCTGCTGCAGGGACACTCACTCTCGTGCATTTCCAAACTCAGATGAAAAGACAAGTGTTCATTTATTCCTTTAAATCTAGTCTGGAAAAAAGATCCAAAGTTAATCCATAATTCTGAGAGGTCAACAAGAACACGAAGACCATCAGCAGGATTACAGGCTGGATGTGTCCACTGGAGGGCACAGTCTCACTGCACTCACACCTGTAACCGCTGGGGGGCAGAGTATGAAGTCCACACTACTGTGGAGGCCCTGGGACAGTTTTCAAGATGATAGATAGTAAATGGTTCATTGATGCATGTACATAACATTTTTTGTCAATTTAGACGATATCATGACCAAAATAGACAATCTGTGTGTGCTGTGGTATATGATAATTTAGGCTATAGGCTAAGCAGTAGGCTATCTATTTGTATCATGTATTATAGGCCTACTGTAAAAACAAATTAATATAATTAATAATGAGTATAATGGGAATATAAAACCATTCTACTTAGCCTACCAAATTTACCAACTACTAACCTATTATCAGCATGAGGAATAATATGTGGCTTTTTAAAAACACATATCTTTGATTTAAAACATTTGACAAAAATGAGACACACCCGTAAATTAAGAGCAGTGTTTACTGCATCCTTTTATTTCAAGATTCTCATAATTTTGCAGCCACCAGGACAATCAATGTAAACAATGTAAACAAACAATGTAATTGAATTGGCATTGTGTTGACTTCCTTCAAAAGATTATGAAGTATTGGTGTGACTGGTGGTGTGAATAAATTGTCTTAATATTATAAGTCTTGATTGATTTTATCTAATTTTGCTCCATGTATTAACATGAGGTAATGTGTGAAAGCATTGTGCTTCACATTTATTAGCAGCAAAACGTATATTTTACATAGAAATAGCTATGTTTTTTATTCAGTATCTTGCTGTTTTTAATCCTCCGCATCTGTATCAGTATTGTATTACTTAAAGTGATAGGTTCAAGAAGTGTCCAGTATTGCATTATGCCAGAGCTGTTAGTAACAATCTAAAAACTCTTACCAGCCACAATTGGCCACTGGTCCAATTTGGCAGACGGACAAGGGTGGTCCTCACCAAAGAGCAGGAATGGATTACAAGCTCTGGCTGACCTCAAAGTCACTCAGCTTTCTCACGACCCCAGTTTAATCCTATTTTATCACCACTTTTCAGAAAGCAGCACAGTACTTCCTTCCAAAAATAAGTCTTCTTTTCAGTTCTGCCAGAGAGTCACTAGTAGATTATATACTGTATGTAAATACAACATACATACACATAAATACACATTCTCAACCACACTCAGCATCTCACCAAGCCAACACCACTGCTTTAAATGCAATGTCCGGTTGTAATACCAGCACATAATGGTGGATACTGCAGGGGGAATGGTGCAAAGTTTGGAAGCACAGGTCTTCCTCTCTAATCCCACTTTAGGTTGATAAGTGAGTGTGCCAGGAATCATTTTCCACCTGGGTTAATCCCCTCTAAAGACGTGAGCTTAAGCTAAAGGAAAACCATCCAGTGGTCCTGGAGGCAGTGGTAAAAGAAACTTGATGTCCAGTTTATATAATTGTATGTACTGCGTATGGATGTATGTCAACATGTGTATACAAATAGACACAGATCAGGCATATGATTATGACCTCTGATGGATGAATAACACAGAATATCTCTTCATTGTGGCACCGGTTAGTGGGTAGAACATATTAGAAACAGAAAAAAATGGGCAAGCACAAGAATTCGACACAGGTTAAACTGTGATGACTAAACAACTAGGTCAGAGCATTTCCAAAACTGCAGCTTTTGTGAAGTGTTCCCGGTCTGTACTGGTCAGTATTTATCAGAAGTGGTCCAAGGCAGGAACAGTGGTGAACCGGAGACAGGTGATGCACATGGGGAGCAAAGGCTGCCTCATGGGGTCTGATCCAAGAGACAGGCTACTGTAGCTCAAATAGGGAGGTGGTCATAATGTTGTGATGCACAAGCTGTTGATTTCTACAGAATCCACATAAAATAAAATAATTTATTAAGAGCATCACAGTTTATTATTAACATGACACAATCTTTAGTAACCATCTTCCACCTACTGTTGTGTCATCTAGCTGTATTATTATCCTGCTTTTTAGATTTATTTAAGACAGATCCACTCACTGAGTGGATCTGTCACAAATTAAACCAGTCTGCTTTCACGTTCTCTTTGACAGAAAGCGGATTTCAGACTTTGCCAGTAAACGCCAAAGCTTGTTTATGGGTGGCACCTGGTTCTCCTCTGTGATAATCAATTGAAGTCATGAGCAGGACTGGACTGACTAGAGCACTTACACATGGCAGCATGCCTGAGCAGAAATGAGGGGGGGTGGGGGGTAATAGAAGTTTGAGTTGCCAACCATCTGTGCAGTGTACAGGGTGGGTTCTGCCAAACGCCTGTCCCTCTTTGTGCCAGGCTTCAAAGAGAGCCACAATGTCTCCAAATGAAACATGCTTGTTCATTTAAACTATATTCAGTGAAGATCATTACATCGCTCACCATTCATTCACACAGCAGTGCCCATTAAAACTATTTTAATTTGCACAGCACAAGATACAACAGCATAAGATCAATACATAGAACAATACACTGTATTTGAGAACATACATGTTGAAATCTCAGAATCCACACTAGCACACTGACAGAGAGCACATGGGCCACATCATACAATGGGCCAGCATAGCTACAATCTTATATGTGCAATAGTATAGTTACTGGAGCGCAACCATTATGTTTGTGGACCTACAGTAAGTTTACTTTTCTTATTTTATCGAGACTTTCTGTGCCACAAAGGATGGAGGGGAGATCTCTTGATAGGCTCCAGCCCGGCGGGGGACATCCAGGTGTTGGGGCCGGTGGGCGGCTGTGGGCACGCTGGCGTCACTGTGCGTACCAACCCAATTCAGCACGCGGGTGGAGGGCCGGTGGTTCAGGGCCAACTGCCTGGAGCTGTAGCCACACGTCCCGATCCCCAAGGCCCCCAGCAGCACGGCCATACCAGGAACAGACTTCTGAGCTGGAGGTGTCACTGCCACATTATGGTAAGCCTGGGTCTGAAAATGATAAAACAGATAATAATGTTAAGGGCAGGGGTACAAACTAATAATTTCACTCAAGTAAGTTACTACACAATACATTACTACATATTAAAGCACACTTATACTTTAGTAAAATGTTGAGGACAATTTGTACTTTTACTCAGATTTTTTAAAACCTTAGTGGAAAAAAGTGTGGAGTACAGTCGCCACACCTGACAGTTTTGTAGTAAGAGCAGTTACAGCAGTAGTATTGAAATAGTGGTAATCGTAGTAGTACTAGTAGTAACAGTAGCAGTGGTAGAGGGCATTAAAGTAGCAGTATCAGTAGCACTACATTTTGCAGATTACTTGTTCATGCAATTAAATTTTTTGCTGAGTTTTACTACTTGAGTAATATTATGAGGTGATAATTTGAAGTAACAGTACTCAAATACAGATTTTGAATACTTTTAACAACTCTTGTTAATGATATTAGTCAAAAAAAAGAGGGTTGAGAGTCTTCATGCTGAACATTAAAATCAAATGCGTTGAAGTATCACAATGCAAGATGCCATCCTCAGTCCCCATGCAGCGTTGCCACCTCACCCCAAGAGATTAAAAACTCATTTCTCTCATTTACCAAATGGTGAGCCTTCTTTTCTGTCAAATAAAAAGCTCATCTGTTTTGTGATATGGGCCATTTCCTCAGTGAGCCCTTGACAATAATGCAGACCAAAGAGGAGCAAATAATAGAAACACCACACTTTCTAATAGGGCTGCGTTGCAGTTAACAGCCCATTCCTGTCGCTCACTCATCCACTTCTCATTTCCATTTACAACCCAATGTACTGTCACCGGCTCACATTTCTCCATTGTTTGTGAAAAACACCAGCAAAATGGTGATTGTGCTTTATGAGCTCAAGCTAAAAGCACCCTGCAATTACTGAAGCAGCAGCCTCACATTTTCAGAGGGTTGTACACAATACGGTATTTTCCTGACATTTCATCATTCTGTCCAATATGAATCTCAAGGGACAGATAAAGATTCACTGCATCTGTCTTAAACATCTTCACACACACATAAAAGTAAGTATTTAAACTTTCTTTTACTCCCAAGAAATCTACAGTCATCTCATTTCACTCATGTTAAAGGATTTGGGTCTTTTTCTTACCCTATTACTTCCATTCTTTGTGCTTATTAGGCCTGTTGAATATATTACAAACGCAATATCCATATTGCACAACAGATTAAATGTACCAAAAATGTTATAGTCTTCTATCTCAAGTTTACACTATAAAAATGAGTGCCTAAATAAAATTCAGTTCAAAAAGTTTGTCATATGCACAGTAAGGAAACATGTTTTGTGGGAATTCTTTCTTTACTGTCCACACTGAATGCCACATAAAATCTAAGGTATAACTTAAGCAATCATTTAGGTACAGGTACAGATACGGAAAAAAAAAGAAGCATGCAAAATAAAAGAGAAATAGAAATTATGCATAAGAATTGCATTTTGCATGCTTCTTTTTAAAAAAAAAAAAAAATTCTGACCAAATTTAAAAAGTAATAATTTCTTCCTCTTCAGTTTTAAATGTTGACCTGGCTTATGTGTGGTTTATTGCTGGTTTAGTCTTTAGTACTGTTTTGATTTAGCCCCAGTTTTGATATTTTAGTCCAGGGCCTTGTTTTTCTTAAATTCTTATTAACTATGGTTGGTAACTATGGTTAATAACGCCTCTGTCTGACTAATTTTATCCAAATATCAATCGTACAATCAACACGATTAGTAACAAAGTTATCCCATTTGGCATGTTTTTCTAACATCAAGAAGCCCTTGTGTGAAACCAATGTAGTATATCTAGATCAGTGTCAAGTTTGCAATTTAAAACTTCATGATACTCACCTGCAGCAGTCTGATGTAGCCAGGAGTCAGTCTTGGAAGAGTGAAGAACATGATGTTGTGATTGTTTCTGGAGCTATTGGAGATCGAGGCTCCTCTTCCTGGACTCCCAGGATGGGAAACCCACTCGAAGAGGGTCAGCCCTGATGTGTAGACACCTCAGCCTGGGCTCTGCAGTGTGATCCAGCACAGTAAGCTCTTATAACGACTGCTTTGGTCTTTACGTAACAGGCTGTCTGCAAGGTGGTGTGCCTAAGGGGATTAAGGCAGTTGGCATACAGAAGAAGTTACCCTAAACACAAGCAAGACTGGACCATTACACTTTGTTAAAAACAATTTAATTAGTTACATTTAGAAAACCCGTGAGTTTATTTCCTTTTTCTACACGTGCAACAACTCATCTGATTATAATTAATTATAAAAATAACTGACATCTAATTTAGTATTCAATTAATCATTATTTGGGGTATTCATAGTCTTCCCAACATCCCAAATGCTGAGAAAACAAATTGTATTACCAAGACAGAGCTCTAAAGCCACAGAAACAATAAAAGAGTCAATCTGGCTTTTAGGATGAAAAAACATCCTCAAGAAATATACTTGTAGCTTTGTCTTGTTAAAAAAACAGCTAGGCCAGCATGCATTTACTTATACTTCACTATCCAATTTGTAATCAATTAATCAAAAAAATAATAATCAACAAATTAATCGATTATCAAAATAATCATTAGTTGCAGCCCTACTTTTTTCCAAGTTTTTCTGCTGATGTTCGGAATAGAATCTGTTTGTCTTGTCAGCAGATTTCTCAAGAGTTCAATATCTCTCCTGGCCTGTGTCCTCACCTCAAAGTTTGATATAGTGTTACTGAAGCTGTGACGGATACATATTTTAGGACTAAATAAGATTTCTCTCCAAAGAAGGCAGTCAATATGACCTTTTTTCATTTCATATAAGAATCCAATTTTACTATCCAACTTTTGTATAAATGAATAACTTCAAATACTAGGGCCAAGTTATAAAGCCAGGCGTTTCTATTTAAACACAGAATATTAAATATACAAGGTACATGGGAGTAAAAAACTTAAAACTGTTAATTGTTATCATAGTGATTACTGTATTTAATTTCTCAATTTGATAATAAACAACCTGATCTGTGTCTTAGACAGTGTGACTGGACAACACCCAGCTTGATTCTAATACTCCTTGTCTAAAGCACAGGGAAAAGTCACCACAATGACACTTTCCAGTCGAGATAATTCCATGGCCTTTTGCTGAACTTCAGTCCTTGGCATCAACTATGAGTAAATGAATGAGAATAGAACCACTGAGCTGTAGAAGCTAAAGGACAGGCCAGCTGCTCCCTGGGTGGTACGGATTCCCAAAGTCTATTCCTTAAATACAACAATTACATGTCTACCTCAAGGACCTAGTTTTTGTTGTAGCATCACATGCCATGAGTGCTTTATTTATTCAAAAATAAATAGCACTCTTAGCTCTTAAAGTTAGTTATTTAATAAATGTATAAAAAAGAACATCCTTTGGATGATTTAAAATGATAAAACACAGGCAGTTATCGTTGAGATAATGATCCAGTGCCATCTTGAATTATTCATGAGTGTTTTGTAAACACAATCTTTGGTGCACAAACACAATCTTTTACTTTATTTAGGAAGAAGATGTAATCCGGTACTGAAAAATGAGGACTTCAACCGTTTTTTTCTGAAACACACAAAAAGAGCAACCCAACACTAAATATTGCAGATAACAAAAATTATGATGAATATAAAATAATTGACCAAAACTCATACCAATTATTTGTGAGAGGATAGATATCTTAGTCAGGTTAATTTTCATTCATTCATTTTCTATCGCTTATTCCCATTAGGGAGTGGGTGACTGGAGCCTATCCCAGTAACTTTGGGCCGTAGGCGGGGTACACCCTGGACAGGGGCCAGGTTGTCGCAGGGCTGACACAGAGACGAACACAAACAGACAACCATTCACTCTCACATTCATTCACCAGGGTCAATTTAGAGTCACCAATTCACCAACACATGCATGTCTTTGGACGGTGAACCCGGAGAGAACCCACGGTAACACAGGGAGGACATGCAGACTCCACCCAGAGAGATCGTGTGATGGTGTGTTGGTCGGCGGGGCTCGAACCCACGACCTCCTTGCTGGGAGGCGAGAACGCTAACCGCTCTGCCACCGTGCACCCCAGGGTTAATATTAAAACAATATTTATTAATATTTATTAATAATATCACAAAGCTTAGCTTAATGCAGCAACACATATGAAATACAGTACCACCATATACCATCTTTTAGCCTAAATACTATTAAAATAACACCTTTCCCTCATGAATGTGTACTCAGCCAAATTTAGAAACCATGTTCCAAATGCTTATTTAATGAAAACTTTGTTGCTTTGAAATATACAGTATGTTGTACCTGAACTTTTGAGCCCAGAACCAAAAAGCTTATTTTTAGCAATGCTAAAAATGCTAACAAGTGTCAAAAGGTTGAAAAAAGCTTTCAAGCCACTCAGCACCAGGATGTGAACATCACTATTGTAAGGTAGGGCTGTGCGTTTGGACTTTTACTCTGGTTGTCCAGGTGATAGGGACACACAGAGCTGAGCAACAGTTGGTAATAACTATGGCAGTGGTTAGAACTCACTGGCTCCTTACTTAAGTGCATGTGAAAGCAAGCAAAGTCCCTACTGATCCTATTACGCAGCCACCCACACCAATTCACCAACACAAAAACGCACTGGTAAAATGTGTCCAGGGAATCTGATGTTTTGGTCGCTGAGTGAATTAGGTTCAAAATGAACACGCTCCAACATGTCAGTTTAGACAGAGTCACATGATAGCTATAAGTGATGCTAAACCAGACAGAGAACGGCACAGAAAGGGCAAGCTCTTACAAGTGGTGGCAGATGAAAACGAGTATGAACAGGTATAATCAGGTGAACAATGACAATCACTAGTATCCACATAGACCATGAGGCAAGCATGGACAATCAGAGGCAGGTATTAACATGACGGGGCAGGTCAACTGTGGGCCCTGGGCAGATCCCAACAAGACCAGACTAATGTGAACAACATGAATAGGGCATGAGCTAACATTTTACCCCCCCAAGGACATACCAGGAGACAGGGCAGTGGTGTTGTTAAGGTCCTCCGGTGCTTTTGCCAGTCCATTTGAAGCTTTCAGTTGAATTCATGTTTTAAGGGCATGGAGTTGTTTCAGGACAGAGGTGGGTTCAGATCTGCTGGCTATGATGCTCAGAAGAGCATCCACTGCCCCAGACAGGAGGGGAAGCTTACCTGTAAGCGCATGCATAAAAAGGTTATTGAAGCATTAGCAGTTTAACATTGATCTTGTCTAGCAAAAAGTAACCTTGGTAACCTGCTCAATGTTTATATGTATGACTTAAATTCAACTTGCAATTTTTTGGAGAGCTACATCACCAAATTAAAATATTGTGGAAAAGTCAATTTCACCGAGAGAATTGATTTTAATTGTGATAATTATGGTGATGATTGCAGTTAGTGAAAACCAAATAATTGGATAATAGTACTGTATTGCACATCATCAAAAATTAAATAAACTCATGCTTGAAATGTTTTATTCTGTGTGTACTCATTCTGTATAATAAATGCCTTTTCCAGGTGAACTAATAAAATAATTTCACTTTTCTATGTTATTCTAATTAGGTGATGTGTGCCTATATTAAGCTTTTGTTGACTAGTTATGAACAAAACTTTAGCAAAGGACAACTTAAGTCAGTGCTTCATAAAATTTACCACAGTACAGCTCTAAACTCACATTCTCTCTTATGGATTTCCACTGCTGTCCTGAGAAAGTTTGCCTACTTGGCAGCTTCCCTCCTCTTCCTCCTCCTGCCTCAGTGCTTCCTTCTGGTATGTGAACTCCACTGCTGCAGCTCGTGGCACCAGACCCATGGAGAGCAGCTTTTCCTTGTGCCTTTTCTTTTTGAGCTTCCTCTTTTTATTTTTACTAAGACGGTCTTGTCCCTCATTCACAGCTGTTTGGTTCCGATCAGTAACATGATCTTTCCGTTTCTTTCTCTTTCTTCTTCTTCTTTTCTCTTCTCCTGGCTCCTTTGATTGGTCTTTGTCATCGCTGCTTTCATGTCCACTCTTTTCTAAAACGAATAATAAATTTATGTACCTCTACCTCTGGTTCAACACACATTTGATAAAAAAGAACATCTATTACAAAAACAGTCACTGACTACCAGAAAATATGTTAAAACCGCCAGCATACTGCATACTGTAAATGTAGCTGATGACTTTAATAACTGCAAAAAAGATATTCATATTTTGCTCTTTGCATGTAAAAAGTTTATTCCTCCTACAACAAATTTTGTTTAATTCCTGGTAACATAAGTGAAAGTTATTTTAGCATATCAAAAGCAAAAAGAGCCATCCTGGCTGTAAAAAAACGACCAGCCTATAAAACTCTCCAGGCTTTATGGTGCATAGCAGGTTCATAAACGAAACAAACAAATAAAAAAAAAAACTAAAACAGTCCACTCACCAGCTGGGTCTTCAGCAGTATTTAGGTTTTCAAGCTCAGAGTGTCTGACAGATTTATCCTCATCTGTCTTGTAGTCTGCTGGAGGAGGTAGAACTGTATATACCCGTTTAGCAAAACTACTTGTGTTTCCTAAAATGGCAAAAAATAAAATAACAATAATAATAATAACACAATAAACAGAAGAGTCATTAAGATTTATCCTGCAGTGAAAATTTAGAGAAAAAAAAACAAAAAAACAACAATAACAAAACGTGTTTGTAAGACATATATTACAGATATTTAATTTGTTTAAACCTTACCAATGTTGGGGGTTTCTTGAGTAGTTCTTTTAACTATAGATTTTTTGGGCAAAGACTCTGTTGGTGTTGCATTGGGCTCAGTCTGTAGTTTTGGTGCAGCAGGATAGAGCTTCTGTAGAACCTTGGCTAGGAATACTACAAAAGCACAGAAAAAACACAAAACATATCACCTCTATGCATTTAACTTTGTGACGATTCCTAGCCAAAGAATAACACAAAGTTATTAAGTATGTAATACAGGGAAACCTGTGAAGCGGTTTCATTCATTCAACTGGTACATTACATACAATATAGGCTAACTATCATTTATAAATGTAATTAGGGTAGAATATTTTTGCATGTAATTTCAATAGTACAGATTTGAAGTATTTGTATTCATTTGGAGTATAATGTAACATATGTGTGCAGTTAAGGTGAATGTTGACAACGTGCTCTTTACATAACGTTATTTGTTATCGCGCGAGTTCATTCCAGGTAACGTTACTTGAACTTAGCTTGTACAATACGATAAGAAATCAGATTGAGCATAGATGTGACGCTCACCTTCCTTCCTTTGTGCCATAGCGATAAATGAAGCCACGAGTGGAGGTGAACTTGAAATGCTGTAGAGGATAGATCTTATTAAACAACAATGCAAAAGGGACAGAGGTGGATACAATGCTAGTCTGCTCATAAAAGTTGACAAAGCTAGGTTAGCTCATAGCTAATCGCTTCAAAATTAGCTTATCGGAAGACACAGGTGGAATACTTCAGCCAGTGCTACAAAATGGCAATAACAAAATAAATCCATCTTTCTGTTTAAACTATAATAAATGATAATTGTACGCCTTCACTCAGATGGTCAGAGTCCAGACGCAGGCGGAAGTTCCGTACGCTTCTCCACGTGACTTCCGTTTACACTACAAACAACTAAATATAAAGTTGGTTTTACTACAGGTATAAGGATATATTGCGTGTCTATGGTCTGTCCACTCACATTTGATACATTACAGTAATTTTCTTGACTAATATTACATTAAACCTCGGTTCATTTTTATTCAATTGTATATCCATATTTGAACGTTTTTGCAAATGTTACCAATGTTTGCTGAGTTTGGTTTGAAGGTTTCTACTTGTATATTTCTCACTTCACTCAGGATACAGTAGCAGTGGCACAAGAATTCCCTGTTGTACTAAGACTGTGGACGACTCGAGCTCCCCATGTGTCTGAGTTCTGGTATAACAGCGGTTTTGGGGCGTGCGCACAGGCAGCCAGCTGTAGTGTGGAAGAGTGTGGAGTGAAGCGAGATGAGAATACTAAACAGCCACCTCATGGCTCAGCATCAGCACCGGACTGAGTTAGGATCTGCGCACCCTCCAAACTTGGCTTGAGACCTCAGAATGTGAACAGGCTTTGCGGGAGGAGGATCTAACTAGAATGTCAGCTCTGAAAAAGGTAAGTGTACCCTCCCTTTGCACTTGTGTGTGTAGATGGACTCAAAACTTGCATGATTTGTTACCAATAAGTGCTTTGTTTATGTGTTTTGGTTTATGCAGTAGGATTACCCATGCAGCATGTGTGGTTTTGCCTTTTATTTATTACACTCATACTTAAGTCTCATGCAACTTGCATCACACTACTTAAAGTGAACAACACTGCTTAGAGTGAACACTTATTTTCACTCATGTTGTAGTTCTTGCACAGCCTTTTTTGTCCATGTCTTGCTTTTTGCCTTTTTGCCTGATTATGTTTAGCTTATGTGATTAGTGGCATCTTTAAATAGAAGTAGTCAGAGCTGCAACATCACTGTTAAGCACAATTCTGAATGCACTTGCTGTGGGTGGACAGGCTTTGCTGATTCTGCCAGTGACCAAGTCCAATGCTGGCAATTGTCAATGAGAGTGGCGCTTCATGCTGCTGAATGAGAAGGCATTTGGAGCAAATAAGTAAGCTTTGTGAGAAAAAGGAAGTGGGAAATTCATGCAACTATAGCATTTTCTTAAAAGAAATCAGAATTATTTTTGTTCAATATGGTGATGAGATAAAATACATTTTATATGGCAAGATTAGCCTCATAGAACAGCAATGTCTTTTTAGTTTGCTTGTCAGACTACAAGATTACAAAGCGTTAACCACCTACTCATGTAAAATATTGTCATCTCTGTCTGCAAGTACTACACCAACAGATTGTGTTGTTTAAGATTCAGCGCAGTTGCAGGTATTGATGTCTCAGCTCGAATGGATTTGTAGAATCGAGTGACACAAAAAGAAGTGAACTTGTGTAGAACGCCTGCTTCAGCACTGCCACTGCTGCTGCTGCTGAATCAAGGGCAAATACACACACTACACAATGTGAGTGACAAAGCACTGGCTGCGAGCTCCAATAGTCAGACATCATAATCACAGAGGAGCTAAAAATAGTCAACCATATTATTCATTGCAATGCTTTTGAAGCTCAATTGCTGTTCACCCGCAGGGTTCCAACATTTCCCAAGGTGTGCTTAATAATACAAAGACTTTTATTTTTAGTCACTACTAGCCATTATATTTGTCCACTACTGGTTTATGTCAGAATGGGTTACATGGAAACTGCATTTTCTGTAAAGCCCCATGTCTAAGCAAAGTGTTCTAGATAATTCATTACACAGGTGATAAGAAGAAATGCCACAGCAGTGAGGATGGAGTAAATGTAATTACTTGAAATCATTGTGTAGTCATCAGCAGAATCTTGGTCCAAGTGAGTTTGAGTTTTCTAAATGTGCCAATGAAAAGAGGTATGCATTTGTGTTTTTTTATTTATGATCAAGAGGGGGGTTGTAGGTGAACACCTGCCAGCAAGAGCATACTCTACGTGCTGCATTCACAACATGACAAGGAAATAAATGACATGTCACTAACGGTCTTTTAGGGAACACCTTGTACCTCATCACTTCACGGTCTACAACCTACGAGACTAATCAGGCCGAATCAAAGTGTGGTGATTCATGCAAAATGGAAAATCTGCTCCTGTACTCACCAATTACCAAGAAGTGAGCTTAATTAAACTCTTCCAGCATACAAAAGGAGAATGAAGTCAGATTGGCAGTCTCTTTGCACTTTTGCGGATGAGATGGAAGTAGGTACTCGAGATGGTACAGTTCAAGTTTTGCTGTCAAACTAATGCCATGACACACTTCTGCTTGGGACAGACATGACAAAGCTCTCATAAGCTCTTTGAAGATGCATGGAGGACTTAAAATTCTCCATTGATGTGTATGGCGATGTCCTTTTGGCCTACAGGGCAAATGCACAGAGAATTGTCAAAGTAAGTTAGGTTGAAACATTCAGGAGGCCCTTTCCTTATTTATTCTGTCTACTCTGTCTCCAGCATTGTCCCACCCACAGCATCATCTGATTGGTTACACACTGTGGTTACACACAGAGCCACGTCACGGGTAACAGACAATCAGCAGTGAAAGCTGTGCATGCACAGTGCTCACACACACGGTGGAGAGGATAAAAAGTTTTGCCGAATGGAGGTCTGGAGAGCAGATATATGTTTTGAACATGCATGTTAACAAAGAACTGGATAAAGCGTCGGCGGTGGGCCCTGTTCATCCCTACGGCTGTTGCTCAGTGGCGCATGATGCCAAAAAAGTTTGTTTTCTGGGTGTCATGGCAGGCATAAAAATACTTGCATCTTCCGCATCAGTTCCGCATTGTCTGGCCCATTGAGCAGGCGCACTAGTGTTTCCTTTAACCCTGCCTTCTGGAGCGTGCATAACAGAGATTTCCACCAGCTGGCGGGAGTTAGCACTGCAGGCAACTTGAATGGGGATCAAACAATTCAATTGTATGGTTCTTCTAGACTTTAAGAATGTTACTGAACCGAATGGATCGAATTCTGTTAGTAAAACGAGTTATTTAGCGGGGGTTGTTGTGACACTTTAAAAAATTATCTGCTGATTTACAGATGTCTCTTTCACAATGTAAGTCTCTGGGAAAAAATCTTTTTGGTGTTGGAGTTTGTATTATTCAAAATTTTAACACCAAATTTTCCCTTTTACTGCAAATTGTTATTGGCCTCAAATATTGGTTATCGTTGACTACTAATAATCGGTATCGGCCCTGAAAAAAACATATTGGTCTTGCTCTACATTGTACTGGTTACTTCAATACATTTTCTTTAGTGTAGTTGGTTGCACATAGTATATTATAGGCTAATCAGTGTACACTTGCAGCCTAGAGTGCACTTTTAGTAGCAGCCTATAATTAAAGAAAAAAAAAGGAGCAAGTTACTTTTGCAGGCTACATACCTTTTGGGGGATTTTGTTACCTGGGCTGGCTCACAAATTGTTAAAAAAATGCAGGTCATGCTTCATTGTTTAAAACATTCAGAGGAGTCCTTGTTCTTTTGTTTGGTATGGTCTACTATGGAACGATCATGTTTGTAGTGTATTGTGTATCTCTGAGAACCTCAGGGACAGGTCTTCTGCTGGTGCCCAGAGTAGCGTTTCAGTTTTATGCAGCTAAATTGTGCCACAGTCATCCTGATGATGCGAGACAAGCCTCTACTCTGACAATGTTTAAGTCCAGACTTAAAACTTTTATTTTCAGCTCTGTGTCAAGCAACTGAAAGTGTTGAATTACCCTGTGTATGAATTGTGCTAGACAAATAAACTTGCCTTGCTTTGCCTTGTATCTCCTACAAAGGGAAAAAAGTTCTGACTGTATTTATGAATTTGTGTATTTTTTTTCTCTCGATGTTGTAGTAGATCACAATACAGTTATTTCCTACAGAGAGGCTTGGCATGTAATGAGCTTACACTGAAGTAGACAACTCTGGGTCTTTGTATTTCCATGTAGGTATTTTTTGGGAATCCTGAAATACAGGCGTGGTTCCTTGTCACCACTTTTAGCCTTTGTCAAACTATTGATATACCAGCAGCTTTACAGTTTGTGCTAAATAAACTGGTGCCAGGTTGACAAAGTACATTGCATTATAAATTATAAATTTTTTCACTACTTTTTATCTCTAGAATGCTTATATGAACATCTATGGAGCTTCCCAGTCTCTAATCTCGTGAGGCGGTCTCTATTACACGACAAAAATAAGACAAAAATAATCAGAATTCAGTGTAGGAAATATATATTGCAGTATTTTTTAATGCAAAAATTTGTATCCATATGTCAATGCCGATATCAGTATTTGTGACGTTATGTATAACAATGGTGCTACAATGTGCACTGCTTTCACAGTCCACATTTGACTGTATCTTTACCAAAATTGGCATTTGGTTTGCCAAATTCTGTCACTGATAGATGATTTATTAGTTTTGGAAACAGGACTTGTGGTTTCTTGTTTATTTAGGTCTATAAATTAGAGGTGTGTGAATTGATACTTTCTATACAAGAGGATTAATTCTGGTATTTATACCAATCTGAAACTGTTTTGCTGCTCCAGTGGCATAAAGTAGCCATAACATACAGTATGTGCATACAGCCTTTAATAATTCACAAAAACTCAGTTAATACAGACAAGAAAAAAATGGTTTTGACTGAAAGGGCAGGAATAGGTCTTGTTGATACCAGCATTGATATTGATTAGTATTGAAAGGAAAGTGAGAAAGTTGGTATTGGAATACAAATTGTATTGGCTCCAATTATCATGATAATATTGTATCGTGACAAAAGCTCATGGTCCCAACCCTACTCAGAATTATAACTAATCTAACTTTGTAGTAATCAGGACTTTTGAAGCTCATTTTTGAGCAAGAGCTCTTGTCTGAGGCTGAAATTTGTGCGTGTCAGTTAATGTGTGCATTTACATCTGTTACAGTCTTCCTGTTTGTCTCTGTTGAGTGCTCTTCTCAGAATGTAAGAAGCAGTAAAAAGAGCATGTTGTGTACCTATATTTAAACCAACAAAAAACATGTTTTGTTAGGTAGAGTATCTGAGAGCTTAACTACATTAGATACCCCGTGTCCTAAATGGATAAATAAAGTGGAAACTAGAATTCTGGTGCATGTGCTTTGTCCCAAAACATACTTTCTTATGTTTTTTTCCTTTTGCAACTTGGATGAATAAACACGAGTATAATGTGGTCTAATTAATTTGTAGTGTTGTGTTGCTTGACATCTGGGATTAATCACTTCTTTTTACATGAACATTGTCATCAGTGTTCTAAGAAATTGCCATGGGATTACTTTTAGAGATACTGTAACCTCAATTTAGAGGATTTATTTGCTGTCTCATTTTTTCCAAACATGTTGACATAAATGTTTTTTTGTCTGACACAGAGAGACTTCAGAGCCAAACAAACAGATGTATTTAAGATGGCAGATGAGACTCTATTGTTTCAAAGGGACAGCTTTGTGGCACAGCTCTGTGTTTTAGAGAGAGAACAGTCCCTGACAGTCCTTTTTTCACACTTCTTCAGCACAAAGCTCTGCCAGCGCTCACATCAATTATAACTGTACATCATGCAGCTGTTCAAGCCATTACAAAGCAATTACTGTGTCTCTTATCACCGCACTGCTATCTTTTAGACCTAAACCTCAGGAGCCTGGTTGATTGAATACTGACTCCATTTTTGGCAGAATTACAGGGTATGTAAGAAGACTGTACTTTTTGTCTGAACCATTTGATGTTAAAAACAAGTGTTTTTTGGAGATCCTAACATTTGATTGAACAAGTTTGCAGAGTATTTCTCTCTCTATGGTACTGGTGGAAATTTGGACTAGTGCAACAGAAATACACTGACCAGGCATAACATAGTGAGCATAATGAATAACACAGATTATCTTTTCATCATCTCACCTGTAAATGGGTGGGATATATTAGACAGCAAATTACTTTTTTAAGCATTTGATTTTGTCAAGGGCCAAATTGTGATGACTAAACGACTGGGTCAGAGCATCTCCAAAACTGCAGCTCTTGTGAGATGTTTTTTACTCTACAGTAGTCAGACTCAGTAGTCAGCATCTATCCAAAGTGGTCCAAGGAAAAAACAGTGAGGAACCGGTGACAGGGTCATTGTTTGCCAAGGCTCACTGATGCACATGGGGAGTGAAGGCTGGCTGGGGTGGGCTGATTCAAAAGGCAAGCTACTATTGCTCAAATTGCTGAAAAAGTTAATGAAGGTTAGTTTGTTACATGGGGTTGCATATTATCCAGGTAATCATAATGTTATGCCTGAATGTTGGACATTCAATTCAATTCAAATTTATTTATATAGCCCAGTATCACAACAAAAGTCGCCTCAAAGGGCTTCACAAACAGTTGATCAAACATAAAAGGACGGACAGGCAACATGTGTCTAGGACGGTTAGTCCATTAAGTCATCTATAGGATCATAGTTCAGGTCTGTAAGGATGCAGCAGGTGGGCCTCATCCAGACAAGTGAGTGGGAGTGAGGTAGGGGTCCGGGGAGTCCATAGGAGGTGAGGTTAAGAGCCCACAGGTCGGGACAGGAGCACAGATGGGGTCAGCTAAGATCCAGTCGTCACTGGGACATCTGCCAGCAGCCAGGCATCTGAAACAGTCCCCACTCCCCCAGAGGGGAGCGGGAGAGAGGGACAACTTGTGAATAGCAATGAACTGATTAAAGATATAGAATATTTGATAATATTAATTACGGTGATAGAAGAGGAGCAGCAGATGAAACCAGAGGGCAGAGGCTCAGTGCACCATACTTCCCCCAGCTTCTAGCTCCTAGAGCAGCCTAGCTTCAGCTGTGGAGTTAACCCTGTTCCTAGCTGCCTGATCATAAACTTTCTCAAAGAAGAACATTTTAAGCTTAACCTTAAATGTAGAGACTGTGTCTGCCTCTCTAACATGAGCTGGAAGCTCATTCCATAAAACAGGAGCTTCACTTCTTCCCTGTCCTCGTTTCTTCTTTGTCTGGGCACTCGTCTGTTTAAATAAAGTGGACATTTATCTGATCAGACCAGTTTACTCTCAAAGAGAATTCAGAAACTTTCATACTCTACTAGAGATGTCTGAGGACTATGTCTAAGTGACTAAGTCTACCAAAATTACAAGTCATTCTCATAAAAGAAAGGAAAATGTCAATCACATGGAAGAACAAAGAATATAGATTTTTGTCTCTTTCAAATTTCTGTCTCTCTTGAAAATCTTTTTTTACTTACTTGTTTTCCACTTATTTCTCACAGAAATATCTCACATAAAACAGCAAAATAGTAGTGAGTGTAATATGTTTAGATTCATTATTTTTATTCTCTAACTCTTAACAGAGTAGATTGTAAGCCATACATTATTGATCTGCAGGACCACCTCAGGGTTGTGAGCGGTGCAATAATTGGCTGTTGTACTTGCTGCTACAACTTCCTGGCACAGTAAGCTGCTGATAGGGCACTGAAAAGCTCTGGCCTGTTGACTTGACCACACCACATTGACTGATAACATCACTACTTTCTCTCTATCTCCTTTTTTTTCCCCCACTGCAGCATCCCAAATGAATTATTAGCATATTATATTTTACTTCATGCACCATTTATTCTACCTTTGACTGTCAGATGGAGAGTTTCGCACTTAGCGAGACTATTAAGTACTGCACTGCTCAGATCATTGTTCAGAAAAAATGATAAATAAGAGAGCATTTGAGGCAAATGGTGTGAGAAATTAATGTGTAATTGTAGGTCATAACACAGCTCGCTACTTTCCAACTGAGCTTCACTGTCTGTTATGTACAAGTCCAAAATAGTTAGGACAATGAGAAAAATGCAAATAAAAACAGAATGCAGTGGTTTCCAAATCTCATACAGTCATATTCTATTCACAACAAAATATACAAACACATACATATATATAAACATATATATAAACAATATATCAGTTGTAGATGTTTTATAATTTTTCATCTCAACAAAGTGGGGTAAGAGGCGACAAAAAGCAAGTAATACTAATAACAACATTTAGACTACTGTACAAATAATTTAGTGACATGTGAAAAATGCTTTTAACAAGAAGTGCTTTAAAGGTTTCCTATTATGCTAAATCAAGCTTTTAACCATATTATAATCTTGTTTCCACATCAAAAACATATCTGGAGTAGTATTGTTTGTTCCATTCTCGCTTGTTTGAGTAATCCTGTGTAATCCTTATGTTGTCTTTCTTTTGCTGTGTCTTCCACAGGTGTTGCCAGGTATACTGCAGAAGCATTGCTGTATAATACCAGACAGAAACACTGGTAAGGACCAAAGCCTGTCTCTCCTCCAAACACACCAGTCACACAAAAGTCAGGCAAAGAGTCAGACATGTGCAAATGAGTAGGTGAGTTTGACAGGAGATGCAAAGTGGGTAGGTCACAATTGGATACCTGTCACATGGAAAAAGCTGCTTACGTAAACTGCTGCATATGTATCCTATTAATAAATATATCATAAAGCAAATTGGGTGTATCCTCCTAACTTGTAATGATGACAAGGTTCTCCATTCACATCATTGCAGGATTGAAGAGGTTGCTGATGAAATTGAAGAGCAGGGAGATATACTCAGGTACCTGGCCTCAGTCCACTCAATAATAACATTGTTTACCTTTTTGGTGACTCAGCTTCACTAACCTTGCAAGTGTAATCAGACTGCATGTACATGGCCTCCACTACACCATTCATCCCGCTAACAAAACCACACTGATGCTGCATAGACATTTCTTTGCTGGATGAGGCAGTCTCAGGGACATTTATTGAAAGAAAGCACTACAGCTATTACAACTTTAGCTCACGCATAAGTAGGAAAAAACGCGTAATTTCTGAATGTGAGAGGTGTAGCAACTTTGACTCTATTTGGAATCTATTTTTTAAAAGCAAAGCTATATTTGAATTTCTAGCTTCAGTAAGAACAAACTTTTTATGAATCTACAACCCACCAACAAACTCCTGCAAGTACACTGCAGATACTGCATCCCACTCAAGGTTACATTGCGGAATATCTGCTCACCCTGGTGCAGTGAGTGTGTTAAGATTTCCATTCTTCCCTTTTCATGTCAGGAAATTAATAAAATTACTATGGTTTTGTACATGTAATGACTTTAGTTCTATGACAAAAAGTTATTGATGGACAGGGATTGATTTTAGAATAATTGTCTTTCTGCCAGAGAAGAGGCCAAAGTAATCAGTTACAGAGGAGTATTTTAATATTTATCAGACTTAACTTTCCCCTCAGGATGATTGTGCTGAGCAGCAGAGTGTCCCTACTCCCTACATGAATATAGAGTCCCTCCATGAATATGGAAGGGTGCATCTGTTCTAAGAAGGTGTTTAAGGAGTGGACACAGCTCTTCATGACAAGTATGGATGTTTGGTGCTTTGATCATCTGAGCTGCCTTAGCTCTGGGATGAGTAAGTGCTTTCTGCTTGGGCAAATTTACATGTATTTTCTTTTTCTTAAATAGGAAATACTAAATGTCCCAGAGATCAGCATCAGTTTGGTCACACATTTTATTTCATTTTTAAAGATGTGACTCTTCCGAGGAAGTGTATTTATTCTGATTGATCGTGCTGTCAGGAAGACACAGCACATGGCACTTGTGTTACAGTCAGCACAAGTGTGTTACCAAATTTCTGATTATGTCAAACAGCTTTTGCCTGAAAAGTTCATAGATCATCATTCCATCACCAGTGAGAGCTTTTGCTGAGTAACTTGTATGAGGCACTGTGGTGAGCATAACAAACTCAGTGCCCCCAACTCCTGTATTTATTCTGCCTACCCTTAGCTTCTTGTTGCTATGACAACCCAGCATCCACAGATGCACAGAATGCGTTGAGTCCATTAAACTAAGTGTTGCTTTCTTTTACTGATTGTGGTAAATGTGCTACTGTTGTTATGTTGTTATGCTAATGAGAAGACATAAATCACTGGTGGCCCAGCAGGAACATTCTCGTTAGTGGTGCACTTCTGCAGTGGCAGGATTTAGAGCAGGGCTCAGGAGAGAGCAGAGGGACGGTAAGAAAATGTGTGGAAAACAATGTGAAATTAGACAAGACTTCAACATTAGCAGCATTGAGAATGGATATCTATTGCTTGTGTATATGATTAAGATACTAGCATGCGTGTGGTGTGTGCATGTGCTTTGCTCTGCTGTACTTTAAGTGCATAGCGCCCTCTCCTGGGCAGAAATGTATCTTTCACAAATCCACATCATTCTTAAGAACAGTGGATAGCTGTAACAATTATACCCTTCTGCACATCTTCAGAGTTGTTTTTATCAGCATATTGCCACTAATAAGTTAATTATAAGTTAAGTGTATCATCGACTTTTTGAAAAATATTCCTCACCATTTTGTAGTAAAATTGGGCAGCACAGTGGCATAGTGGTTAGCACTCCTGCCTCACAGCAAGAAGGTCCTGGGTTCAATTCCTGAACAGTGTGGGGCTTTTCTGTGTGGACTTTGCATTTTCTCCACATGTCTGCATAGGTTTCCTTCAGGTGCTCTGGTTTCCCCTACCACCAAAAACATGTGCAGTAGATGCCCCATGGGGCCAGGACTCCCCTGTAATAAGAGATTCTGAATCTCAGAGAGACTTTCCTAGTAAAGGTCAAAAAAAAAAACTGTGTAACTTGAATGCAGAGATATTGTGACATCAATTATGCACAAATCATATTTTTTGTAATGCTAGTTCCAGAAAATTGTTGCATTTTACAGATTGCTACAACCACCTTTGGTTCAGATATTTCTCTTTCTCTGTTGCCATTTATTTCTTGATAAATAACAAAATTGCTGCTTCAGCAAACTAGTAAAGTTTGTTTCATACCATGTTGCCATAGAAACAAGTTGGAAAAGTCCCGGGGCTAAACCACTCTGATGCCAAAAGAAGCCTTTGCGATAGAAATATCAACAAAATATTCAACATGTGCATTTTGTTCAGTCTTTGCTGTCCTTGGTCCACAGCCTGACTGCAGTGGGGCAGTTTCCAGAGACAGTTGAGGTCGCCAGACTTCAGGCTCTTTACCTCATGCAGCCTCTGCCCATTGTCACAGCGGTTCATCCAAATGCACTGTGTCCTGCTGTGATTCTCACTAACCAGGAGTCAGCAGATCCTCTTATCAGGGATAAGTAAAAGGCCAGTCATTTCTTTTATGTTTCACTAATACCACTTTGGTCATCCAACCACTTTGATTGCATTTCAGTCATGTTCTGTGGCACCATGCATGAAATCATTTAACAAGGATATGCATAGAAAAAGTAAAAAAAAAAATAAAAAAAAAAAGTTAAGAAACTGTGTGCCCTGTTTATGAATGCTGCAACCCTGAGGAGCTCTGCTCATGTCGGCTAAACTCTCCACTGCTGTAGTTGATAATGAGTCTTGCTCTATCTCTCCTCCTCAGCCCTTCTGTACTTTGTAGCATTAGTGTGCACCCTTGACACTCTCCCTCCCTCCATCTCCCTTCAGCGTTGCCAAGGCGTACCCACTGAACTGTTACTGTCGGGATGCTCTGAAACATCCTTTTCCTTCTGTAGGCCTCCAGCCTCCAGTGGACTGCTGCAGTGACAGATTGATTGTAAACAAATAGGATGGACTATACTTGGATGCCTGGACTCTTGTGTTTCCATACAGGACACACTCTGGTCATGATAGATGCCTTCTAGTATGTTTTACCCCATTATCAGTCTGGGTTTTACACTGCTGGCACAGAGGTTGAATTGGGTGTGAAATGCATATTTAGCTTGTATACATGTTTGCAAACATAGGAACTGTGTCACTGAACATCACTGTGAACAGCAGGTCCCTGTGGGCTCTCTTTGCCTCTCTCTCCACTTGTGTCCTTCACATAATGAGGCACCAGGCTTTGTCTTAACGCTGAGTCACTCTCACAAAGATGCTCATTAATACATGAACTAAAGGAGAAAGAAGTAAAGGAAAGCGAAGGTGATTTCTGTTTTGCTGTGTTTACAAAGCTTGTACTTTCCTTTAACTTTAGCTGCCTTATTCCTCATCAAAAGCCACACTGATATACAGACAGTCTGTTCTAAGCTTAGAGCTTTTTGCTCTCACATTAAAGAGATGGGCATTTTCCTGTAATATCTCACAATTTTATGATATTGCAATATCAGCAAACACAATATCCATATCACACAAAAATAAATGTATAACAATAAGGCTGAGGTCCTCAACCTGACTGAAATTTACACTGCCACAATCATTTTTCTATCAAAGCCTAAAATTAAATAGGGTTGTGAGAAAATACAAATATTTAAAAATATTTAGTGTTTTAATTTAGTCTTCATTTTACCTTGTTTTAGTCCTGGTTTAGTCTTTAGACCTGATTTAACACAGTTTAGGCCATAGAAGGACTTATATTTCTGCTGTGGAAACTACTACTATGTCAAAGTAGTGTATATCAAAATATCGCCAATCATATTGTTATCATAATAGTCAACATAGTTATTGCCTATTGCATGTTTTTTCAATATCGTGCAGCCATATTTTCCAAGCATTAAGATTATTATGATTATTCTGTCTGATTGTTTTGTATTCTTAAGCCTCTCACAGTACTAAGTGGATTGAAAGAAAAAGAGCTTGCCATAGAAACACATTGGTAAAATGTGCATGCTTTGTATGGTATTATATTCATCCTTTTTTTTTTAAACCCTATTGTTAAATGCCTCAAATAGGTCAATAAGAGCGAGATAGCATGGGGCAAAATCCTGTGATTGAGCAGCTATAGTCCAACCCAAACTGCACCTGTCTCTGTCTGAGAGTGTGTGAATTTGATAGTGAGAAACAACAACTTGTCTGCTCCGCTTGAATGCTTTCAAAGTGTAGGAGTTTTATGTTCTGCCATCCATGTTTTATCATTTGTCCAAACCATTTTCTATCCACATTAAGTGTAGTCTCTTGTTTTAACAGACAAGTAACCTCTCATTGAGATGGTGTCCTTTCAGTGGTTGACACACACACACACACACACACACACACACACACACAAGACCAATAACTAACAAGTTGACATTGTTGTTCTACAAGTTTACATTTTGATAAGTAGTAATGACAATAATTTATTCATTTTGATCTTTAAGTAATATTCATTTTCTTCACTATTGCATGACATAAAGCAATCCCTGACTATGCTGGAAATGTCACTTGGTCTCACTTATTTTATTAAAAATTCAAATCTTAATTTTCTTTTTGTTTAAACTTAAACTGAGTTTAAACTGAGTTTGACTAAGTCCACTCAAAGTAACATTTATTCCACTCTTTATGGTGGCTATGCTAGTAAAATCTGGCACACATCTGGAACATTTCACAGAGCTCCACCTGACTGACTCAAAAAACCCTTTACAACACTTTATTTCTTTATCCATATGTATCAAAGTGTATTTATAATTACTATGAAACCACCAAAACCGCTACCCATCAACATTTTCCCTTTGCCATTCCGTGGTTATCACTTCTAAGTAAAAGAGACATTTTCTCTCTGCCATCGACCATTATGTCTTTGCAGTATTTACCACTGTTCACATTTAGTTTCAGTGCTACATCTGTGACAGATACCAGTGACCATGTCTGGTAACACAATCCATTTGTTTTCAGAGGAAGTGACATTATCTGTGGATGGTTTGTAGCCAGCAGCCAAGAGACTGCTGTCTGGAGGAGTGAGCTCTGATTTGATTACTAGGATCACAGCCACAACAAATATCAACCAGAAAGTCAAATGGCCAAGACCATTTTGTTGTGACAATAGTGTTCTGTTCTAAAGAATATGTTTGTGTTTTCCAACTTAGGTCTTTAAATGACTTTACCCCCAGACTTTGTAGTGTCTTAAAGACGTGTTGATTTATGGCCTAGCCTTGTTTATCTATTCTACCTCGCTTAGATGATTCATAATGATTACTTGATTATTCATGCAATTGTGCAGTAATTAATTTGAAATCACAAAGTTTAGGTTTTCTTCAGCTTTGATTTACCAGCACTTGAGAAGAGAATTACCACTAGCAACAGTTAATTTTTGGGCACTTCACTGCTGTGCAAGTGACAGCACTTCAGTGAGCATCTGGAACATCATGGATTTAGTGCAAAAGAAAACATTTCAGAGGCACTTTTGAAATAGTGAAATTTATTTATTTATTTAGCCTTTATTTTACCAGGTTAGTCCCATTGAGATTAAGAATCTCTTTTGCAAGGGAGACCTGGCCAAGAGGGCAGCAGCAAGTTACAAGGGGGGGGTTACGTTTTCATGTTTCCCAATAAAAACAAAAAACGGAATCAAGCCCTTATCCAATTACTATTTTATATTAGGCTACTATACATCAAAACTCAAAAAATGAAAACCCTGAGTGCTGTATTTTTCATTTTTTCCGACTTGTTTGACCTCAAAGTGTGCTTCGGGAAAACACGGCCTTGCTCACCGTCTGGACCCAGGCAGCATAGCTTTGTGCGCAGCTGTTTCTGGGCAGTGCTCGGGCGGTGTGCTCCTGTCACAGCTGCAGACAGGTGAGGGGCGGGGCTCCTGTCACAGCTGCAGACAGGTGAGGGGCGGGGCTCCTGTCACAGCTGCAGACAGGTGAGGGGCGGGGCTCCTGTCACAGCTGCAGACAGGTGAGGGGCGGGGCTCCTGTCACAGCTGCAGACAGGTGAGGGGCGGGGCGTGTGCCTCAGTGATCTGCTCCACTGCTACTGTCCTGTCTGCCTTTTAGACTGAGAAGCATTTAGCCAGTTGCACACTTTGCTCCTTAAAACCTTTCACATGGGCTCGTTTTGGATTTGTTCTTATGAGCAAGTAGTGGCCACGCAGTTGTTGCGCGGTGCGCCACAGCCCACAGATCCCTCTGCACAGTGTGCCAGTGTTACCTCGGCATCCGCGAAGACTGCGCGTAAGAGAAATCATCTTTCGTTTGCATTAAACCTGCTGTGTGTCCTGGCGCTCACCGCTTTTAAGGACAGTGCTCCCATCACAGCTGCAGACAGGTGAGGGGCGCGCTCTGCTCCATTGACTACTGTCCTGTCTCCTCTCAGACGGGACTATTGCTATAGCAACTTGCACGCTTTTCACACAGTATCCTTTCACGTGGGCCAGTTTTTGGACTTGTTTTTGAGTATGACCCTAGTGCAACGTGATCTCTGTCTCTGAGTCGCCACTATGACCCCATATATTTCTATTGCTGATGTGACATATGAGGCGAGCCATTTAGGATCAGAAAGTGATTCAAATGAGAGACGCAAAAAGTGAAAAATGCGTTGAGATGGCAGCAAAATGGCACTAAATCTGGCGTGCTATTTACACGCACTGTCGTGCTTTTCCATTGTGCTAAAAAGCAAAGGGGACAAAAGATGTAAACTGTATACTGTAAACTGTTACATACTCCTGTATGTCAGCCGCGCCTGGCGCCCTGAAAGAGCGGACGATCCGGCCCATTGTCTTTTGAGACGAAGCTGGAGAACATTAAAACGCTTCAATAGCTCAGCAACAACACGGCTTTAAACAGCGTTGGTAAATTACAATATTTATAACTAAAATGTATAATAAAATATCATTTATTTTTTTAAACCTTTTGGAGTTGCAGTTACAACGTCCCACACAGTTGGGGGTGCTGGAGTCAAATTTGGGGGTGCTGCAACCCCCCCCCGCGTCCATGAACACAACATTAAAACTTTCTCACATAAAACATTTACACACAGATGAGGTAAATTGCAATGATTTCACAAGAGCTTTGAACTCATTCAGTGTAACAAGTACTTACTAAGTGTAAGTTCAGATTGTAATTTGTTCCAGGTGTTAGGTGCTGAAAACCTGAATCCTTTCTTGCCCAGTTCAGTTCGTACTTTGGGGACAGTAAATTGTAAAACATCCATAGATCGAAGATTGTTAATCATGCGAAGCTAATATTTACAGCTACATACCATTCTTTGTGTAAACCCAACTTTATGAAGACAGTCTAGCTGCATCATAACTATCATTTTAAAATTAGTTTGATGGTACTGGGATTATAATTAAAGTCTTGACTGTTACATTACCATTACCATTTGAGTTAACCCAGTCTGTCTGACCACAAGAGTTTTCTTTTGATTTATGCATGTGTGCAACCACTTCCATCTGTCATGCAGCAGCGAGCCAGCAATTGTGGAGTATAAGTGAATGTTTTTATGCCTTGAGGCACCTTTGGGCAGACCAGGGCCATTTGTCTGCTCACCCTCTGAAATAATGATTTAAAGACAGTTCCCCTTCAGACAATTTACTATTTAGATTTC
This sequence comes from Bostrychus sinensis, assembly GCA_020698575.1. Classification (NCBI taxonomy): domain Eukaryota; kingdom Metazoa; phylum Chordata; class Actinopteri; order Gobiiformes; family Eleotridae; genus Bostrychus; species Bostrychus sinensis. The sequence continues at coordinate 19,711,868 of CM036258.1, forward strand.
CCTGACCATCAGTGGTGAATGTGATAGGCCACTAACACAAAGTAAATGCGCTACACTTGTTCTTTCAAGGACACATAAGCTAAGAGATCACATGCGCTTTGATAGGCTTTGCTAAAATGGTTTTAATGTAAATTAAGGTAAAGTATACTTTATAGATCCCCGTAGGGAAATTTGGTTCTCTGCAATTTACCCATCCTTCAATGCCCCTGGGGCAACCTGTCAGGAGAATTAGGCAGCCACAGTGCAGCGCCTGGGTATCCTTCTCCAGATCTTGAGCCAGGAACCTGATCAGGAGAACCTAGCTGGATGATTAGCCTATTGTGCGGTGAGGTTGATGGGGGAAACCGGAGTTACCCAGAGGAAACCCACCCAGACACGGGAAGAACATGCAAACTCCACACAGAAAGGCCCCACACAGTCCAGGAATCGAACACTCCATGCTGCCAAATTACTAACATTTTCCTCAGGTCATACTCTGACCTCTGACAACGCTGTTTTAGTAATAGTCTTTACTTCTAAGGTAAGCTAAAGACTATCAATATAACCATCATTTTAAGTGATCAGCAAACAGCAGCTGCTAGGTGGACATTTAAACGCCACCTCTAACTCCAAAAAATGAGTACATCAGAGGGACAGCTCATGTTAGATGTTTTGGAAGTAAAGTCATATTTTCCAGTTTGAGATGGTTTTCACATGTAGAGAGGAGAGATGACGCATATATTGGTTAAAAGGATGTTGAGGTGGGAACAAGCGGAAGAAGAGGAATGAATAAATGTTGAGATTAGAACTTCCAGGTTGGAGTTCTAGAGTAAGACCAAATTAGTTAATGTGAGAGAATAAGATGCTTGTTGAGGGAGGAGCATAGGGGGAGATGGAGGCTGGTGATTCGCTGTGGTGAGTGGCAACCCCTGAAAAGGAACAGCCAAAAGGAAAAGAACAAGAATTTTCATTGGATCTTATTGTGACTCAAACCTACAACTCTAGGACAGATGTTTAACAACATTATTTTCATTCTCACACTGTAAGAGGCCCCTGTTGAGACAAGTGGACGTTGCAGCAGATCATTTCTATATAGCTTTACTGGTGTTCTAGTTCAACCAACCAGAGGATCAGTGAAATAAAGCCTGACATTTGTGTCTTAAAGTTTCTTAAAGCAGAGTAACAAAAGTGAAAAGGCTTCATGATGAGCTTCAAAGATGCCATTATGGAACCCATGTTTACTTTAATCCTGCCCTTCATCAAGATGGATACTTCATGTTTACGTTGCCAGGCTTAGAACAGCAAAGCCAGTTACAAATCACGTAGGAACAAATATTGGTTTTCCCGGCTGAGCTGTGGAAGAGCTTGTGAAAGCAGCACTTCTTCTAAAGCAATAAAGGCCAGACAGTCATGAAGACAGATGGAGTTGATCTCACACATCTCGGGGTGTCCAGCGGTGTGCAGATCTGGATACAGTCCTGCTGGGATGTCTACAGGGGAACGTTCACAGGGCACTCATTAGGATGGCACTAATGGTGCTCTGCCACACACCTGCCTCAGCAGAAAGAGCTGCAGACTGGGACTATAGAAATGAAGGAAGGCCCATTAGGATGATCCACACCTTTTGTTTGCTGCACCTCTGCCTCATAGCTAATCTATGCAAGACATGCTTTACACGGTAGGATTATTGGCAGCTAAAGTGCCATTTCATAATGGTCCGGTATCTTAAGCAGTAGAATAGCTAATAACACATTTCAGGTAAGGATGGCAGTTAAATGGCTCATGCATTGTGCTATGTGTGAAGTCCGCCATGTTTACTGTCACAGCTAATCTAATCTGTCCTGTGCGGATTGATTGAGAGAAGGTCGTGATTGATAGTTATGGGAAATATGCAAATAAGGATAATACTCAGAGCTTAGATAGAGAATTTTTTCTTGAGTCAGTCCATTACGCGCAGCTCATGATGGTGGACTGAGCCCTTATACATCTATTCAATTTTCTGCACCAGCAGGCCATACATTATTACATTATTACACAAGATATTTCACCAAAAACCCACATCTTATCTCCCCCTCCATTTTCACCCTACAGCTTATATAACTCCATCCTGAGCTCTAAGAGGGATGGAGCCTGCTGTTGTTCACTGTCTGCAGCACTGCCTCGCTTCAAACACGGCTAATATTTAATAATTCATCTAGTTGTATGGCTTGTGTCTTTATATAGGGGCTTGATATAGCCCTGGTGACACTGACTGCTTTGATAGTTTTTTCCCCAGTATTGAAGTTGTTATTGGGGAATACATGTGTTAAATAATGAAGATGCTGGCGTTTTACTGTACTCAAGACAGATAGGTTTAGATGAAAATGGAGTGGCCCAGTTAGAAACATCATATATTTATTTTACATTAAGAATCATAATTTCCCATAGAATAAATTGTGTGAATTTGCTTTTGCTTTTGTCATGGCTCTAATCTTTTTTTTTTTTGGATGAATTTAATTTTGAAATGAATTTCTAAGTGAGGCCATAAGGTGGTGCTATGTGCCTAAATTGGGATCATTGCTGTTGATAAAACTACTATGCACAAGTCCCAACACTCCTGAGTGATTTGTCTTCATGTTCATTAATTCTGGCTAATACTTTGAGCTCTATAACATTTTCTGCTGTTTGTGCTTGTGATAAGGCTGAATAGGATGCCAGAGGATGAAGGACTACCCGAGGTTGCTACTTTCACTCACTTTTTTCCCACTCGAGCCTGTAATAGGATTCACCCCCACTGCTTAGCATTCCCCTGTCGTTCGCCATGAGTCAGGTTATCTTCAGTTTGCGCTGCCGAGTCAACCAGCCTTTGCAATAGATTTAGATCACTTTGTGATGGCTGTTGGTGCTAGGATTACACTGGAATGTAGCTAACTGGACCGAGAACCTTCAGGCATGCAATCTCTGAGCCGTCACAAGTGTTCGGCCTGGTACCCGTGTTCTGGTAGCTTTTGCACTATTAGTAAAAGCTTTAGGGACTTGTCTAAACACTGCAAGGTCATCAGCGGCATAGGCTGCATTTAAAAAACCTGCCTCCTCAGTCTGAAGGCTATCAGTTTATAGGAGTCACATGGTCAGTGCATTTTGTCGAGTTTCTTTATTGGTATGGTATTAAAATAGTATAATGTCATGATTGAGACATGTTTTTGGCCTCTAGGGAGGTTTCTTTTAATTAACATTTTCAGTTGTCTTTATGCACCGCGGCCCTAAAGTTGGTGACCCACTGAAAAACCCACTGGCAAAAATCATTGTCTATCCCATTTCAATAAAAAAGACACATTTAAAAGATGGATGAACTGCCTGAAGCTTCCTTGTAGAAGCCACTCATCATCTTCTATTACAAAATGAGCAGTATAGAAATATAGAACAAAAGGATGTACTTTTGGTTAATATTTTTTAATCAATTAATTTAGTCTTAAAGATACTGTAAGCAGCATGCACTGGTACTGGTTTGAAACAGTACTGCTGATTGAATTATCAGCAATGCAGTTTTAGAACCAAAACAAAAAATGTAAACAAAAACAACTTGGCCATTATGTAAGTTTAATTGTGAACAAATCAGCCTTACCATTGTTATCGGTAAAACTAATATTTGATTTAAACATATTTACCTCATATCTTGGCACACATGATAATTTTTATGAAATATAAAAAACAGATACTGCTCATAGCACCTTAAACAAATGATTATCAATTAACAGATAACCAATGACTTGACATCACCGATCATTACTTTTTTATAAATAAACAGCTTTTTATTAAATTCAAAAGTCATAAACCATAATATGTTTTTTAATATATAATATTATAATAATATTATATGCTGATTATGCACATTTATTGGGCCCCGCAATCACTAGGGGGCCCCAGGGCTGAATGATTAAGTCATCTGAGGAGAATTGTTGCTGTGCAGATGTCTGTCATGTCATCGTCCTATGGAAGCTATTCCTCAGATATGTGCCACTTAACATTAGTTAAGGACTACTTCTGATTTTGGACTATTGTGGCACTGCATTATTGCTCTGAGTGGATCATTGGTAACTCCACCTTTTTTTTTTTAATCTTGCTTGCGTGGCTCATCTTAAAATGTTTAATTTTACTATGAGAACTTGTCATGACTGTAGTCTGTTTTACTCGTGAAGGTTGTGGCATGTTTGTGACCAGCGTATGGATTAGGAATCTCTCCAACGTAGTTTGGCTAACTAGGGGCCCCCAGTCAGCATCTTGCATAGGGCCCCCACAAAGCTAGAAACAGCCCTGTTCTTCTTACACAAGTGATTCTCAACTGATGGGTCAGGATCCCAAATGTGGGTCATGGGGAGGATGAATATATTTTTTAAATGATTTTTTTTAAGCCTAAATATTGTTTTCATTACATGAAATGGCAAAACAGCATTTAGTGCCATAAAGATTGAAGTAAAGTAAATTGTAAAATAAAGCAGGCACAAAATTGGGCTCCACAAAGTTGAGAACCAATGTCTTACACATACCTGGCTTATGAAGTGTTCTTACATAATATTCATAGCCACCCTGTTTATTATTCATCCTCTTTTGATCATACAATAATTTTCAGTATTGGTCTATACCTGAACTACTTGCAAAATTGTAGCAATTAATCATTGTCGGGACACCCTTTATTATCATCAAGCAGTCCCAAGAAGTGACCCGAGTCAGCACATATCGATGAAGGCCTATTTAAATAATTGAATTATTAATGAACCGCACTGTGCCTGAGCCCTGTAGCTGGGGATTTCCTGCATCTCACTTAAAAGAATATAGGCCAGGGTTTTTACGGCAGTGGTGCCTGATCTCTGGGTAATTAGAGGATGCAGCCTTGTGTTGTCCTCTGAGTGCCACACTTACAGCTTTCTCCATCCAGGAAAAGCCAGAAGCAGGGAATATATTTTGTTTTTGCACTGATAAGGAAAAGGTATTTTCTACTTTCGCCCCATAGGCTCATTCCACACTAAAGTTGCGGTGCCATTTCTTGCCTCTGGTGTACGAATTTAGGAAACTGTTGAAGTGTGGAGAGTTCTTCGAGGATGAATAGTTTGCAGACAACACACACATTGCGTCCAGCCAGTTTTTGTAATGAAACAAGCTTCCATGCAGGGGGAACATGAGGATGCAAGGGACTGTGGCTGCCATTCATCCGTGCTGGCTAGCGGCCCAGAGAGAGAGGGGGACAGCGGATGAAAAGTGCTGGCTTGGCTGCGTATATACTTTGGGGAAGAAAAGGAAATGTTTGGCTAGGTGCTATACATCTATTCCTTTGACCAAATGTTAAAAACAACTACTTTCTTTACATTCATTGTAGGATACAATGGTTGGTAATATGCCAACTACAGCTCAAACCTAAACTTCCTAATCAAAACACTTTTTCCTTAAATCACTGCTGATTATCTTATCTACTAAGTCCCTGTTTTTCCTCTTGGAATGATGCATACATATCCTGCCAGTCAACTGTCAGTTTCCCATTTAGAGAGTTGTGCTGTGTTGGACTATGTGCACAGTGAAGGGGCTTTGGTGCAAAGACATTCTGAAATGGCTCCAGATTTTGTCACACTGACAGTGTTTATAGAGGTCATCCATAATGCATGGCCAGGCTTATAGATGGAGAGGTCTCTGCGAACTTTTGGGCACTTTTAACCCAACTTTTTTCCTCAAAAGATTTCTCATTTTTAAACCATTAGAATAAAACACTTTTTAACCATTGGCTTATTGCCTCTTCTGTTTGCCAGTCTGACACACACTTCGACATAAGACTTGACCTGTTAAATCAAGTCTTAATTGAAGGGACATGATCTTTTGACCATTAATCTTCGTTCTTTTACAGTAGTCTGCAACAGATAAGCTTTGGCACTCCATTGAAATATAGAAACTATACTAAAAGTTCTAGCAGCTTCTTAGCCATCCTCTGGTCTTGCATTGCCTGGGCTCAAAATGTTATATTTTTTAGACTAAACATGTAATGTATGTACCTACATCGATCAGGTATAACATTATGATGACTGACAGGTAGTGAATAACACAGATTATCTCTGCAGCTTTGTAGGGTGTCCCTAGTCTGCAGTGATCAGTATCTATTAAGAGTGATCAACAACCAATACTAAGGAGTTGGTCATAATGTTATGGCTGATCCATGTATATTTGATAGTGCTTTTAGATCCAAAGTCCTCCTGAAAAGACTTTGTTTGTCAAAACGGTTGTGTGGTAGAATCAGAATGGTAGTGTCTGGTTCTTGCCTAGTGCCATTTTGGCTGTGAAATAAACAGGCAGATCTTCATGGGTGCATGAAAAGCGGGTGAGTGAGGTGTGGAGCTTTGGGGAAACTGGGAGAGATGGAGGTAGAGTCGGTCAGAAGCAGAAGAAAAAGGAGCAACAGACCTGTGTGGAGGAAGACGGCCTGTCTGGCACAGAACGCTGCACTGGACACTAGCAAACAACTTCTAGCCAATGGAGAGCCTGAGCAGAACTTGTGTTACATATGGTTGATATCACAGCAGGGAAATTTTCAGTTAATGTGAAGACTGTTCAAACAGCTAAAATAGTGCCAACAAACACTCTATTCGTGCAAATGGGACATGCTTGAATTGTTGAATGCCAAATGTTTTTTTTGTTTTGTTTTGTTTTGTTAATGTGAAAATTGTTATTTTGGATTTGACAGAGGGCGGCACTGTGGCAGTTAGCTCTCAGTCTCTCTGGGTGTCTGCATGTCCTCCCCATATTAACGTGGGTTCTCTCTGGCTTCCTCCCACTGTTAAAGTGGCAAGAAGTGAAATGAAGAGAGGCTTGAATTGTTTGCTGAATTGTTTTGCTTTGTTTTGATTTGTTTGCAGAAGCCACTATTTAGATATTTTCTGGTATCCTCTCTGAATAAGGGGATGAGGTTTATTTTGACTTAAAGTGGTTGTGAAGCAACCACATCTCAAAATAAAACGTTTTCTTCTCAAAGGACAAATCCTGGCCGATGGAATTAGCAACTAGATGGACTCCGTTGACAGTCTGCTTTTCCACTTAGACGTCCTCCTCCAGCATGGGGCTTTGCATTATTCAGAGGGTTTCCCTGTTTCTCAAGGCTCTCTACTGAATGAGCTGGTTAGGAGCACCAGCAGAAGACTTCTTTTTATTCCTATGCCAGGCAGATTTCTAAATGGTAAAGACAGTACAATCAAAGTGACGTTATTTTTTTGTTATTTCTACAGTTGTATCACCTCAAATTCTAATGGTACTGTGATTATTCCTGGTGTTGTGTCTGATTTAACTCTTCTTTTGTAGAGGGGTATAAAGTGATATATTAAAGGGAAGCGCACACTTTGAGGAACATGTTTTCACTGACAGCAGTCACAGTCAGGATGCTGTTGAATAATGGATGAATGAAAAGCATTGTTTCTGATGTCCTCTCAGGAGATTTCAGATAAACTGACAAAATGTGTGGATTGAATAAGTGCATGTATTCTGAAGGAATGCATGTAAAATGTCAAAAAGCATTATATGCGTTGTGTGTTTGTCTCAGAATGCTGATGTTCAGTCTCTCAGTTTTGGTCCACTGTGAAATCAACTCTCTTTTTGTTGTCTGCTAGATACGTATTAAACTATTGCTAATACATAGATTACTAAACTAATTGTAAATGTACAGACCAAGGCATAGGCCCTATCTCACAATGGCAATATGCTGTAGTGCTCAGACCTGGACAAACTGGACTCTAGTTCTGAGGTAAATTTTCTATTGAGCCACAAACCCCTTTGATCTCTCTATGGTAAAGCATCCACTAAAACATTTGTTCCTTCACATCTTGCAGGTGAAGAGTTAATATCTTCTGGGATATCCCTATCTTGCAATAGGACCGAATCCCCTCAAAATATCCAGTGTCCTGTATCTACACAACTTTTCTTAAAAATCATAATTGTACTTTTTGAGTTATCTTGCCAACAGAACCAACCAACCAAGTCAATACCAGCAAAAATAGCCTTGTACATAAATAGTTGTACCTGAATAAGTAGAATATTGTAGTGCTGAATGTACAGATGAGGTAACCTTCCTGCATCCTGATTAAAAAAGACTAGACTAGCAAAAAATACTCTGTGCATTTGTATAGATAGTAGCAGTTGTTGTTTCCATGTCAGAGGTTTGTGCATGTATTTTGCCTGCCCCGCACACGAGCGTCTTGGCTGAGCGTGCAGTGTATTTGCACAGTGGGAGTCCTGGCAGAGTGAGATCAGATAACCCGCTGCTCCATGTTAACAAGCATGATCCTCGTGTCAACGTGTGCCGCTCTGCCACTAATATCCAGTAAGTAGGCAAATATACATAAGATTTAGCTGGCAATACAACTTGTGCATTTTACACTGAGGATTATCGGTCCAGTCAGAGCTGGGGCATTTGGAAGTCAGGCTACAGATAATAGAAACATTGGATTTATTTTTAATGGGTTTTTACATCTATATTATACCACTCCAGCTGCATGTATGCTATATTGAGTAACAATTGAAAACTCTTAGCTATAGATTATAATCATACAGAATCCATGCATTAGCTTGGGTTTTCCTGTTGTGTATGTGGCCAGCTGGTTTGATGATGCTGCACATTCTTCTTTTTAAACTGCACCAAGGGAGGCTGCTTGTATTAACATCACATATGTGCACTGGTCCACACTAGCCCAAGCCAATTACCCATAGCCACATTTAGTTTTAATTTTCTTCACATAACACTGACAGATGACTCCTAATTTGTCTTTCTGCCGCAGCACCAGGGTTAAATATGTAGGAGGGGTGTTTTTGCCTGTAAAATTGTAATTATTGATGCACAATGCAGCGAGGTGAGACCAAAACACTCAACAATTGACTTTCACTTTGTGCCTGTTTATTACTTTAATGCAGGGTTTACCCTCTGTGCCATATTGCCATTTTTTTGTAGCTTAATAACTGATATACCCATTGACTAACTGAACATATGCAACATGTCCATTACTTTGGAAATCATTGATTCCACTCATGTTTCGAGGAATGTTGGATATAGACTAGGAGCCTGCTCCAACCTGAAATAGCAGGCTCCTGTGTGCTTAATCGTAATATTTATTGCAACCTATGTCAGTGGTTCTCAAAACTGTGGTACGGGTACCACTGGTGGTACGCAGGCTTCTTCTACTGGTACTCAGGAGTTTGCACTTTTGTTTTAGCTTAATGTAAAGCCATTTTATTCCTGGTTTAGTCCTGCTTTCAATAGAGGTTAAAATTGAAGTGTACTACTCTAGACCACTGTTTAGTCCTGCTATCCTGGCTTAGACCTGGTTTAAGTCCAGTTTTAGTCCTTGTTTAGTCCCTGTCTTGTCCTTATTTCATAATGCTTATTTTAGTTAATTAAAAATGGCATGTTGAAAGCCAAATATTTTCTGAGGTGATATTTTATTTAAAAAAAGGTTGAAGAATGACTGACCTGTGCCTTTTCTGTGTAAAGTGCTACTCAACATAAAACACAGTTGACTTTCAGATTAAGTGCTCCTTTTCTTCATCTTGACCCTTCATTAAGTGCAGCGTTAGCTCCCAAATAGCACCACTTCTGCATTTTCAACATTGCTTTATTGTGTTTTTCCCTTTGCACTTGGCGCCATGTGAGATGGCTGTCCTTTGCCAGCTGTTCTCAGGACACAATCAAACCCCCTGACAGAATTTTTTTGTCACCATTATGTCTGCCCTTCCCCAAGGTTTGTTGTCAGATTAGGGAGGAGTTATAGGCCAAGTCATATCACTGAAAATGCATAGTGAGGTCTGCCAGACTTGTAGACTAGAAGCCTTCTAAGACACGCGTAGTCTCCTAGCCTAGTCTAACAACGATGGGCTTAAGATGGGGTACACTCTGCATAATATCCACAGACTATAACTGTTTAGTCTCTCAATCTTTTCATGTTCACATAATTTAAAACTAAACTGGTAGTACTCATAACACTTACTGGATTCAGGCTACAATCCTATCTAATAAAAGCCAAACATAAATCCTAAAAATATAAATAAATTAAACACATATTCTTATCAGTCAAAAATTAGGAAATACTGTATGTTATATTCTTGCACATTAATTCTCTTCTTGTATTATTTATTCTTTATTCCCTTGCCTCACGAAGCGGAACTGTCTTGTGCTCTCCAGGCACAAAGTTTTCTGTGTGTGCATTCCCTACAATTGTCATTTACTGTAATTTGCGTCTGTTTTATTGTCCATTTTGTTCCGAAGCCAGGACGCTTGAGCACTTTTTTTCATTAAACCGTAATGCAGAGAAAATGAAGCCCGGCTAATGCACGCCAGGCCACGCATCACTACTGGAATAACAAGGCCCAGCGCGCATGCATATATTCTTTCATTTCCCGTCATCTTTTATGTACACAATATTAACTGTGTGACCTCGGCTCTGTAATGGCTGTCGAGTGGGGAACTTTTTCCTCAATGTGCTGAGCGTTTATTATGTTTTTGATGATACCACGCAGGAGAGGCCACCACTGCGCTGATTTACACCTCTGATGTCTTCTGGCTTCAAGCATCCCAGTCTTTTTAAGGAACTAATGATTTAGATGAAACTGCTGAAGGTCTTCTTTCGGCTGGGCCACTGCCACAAGGAGGCTGCTGAGTCAGGATGCCCCAAAACAGCTAAACACATCATTTACAAAGATGAAGCCTTTGAGATGGATGTCTGACATTGGTCAAACTGTCCACAGTTAAAGGCAATTGTACGATATGCAGGGAAACAGTTTCTATTTATAAGCACTAGACAATGTATTAATTTGAGATATACAGTCATGTATTGCGAAAAAAGATCACAGAAGTATGTCATCCATTATCTAGTGACATCTGAGTCACTAGAAAAAATGTTGTTAGGAAAACACCCTAGAACTCAGATGTCTTTAGAAAATGAATGACACACCTCATGATCTTTTTTCGTCAAGACAGAGTAAATTATTATGCAACTTCAGAGGGGTGCCCAAACTTTTACATTTGACTGTACATCTTAACATCTGTCTTGATCACAACATAAATATGCAAGCAAACAAAACAGAAATACAATATAATATATTTAACCAGCATACTCCTACTGATATTCAAAATCTCATTTTAAGCTGGTCTCAGCCCTACATTATTTTTTTTAAGATATTTTTATTAGACAGGACAGTAAAGACGTGACAAAATCATGGATAAGTGCAGGGAGAGACAAATGGTTTGACAAATGGTTGGAGTCCAGACTCAAACCCACGATGGCAAGGCGAGCTGTAGTCACTGTATATGCGGCACAAGCTCTAACAGTGTTTTTGCGTGGTATTGAGGAAATAGTGGCAGCTGGAGAAGACCTTTGCAGACAGGAGAATATGCAAACTCTTCACAAAAAGCTCCTTAAACCTTTTTTAAACCCTGCCTGTAGAACACATAAAAAACTCAAATGCATAGGCATCAATGGGCATGAATGAATGAAAATTTCAAAGCCATTTACAATACAGAGTGTTTATTCTACATTGGCCCTATCTCACAATGGTAAAGATCCAGTTACTCAAAGCGGAAATCTTTTACTCATGATAAATTCTGTATTTATTCAACCACAAAGCCCTTGGTCCGCACAATGGTTCAGACCAAAAAATAGTTTGTTCCTTTATTATCCTGTACTTAGTATATTTGGCCCTATATCGCAATGGTACGGAAGGTTTTATAAATATCCTGATACAGACGGTGAACTGGATTCACATTAAAATCCCTGGCGGTTGGCCCATTACTGACATTTCCTGGAAAAGTCATCAAAATCTGACTAGTAGGGCTACTTTTTGAGTTGTTTTTTCTAAGAGACAAACCGACCAGCAAACATAATAGTTTGGCGGAGGTAATGAGTGAACAAGCTTTTGTGGTTGCAGTTCAGAAATAGAAATAGAAACATCATATCTTTTTGCAGAAGAAAAACATCCAAAAATGCAACAAATTGACTTTTGAGTTGAAGCGACTGGGAGGAAAACAGCTTTATTCTGGAACAACATGAATAGCATCTTCAGTGCAGGATCTCCTTGTAACCATATGTCCACTAGCTTGCGCTAGTGTCTTACCTGGTTATCACACACTCGCAGTCTGGCAGCTCCCTCTCCCATATTTGTCTTAGTTGGGCGCTGTTATTACCTTCGGGAAAATCCATCATGCTGCTTAATTCAGCCAAGTAATCACCTACTCGCAGCCATTCCCCGTGCTTTCCTAAACTGCGTACAGAGCTGTGCGGCATATTGAGCATGTTGTTTTCCTCCAGCCTAACCAGACGTCATTTATCACAGCCCAGTCGCTGCACATGTAGTTGGAGTAGTATGGAAAATTGTCCTTATGCTTTGGGCTTTGAGGAATAAAGGAAAAGTAGCTGCTTCCATGAAGTACTGTGCAAAAGGTATGAATAAAGAAAAGTGTGTCAAGGTACAAAACTACACAAAATTGCCACACACAAACACTACTAGAAGCACTTAAAGCGCATTAAAGCACTGGTCCTATAGAAATAGTAAAGCCCAGATGTGGACTCATACTCAAAGATTTTAGTTAAATGCTCTTTCCATTGAGCCATGGAACCCTTATGTCTGACAATGGTAAAGAATCCACCAAAACAAGGACAAAACAGGACAAACCATGCTTAATCTAGAACTAAACCAAGACTAAACTGTGCTTAAACCTGGACTAAGCAGTGGTCTACACGTCATAATATACACACAGTGAACAGTGACCTGGATCCACACCAAAATGAATAATTTCCCCCGTGGACCATTACTGACCTTTCCTGAAATTTTCATAACAACAATAAAAAATACAATTATGTATTTATTGACGCATTTTGTCACTACTGCCTAAAACCTTTACACAGTACTGTATGTGTGTGGATACTGTAGGTTGTAACTACATCAGTACACTGATGGTTATATAATGCACACAACCTCATTAAAACAAGAAAAACATAAGCTTGAATGTGATCAGAAGAGTAGATAAAGGGCCATTATCCCAGCAGTGGGCAGAGCAGAGCTTGATATGCCGGGAATACACAGGCACAATTATATTAAGTCCAGATTTGATTTGGATATTTCCTCTTGGATATACTTAATGTCAAAATGGTTTACTAGTTGAGACACAGTGCAGGCCACAGATGTGGTGTGATGAAGGCTTGCTTTTGTGTGGCTTTGGTTGGTAGCTAGGTCTACAATAGTCAAAGCAGGGTTGACTGTAGAAAATGTGAGGAACGTTCCTGTTTTAATTAAAATCTGTGATTATTACCATCTCTCTGAATGATCTGCATGTCCGCCCTGTGTTACCATGGGTCCTCTTTGGGTAGAAAGAAAGTAATGCATGTGTTAGCTGAATTGGTGACTCTAAAGTGTGGTTATAATTTTCTGCACACCCGAGATAGTGACAGGTGCATTGCCCATAGTGAACGAATGTGAAAGTGAATGGCTGTCTGTCAGTGTAGCTGTGTCTCTGTGACAACCCTTCGACTAACTGTCCAGGGTAGGTAGGTAGCAGTTTATTGTCCCCCTAAGGAAATTGATTTGCAGAGAGTAAAAACATTTAACATATAGGACAAAACATTCCACACTAAGCACATTACGTATAGTGTATTCAACATTCAACATAAACTCAAGAAGAAAAACAGGCTTTGTACAGGCCACACCATTAGTAAGAGGTAAATTCAAAGATCACCTTCTGTGCATTTTATAGTATCAAAAATAATAATAATAATAATCATTTCAGCTTGATAGAGAACACATTTTAAATTATCCAAAAACTCTAAAATTGAGAATGTGAATAAATGTTGCTCTGTGCAGACCAGCTGAACACAGAGATAAACAGTTAGACTTAAAAATGTATTCAATGAACCAATTACCTGTGGGACAAATGATTGTCTGGTTCTATTTTGCTGATGGTTGCGTATCGATACCTAGTCCCTGATGGGAGCAGCTCAAATCCATTAAACAGCGGGTGTTTTGGATCTGATAAAATTTTCTCTGCTTTGTTCTTAGATTGACATGAGTAAATGTCCTGCAGACTGCTGAGAGTAATGCTTTGTATTTTACTGGCAGTGATAACTATTTTTCTTAGTGAATTCTTTTGTGCCTCGGATGCAGCCCCAAACCAACAGGTCCAGAGATGACTGAAAGAGGTTAGTGAAGACTGGGGACAGTTGTTCAGCACAATGTTTCAACACGTTTCCACAGGTATTATCTGGGCCATTTTTTTTTTTTAAAGAGAACAAACTTCAGCCCGAAGGACAAAATTACAGTGAGTTTCTGATAAAACTAGGTTGATCCCCACCTAAGGCCCATAGTTGCTCGGATAGCCTCCAGCAATCCACGAGCTCTAATGGGAATAGAGTGGAACAAGATGAATGAATATTTTTGAAACAACAACTGAATGCATTAAAGATTAAAAATACTTTTAACAGTGAATCGGCTAAATTGCCCAAACATCTTTTTCAATAAAGACATTCAAATTGCTTCATTATATGTCTAGTCAGAGACAGAAGTTGAATTATTTCATCACAAACTATATATTGATTATTACATTTTTGCAGTGCTCATGAACAAAGTTAACTTATCTTCTGTCTTTTTCTTTTTGTCTGACATTTCCCATCTCACTGTAAACTCTGAATGTACCAATAGAAGAATCAAAGAACATATCTGTCCAACTCAACGAGACAGGTGAGAGGTATGGACGTCATTTAGCCTAAGTTTTTGTCAAGTGATGATAAGAGCAGCTGCTAAATGACCAGAATGAATAGTTAGAGGCTGCATCCTCATTAGGGGGACAGACATACAGCAGGAGCAGATATCTCAGGCTCTGCCCCACTCTGCTTCAATTTGAATAGAGGGGAATATTGCTTAACTCCACTCCCTGCATGGATATTGGCTCATATGGGACAGCGACCCATGAAATGAATATTTTTGTGAGATGAGATTTGTTAGACACAGAGATGAAAAGTGCTGCTTTTCCAGTCTTCTGAGAAAAAACAAAAACAAAACAAAAAACACCAAAACCAGGAGAGTAGACGCAGTATAGATGTGTTTACTATTTTATTTGGATAATTTAAAATAAGTTTGCTTAGCTTTTATTTGGTGACAGAGTGGCTTGCCTTTCAGCAAGTTGAGTTTGATTTTTTTTTTTTTTTTATCTTTTAACTTCTCTGACATTCATTCATTATAAACATTCTCCCATTCCCTTACTTTTATGTGGCGTTCTACAATATCATGTATGTAGCATGTATAACTTTACAAGCAAGTGAGTTTTTGTAATAGGCTCATAAATCAGAACCCCACCTGGTTGCGTATACCAGCAGCATAAACAGCGCTCGGCCAAGCCACTCTCTCAGCTGAGACTATAGATCTGGATTGACAGCTGCTCGGTCCTGTCTGCGCCTGTTAATCATCCAGGATTTGGGCTGACGGCGACCCGCTCTGCCAGGTGACCTTGAGCCCTGCTAGGGCTGAAGAACTGCACTAAAAGCCTGCTCCCTGTTACAGCAAGCAAAAGCCACTTCCTCCCAGGGGGCCATAACAGAGATTGATAGTTAGTGTAAGCAACGCCTTTAAGTGTGTGACCTCCTCTACTTTTGCCTTCAGTGCAGAATTTCGGTAACACATAATGCTATAATAAGTACACACTATAAAGTTTGAGGTATTATTAAAGTAAAGTTAAAGGTCCCTTATTTTGCTAAATTAACTTTTTTGAGCTTTAACCATGTTATAATGTTTCCCCCTCAAAAACATACTCATAGTCATTCACGCCTGTTTAAGTAATTCTGTTTGCTGAGCCCATCCATTTCTCTAGACTGAATCACGCACAGCTCTGCGTAGATGCCAGGAAGTACTTCTGTGCATTTCTAAAGCCCATACACCGTCAGTGGAGTGGAGTCGCGTTGATCATTTGCTAATAGCATCATGTTGCTAATAGCCACGCTAATTAGCCATTTTATTCTCTTTCTATTGCCCACAGGGGGCGACAGAACCTAATCCAAGCGTCCTCTGCAAATTGAAAGTAAAAGCTCCCCATAAGAAAACATTTTCCGTACATACATTATTTTAATTTATAAAACTACTGATACTGATGCAACGGTGTCCATAACTATTTCAGAAAGCTTGAAAAAAGTACAATATAGGACCTTTAAGTACTGCTTAAGACTAGAAATGTTAGTGCTTGTAGGTGCTACTGAAGTGGAGATATCTGACTCAGGGTATGAGAAAAACTCATTTTGAGAAAACATCCTTTGAAGTGAAGTGGAAATCCTTTCGATCCAGCAAAATGTTTGTTGAACACTGTAAAGTAAATACAGTACTGTAAATACAATATTGTTAAGTACATATTTATTACTGCTTTATGGTGGAGACTTGGTGGAGACTAACTACCCAAAACTGTGTTAGTTCTAAATTGTGTATTATAAGTGTTAATGAAAGCATAGACATGTGGATAAAAGTGTCAGGAAATGCAGAAACTCTTTGCTGTGTTTAGAAAGACGTCAAGTCAGTTTGTTTGCAGCCCTTCTGGAGAGAATATGGAGCATCCACAGTCAAAAATTCTGCCCTCATCCAAGAGTGAAATCTGCTCATGTGTTAAAAACTGCTTCACACTCTTCAATCTTTTGTCTCTCACTCATTCTGCCTGGCGCTCCATCTGTTCGGCTCACTCCAGAATCCATTTCCATGTTTTGTCTGCAGCCTCTGTGAAGGCACCACCAGCAGCAACAGCAGCAGCCTGTTTTGCCTGCCTCTCCTCTCTCCCTCGTCTCTCTCTTCTTGCTCTCCACACTCCGATCTGCTGCAGTGGTTGGTCCTCGCCGGCCGCTTGCAACTCGTCTCCCGCCGGACGAGCATCGGCGCTGGTGTTTTTTTCCTCAATCCCTTCATCTCCCTGATACTTTTTTGGCCTATCTGGATAAATGTGAGGGGAAAGTCGTAGCTCAGGCAGAAAGAAAGAAGAAAGAGCAAGAAGGAAAGAGCTGGAAGTGTTGAGCATCTCTGCACATATGACTTAGATCTGGTGCTGTCTCTGGGTGACATAGAAGATCTTAGATGCCTTCTGCTTTTAGACCCTGTGTCAGGTATGTCTTTCTCTACTCACCTCATTGCTTTGCATTTGACTTCTGATTTTTTTATTTTACTTCTCTTATCCTGGTAGTGACATGATTTTTGGCAAAAGTTACAGCCGCAAAATAATATACCTCTGCCGTGCACTTATCAGTCTTCATCGGACGTCATTTGGCATTTGGGTTGCTGTGCATCAGTCAAAAAGCCCTGCAAAGATTCTATTGCACCAACTTGGAATCACTATGCATGCCTATATGCATGCTGATAATATGACATCAGAGGGGTGCTTGTTATTCTGTGTAATTTGCAATTTACTCAGGGTGCATTGAGGAAGCATGCTGCTGTGTTTTTGCAGGGAAAACCCTTGCCGGTGCCCTGTATGTGTGAGTAGAGTAATTACATGGGAGATTCTGTGACAGCCGAGCAGGTGTGTGGGCGGCTGCATGCGTCTAATGTAAACTCGATCCAGAGGTGAGCGGTGCGTGGGCTGATTTCTGAATGAAGAAAAAAGTGTGTTGCATATATGGGGTGTAGCGCATGTATGTCCTGTGAGTGTTTTTTAGGGGGGGACCACCACATTGCCACATTGCAATTCTGCGTCTGTGTCATGTATTGGGTGGTTTTGGACTGTGGGTGGGGACTTGAGTGACGATTTACAACCTAGGTTTCCCAGGTTCTCACCCTCTGTGTAAATCAGTTCGCCTGAAGCGTAGACGTATTGCGGCCAATGAGGAGATTCTGGGGATGTCCACTGCTGCACCACTGGCACACACATCTTCCCAGGCGGTGAACATTGCCAGTTACCCATAGCCACAGTCATTCTTTATTGTATAGCTTCTGCAGGTGCAGGGCTATCTCCTAAAGGTGTATCCATCTTAGGCGTTGAATCACACTGCTCATTATTATGAGCATAACTAAGTAGCACACTTGAATCGTAATCAAAGAAGTGATTTCCCAGCTTCTACAAGGGACAGTCCTGTTGTTAATAATCACCACTTATCTGTCGGACATACAGTACCAATAATCAACCCCCAGTGGTTTCCCCGGCTCTCCCAGCCCTCTCAAATGACACTCATTAATTAAATAGGGCGCCTCCCTATTCTGTATATACATGCTGCAGGCTCACTGTATGTTAAATCCAGCCAGGCGGTTCAATTAAGATCCTGTTCACGTCACATTAAAAGTTATCAATTGTGCCCCTATAGTGTCATCAAAACAGTGGTGGTTGCTAGCTTAGACAAAAACAAATGTAATTATTCAAATTCTTGTCAGCAAGCAGTTCAGATTTGTTTGTTTTTTTGTTCTGTTCTATTGGTGTATAGTTAAGAAGGCTAGTTAAGAAGTAAAATATGTTTAGACACACTAATATTTTTTACATTATTTTCAATACTTCAATACTCTATTTTCAGAGCTTCAAAAGATTTAAGATGCAGTGCTTCCCTGTGAATAATTAAAAGAAAAGTGGAAATCCTGGCAACTCACAGACCATTGTTTTGATCTAGATTTCAATACTATGCTTCCAGTACCTTTACACTGACTATGGACTAATTTGTAAGACCCTGATTGACCATGAAGCCTACTTTTCTGCTTTTAAGCCAGCCATACACTACACAATTTCAGCCATCCCAGATGAAATATTTCTAATTCGTGGAAAAATTTTCCGTCAGAGCCCAAAAACAGTTGTACGTCTTATATAGATCTGTCTTATGACCAAAGATGAGCTGCGACGGATATCAGGCAGTGTCAGATATTTGCACCTGCACCTACAATCTCTTTTGGTTTGACCAATAGAAAAACACCAACGCATTCTTGTAACAACAGTGCCCAGTCAAGAACGTGAGCACATTTGTCCTTTTCCCTTTTGACTCATTTACTTTTCCAGGCACATCCATGACGTGCGCGCGGGTAAAGCAAGTGGCTCTAGCTTCCGGATTTTATCTTTTTTTAGCTAATGCACATTTCTTTATGAAATTGCAAAGGGTCACAAGCCAGTGTACTCTTTGGGCAATGCAGAGGGTTGCGTCAGGAAGGGCATCCAGTGCAAAACCTATGCCAAAACAATATGCTGTTCATCAAAGTGGCCTCTAAACTTGACAAAGGCCAATGATATGTGATGTAAGTAACAAAAGGAAGTGGGAATAACTAAAAGGAAATAAAATCCATCAGGTATTTGATTATAGTGAATAAGCACTTTTATCAGATCTAGCTTTCTGGTAATGGCTTTTGCAGTTGATCACAGTTGAAAACCAGTACCTACACACATGCTGTCATTTTTATCTTGTTACAAAGTGTTCACAAACTTCTCATGGGTTAGATTTCCACTCCTTAGTTCAGTTTCTGTCACCTACTGATCAGTTGAAATAAACCTCACCTGTGCAGTATACAGTAAATATGAACCTGGCTGACAATGAGAGTCTGCAGATTGTCTTGTCCCTTTCAGCTTCGTGACAACCAATCAGCACGCAGCATGAGTGAGAAAGCTTTTGAAGACGATGCTGTCAGTGTGACTTTGAAGCAAGATGAATGACTGTTGAGTGACGGCGAAAGATGATTGCACAAACAGATTGGTTATTTTATGGTCATGATTAGCGTGTGTGTGTCCTGTTTAGTTTGATGGCACTAAGATCTCACAATATGTTGTTGTACTTGATGTCATTTTGTCATTTTATAGATACAGGTCAACATGAAAATGGATTGCTTTTAAATGGAATTGTTAAACTACATCAATCAGGCATAACATTTTTAGTGGTGATAACGTTTTGTGTTACGACCACCTAAATACAGCAGACTGAGATGTACTGTGTGTTCTTGTTGTGTTGGACTGGGCCACACGGGCTAGCCTTTGTTCCCCACATGCATTACCTGTCGCCAGTTCAACACTGTTGCTTCCTTGGACCACTTTTGATAAATACTGACCTGTAGACTTGAAACACGGCAAAAAAAGCTGCAGTTTTGGAGGTGCTCTGACCCAGTCGTCTAGCCATCACAATCAACTTCTAACTTCTAACACATCAACTTTGAGGACAAAATGTTCACTTGCTATATACCCCACCCACCAACAGCTGTCACGATGAAGAGTTAATTGTAATTTGTAATTTACCTCACCTGTTAGTCGTCATAATGTTATGCAAGTACAAGAATCTGTGTGATAATAACTGCAGCTTACATTGAATATCTGGGACAATGGCTTTTGACAGCAGCAGTTATGAACTCTCAAACGCTGAAGCTGAACAACGAAAACCTTCGTCAGCAGTAAATGCCTAACAACAGTGAAGCCATTTGACAGTGCAAGACCCCTCAGTATTGCTGCTTATACCACTATATGGTGATCATTTTCAGATGCAGGTTATAGATACACTCTGTTATTTTGTCAAAACAAGTCTCACTCTGCTTTAGATAATCGACCTGTAAGTACACAGATCTGGATTGTTGATTGCAGTGCAGCTCAGAGAAGGTTTCTGCAAAAACAGTATAAAATGTGATTTATATAATGGGTTAAAGTGTCATTTGGGAAAATGAAATGAGTTGTGGATCATCATTAGCAGCTCATGGCTGAAATCTGATGTTCACAGATGGTGACCACGCCTGTTATGATAAATCACTGGTCACTATGGTCAACCTCTATAGCAGCTTATACACTGGACATGATGAGCTGCTGCTGCATGATTTGTGGCTTATATTGTGTATATTTGTTGACATTATATTTGTGCATTCACGTGTAAGCCACAAACAACAATCTGTCTCCAGGGTAATGGCTTTGACTCCAATCAGTGTCCAAATGACTCCCACAACCCGTGCCTTTGTGGAGCGCTGGTATAAATATGTACAAGCAAAGGCACTCAGGGAGACATGGGTAAGGCTGTGAGGTTCGGAACAGTGGCCTCTTCAGTGCAGGCATCTTTCCCGATGGGGAGTTTGAACCAAATCCAAGGAGGAGTGAAAGAGGCTTAAGCATCCTCTCCATCTCTGTCACTCACCCACTTCACATGTTGTCACTTTTAGCTTTTTTTGAGTAGTCAGTATAGTTTGCACCAAGTGAGTAGTGTTGAGCCCAGTGACAGGTAAAGTGGTTACACCAAATGAAAAATGCTGTTCAATTTTTCTATGTAGTGGCCAATTTTGAGATTCTGGGCCAGTTTACTCTCTTTGCTTTCACACATTAAGGTGTATTTCATAATATTTTGTCACCATGTGTCTTTAAATTTCCTCCTGAATATTAACTTCAAGTGCTGTTTTCTCAAAATTTGTTTTCTTACACTGCAAGCACAAAATTTTCCAGTCTGATACTTATACTTCTGCTCATAAAAACATGGTAAAAATTAGCAGTATTCTCTAATTTACAGAAAGACCAAATGAGATGTCAGTATCATTCCATCTGTACTGATCTAAAATTTTAGCAAAATAAACCAAGAATTTTTAACCTGGCTCCATCCAATATTCATATTTACATGTGTATGTATGCAAATCAGAACACAACAGATCAGAATATAATTTGCATATTTAAACACTAAATTACGCATAACTTGCAATGCATTTTTCATATTGATGTTAGTAGAGTTCCAGAATGATATACAGTATGTTGATATCAAATTTTTTCCTTATTGACCTGCTGTGTCTCACCTGAAATCTCTGGCCCCAATCCTCTTTCATCAAAGTTTTGTCAGAATGCTCCACTCCAGCCTTTTCCCTCTGGGGGCAGTTTTCTGACACACCTTAGCGTCTCTGATAGACACAAGTACAGGATGATGAACGGCTGTGTGCTCTGGAGAGCTGCACTGTTTACTACATGATGTACTGCATTCAACAACACCTGCGTCTGTGCTGGAGCAATGTGTTATAGATTTCTTCTTCCAATGCACCTACATGGGATATAATGAGCTAAAGTCACTCAACATGGGTGCACATTATTTTATAGCTTGACTAAATAAGAATGAGGAAGGAACTAGGGCTGCTGTGATTTTAGCAAACACGGGATATATTATGCTTTTATTTATATTTTTCAACCAATCTTGGTCGCCTCTAGAACAGCATTTCATGTTTTACAACATTTAAAAACATTATCTTGCTAAGAAGACATTTTAGCACTGTACTGGTGCCATTAAGAAACAAGTGAAGAGACCAGCAGAGTGCAGCAGAGTTCTTTGTTGTGGTCTTTTGAACATAAAATCAAAGAAATAGAGCACCTCACTTTCTCAAACTTTTTGTATGTTGCCATTTTACTAGAAAATGAAAAATAGCAGTGAAAACAGAGTTGTACTTTTTTTTTTTGTATAAATAAATGAGAGCAAACTCGATGTAGAGGGCTTGTTGATTGATCATTGCTTCATGGTGTGGGAGAGGGTTCATGAGAGAGGCCAAGGATCATGGAATCGTGCATTTAGGGGGCCTCAGAACAGCCATGCCAGGGAATAGAGAATTACTCAACCATTCGGGAATTAAGCAAAACACAACTTCATGTGTGCTTTTACTGAGGGAACATTATAACATGGTAGAAAGCTCAGAAACGTTGATACAGTGTGATACAGTGTACAGTGATTTGCATGTTGATTTGACTTAGTTTTTTTGCACCGGATGCCCTTACTCATGGACCCCTCTCCATTTTCAGAGGCTTTGGACTGGCACAAAGCGTACACTGATTTGTGACCGTCTGTGACTAGAATTAACAGTTTTTTCCAAAATACATGTTTTATATTGTGGAGCCTTAAAGTTAACCCAAAGTACTGTAAGGAAAAAAAAAACTTCAAAACACTGATATCATTATAAAACTTGGGGCTTAATTACTGTAGTCAAGAAGTGTGCTAAAATGGTTAATATTTTTAATGTGGCCTAAGTGTACTTCTGCCACTACTACACATTTTTTTTTATAGCTGAGGTTGAAAAATCCTGTGTTTGCTTGACACCGCATCACAGGGCCTTGCTCTCTTAGTTGCCATGGAGACACCATTAGACGGTTTGTGCCGCACCGATTTTTGTGTTTCTTTGCATAGCCCCACGCCAAACGCACGCTGCTCATTGGGGACTCACTCGTGCCAACTGTGCTAGTGCGTGGGTGGGATGATGGGTGCATGTTGTGTTGTTGTTTCGTGCACCGAGAGAAAGAGAGTGAAAGAGATCAAAAACAATGAGGTGGGAGGAATAGAGAGAATGAATGAGAGAAGAGTGGAAGGAATGACAGGAGCGGGCCGCACTAATGCTCTCCGAAGGCACATGTATACAGTAGACATGATGGGATTGTGACGGTCGTGGGTGAAAGGATGCCGCAACAGCACAGCTTATTTTGCCTTCAGTTTGATCCCCACAGCTCCCTCTCAGGGGCTTCTTACTGCATTACTAGGGGCCAATTTACTGAGCAGTGTGCCAAATCCTGACCCACTCTCATCAGCATATGGGAGAGTTAGACGTGAGCGCTAATGATTTATGGACCGCTCCCAATGTCTTCACTTTATTTATGTAAAAATGTGGAATTGAGCTAATATGTCGGCTAATCAATACTTCCTTGTGCATTCGTCTGTGATTGGTCCCATCGGTCCCTAAGGCCTCTGTTCACATACATTTAACTACAAGTGGATTATTATGCTCAGAGAGTGGTTATCGTTGGATACTTATGAGTATTGAGCAAAAACAGACTGCAAATGTAGCCAGCATTAGTTTATTGGTCTGCTTGCAAGAAAACTCAAAAAATAATAGATTTGGAGGAGCTTTTTAGGAAAATGTCAGTAATTGGGCAGAGAAGAAATGATTAGTTTTTGGTCTGGATCCTGGAATTTTTTAAAGATTCTGTAGAGTTGTGAGAGAGGGACAAACATACTGACTCCAGCCAGGTGCTTAATAAAGGAACATATGACTAGCTTTTGTGGATAAGATTGTGAGATATTGTGGTCTGTGGCACATTGGATAGTTAAGGTATAATTATTTCTCCCATAGGAGAAACCTGTCTTGGAAGAGGACATTGCTGCAGTAAAATGCAAAAAAAACAAACACACATGATCATCATGAAAAACACATTCAAAATATTTATCAGAATTTATGAACAATAAATAGGTAATTTACATAAAACCACACAGCAGGCTATAGGTGTACTAAAGAAGCATACATGTAGCAAATACTGCCATCACCTCGGCCCTGTTCATCCCCCACTACACGCTCATTAAAAAGGTTGATTGAGAGGGGGATGAACAAATTTTTAAGACCACTGCGCTTTCACAGGGGGACCCTAAACCTCCTCCCTGAAGTCAGTTGCACATATTCAGAGGAGAGCACATGTGATGTGCCGGACAGGATCTTCTGGGCCTGGGTGAGAGTGGCCAGTTATAGTAGAATGAAAGGGCCCAGGGTACCATCATTTTGTCTGCCGTCTTCACCAGGTTGTGAATCAGAGTTTTGGATTTTGTGGTGAGGTTTCCAATACCACACATAAGTATGGACTAGATGGTTTTCATGTGAAAGATTTGCATGATATTTTTACAGGCACCAAACTGACGGAGACCCCATAAGGAGGTTTTTCCCCGGAAATAAATGATTACTGAATGATTATGATTAAGTCCTGGTCTGAACACTCTCTAACATTGCAAGATATGGCAAATGAAGTGGTGTTCTGCTTCTAGTAATGATGCTCATAATTTTGACATGTCCACACCTATACCACACAGGGACATACCAACTGTATACCCTGCTTTTCATAAAATAATGGCTTTATTTTCACACTCAATAATAAATTCACAGCTTGTATGGTTTACTATCTGTTGTAGCATAAGTCAGATTTAGCACATAGTATTTTAACAACCAGATGTTGCACTGCAGCATTCTAAAGTTATAAAACCATACCGATATACTGCATGCATATTTTTACATTTATTAGTCTCAAAATTAGCTGTGGTTGCTTTTCCCCTTGACGGTCTGCAGTGATCTAGCTTTAACCAAGACTGCTATATTTCTCCAAGCTGCTGTCTGTCTATTGTATCTGTAAAACTGACCATTCGCCTTTATCAAGCTTTTGATTTATGAAGCATCCATGGTCCTCACACAGGGTTCTGACACACGAGTGAAAAGACAAGCTGATCTATGTGACAGAAGGATGTGCACCATACAACC
Source organism: Bostrychus sinensis (assembly GCA_020698575.1). Lineage (NCBI taxonomy): Eukaryota > Metazoa > Chordata > Actinopteri > Gobiiformes > Eleotridae > Bostrychus > Bostrychus sinensis. Next base: position 19,737,041 of record CM036258.1, read on the forward strand.
CCACACCCCCTACAAGCTAGTAGCCAGAGGAAATGGGTCAAAGGTCAGAGTGTGTGGCCAGGATGAAGATGGAGTCGTTATATATCAGCTATGAGAAGAGAATGAACTGAAGTGGGCTTTAATGTCACAATCACATGGATAATTGGCTTGTGCAGCAGCATGGCATTTACCACAGTCCATCATCGCTACACCAAATGCTGAGTGTAAAATTATCAGCGTTTATGTACATGGTTACCTGAGAAATCTGAAGAGCTATTGCAATTTCTATATATAAAACCTAGCTTTCTCCGTGCTTCTTCCTGCAACCCATTTGGCTGTTATCTTTTTTTGTAGACCATAATCAGGTCTGAGTCATAACCACACTGATGCAACTTTGGCATTCGTCTTACAGCAGCTGTTACAATTCTGTGCCACCAAAACAAAAACAGGCGAACAAAAACAACAAAATATAACTTTATTGAATCCTTCACATATAGACAGAATACCAGACAGTATTTCACAGCACTGATGTCATATATATTTTTAAATTTATTCCACTTGTTGTGAATTCTTGGGGCTGTTTAATCTGCTCTAGATGTGCAGTGGTGTTCCCCAGTTCATTCCAAGGGCTTTTAATATAAAAGCATTCACAGCTATGATTAAGTGTTCAAAATATCACAAGATACACTCAAAGAGCACAGACCTCCTCCAAGGCATTTGGCCCTATCTTCCCATGGTAATGATCTAGTGCCCAGACCTGGACTTGAAATTGCGATTGATTAGTTCAGGGGTAAATGCTCTACCCAGTATCCCATAAAGTTCTTATATCTTATTATAGACCCATATGGCTGGAGGTGTTTTTTTGACCCTATTTGGCAATGGTACAGAATTTCCTCCGTGTTAATGTAAACTCAGATTAGATGTCTGACTCCCCCTGCTGGCAACGGTGGTGAATGGACAGATCATGGCTATTTAATCAATGGCTATTTAGCATGACTATTAGCACCATAACTCTAGCAGAGAGATAAATGAGCCTACTGTTTTGTAGTGACAGCAATTTAGGCACTGAAATTATCACAGTTAGTCCAATGACAGTGTATGGGCTTTAGAAACGAGCAGCAGCACTTCCTGGTTTCATGTGTCTACATGGAGGGTGAGCGCTTTCAGCTCTTGAGAAAGACACAGCATCAGCACACAGGATTACTCATACAAGTGTAAATGAAACAAATACTGCTCCAGGTATGTTTTTGAGGTGCAAACAACATTATAACATGGTTAAATGCTCAAAAATGTCAATTTAGCATAATAGGGGACCTTTTGAGGCTTGTGGTCTGAGTATAGCCAGAAACACAATTTCGTATTGCTCTGTACAATTTTTTGCAGTACAAGCCCAAGCAGAGTGTAATATTGCTGTGGCTATGTGATGTGCATTGGGTGTTCCAAGTGTGTCGCTTTCACTCTCACTTTCTGTGATATCTGCAAATAGACTAGACCACACTCTGCTGTGTTTTGACAGCAGCAGAAATGGAATCATGCAAAACAAACCAACCACATTCTCTTTAATAGGACTAATGCAATCACTCAAGCCTGTCAAAACAAAGGACCATCATAGGATCTTAGGAAAACACTTCTTAACCAAGCCACTCTGTCCTCTGGTCTACATTACTGTTACAGAGATAGCAAGAAGCAGGATAGTGATTTATCACACGGTTAATACACATCATTGAAAAAAACGGTGCTTTAATTAGCCTTTTAACATTTATTTTATTGTCGCAGGATTGCTTGTTGCTAATAGTCCATTTGTGGCTTATACACTGATCAGGCATAATGTTATGACCACAGACAGGTGAGGTGAATTACACAGATTTTCTCTTCATTGCGCCTGTTAGTGGGTAGGATATATTAGGCAGCAAATGAACATGTGTCCTCAAAGATGATGTGTATGAAGCAAATTGTGATTTTTCCTAAAGGAGTGTAACATGAGGCTACATTGCCAAAACTGTACTTTAATTAGCCCTGTGCTATTAAAAGCATTTACTGTACTGTAATAGAAGCGTACTGTATAATGCATTTGCTAGTGTGTAACCTGTAATTACATAATGAAAAGATTACATTATTGTTGTGTGCCTTAAGATTGAGAGACTTACTCAGTGATTACTCAGCGCTTTGTCAGGATATGAGGACGGACTCAGAAGGAAATGGTGTACTGTAACTTCTTTGTGCTATAACTTCAAAGTGTAAATCTGCTCAGTATTTACACTGGGAATACTCCATCTCTGCTTCTGCAAAACAAGCAGGTAATGAATATTTTTAGCTCGAGTGTGAGGTCTACACAATATAGGTCCCACACGGGATGGAGTGTTTATTGCATTTTTTCTTTTTTCTTTTTTTTTTCTTTTTTTGCTCTCAAAGACAGGTACACATGAAAAAGTAGCCTTTTATTAGAACTCAAAAGCATTTCATACACTTTTAGGAGACGTGGAGCAGAATAGAAGTGGGTTAAAAGAATGAGGCTTTACAATAGAAGAAGAATGATGCATCTCCGAGTACAATAATTAGGGTTTCTCACCAAAGGAACAAGGCTGACCAGTCATTATTTAATCAGTGCTTTCTAACAGATTGACTTCTTTATTAAGCCTTAATCGAACCGCTCTGGTAAAGTTTTGGTTCAACAAAGTGGCCGAAAATAAGCCGCATTATATAGTCCATTTTGCTTCCTCATTTGCACCATAATATGTGTTACATTTGGTCGGTCATTTTTAGTACTATTCTCTGTAACATACTTGGCTTATATTGAATGTAGTGGGTTTTTTTATTATGCGGATGCAAGGAAGTGTAACAGGGGTCAAAGTAAACAAACTCTAATGGGGCTATATTATGCTTTTATTTATGTTTTTAAACCACTCTTGGTCACCTCTAGAACAGCACTGCATGTTTCACAACTTTTAAAAACATAATGTGACTAAAAAAGAAAGTAAAAAAAAAAAAGTACTTTACTGGTGACATAAAGAAACAGGGGAAGACCCCAGCAGAGGGCAGCAGAATGCAGAGCAGTCTTTTGAATATAATAAACTACTTTTTTTTGGATAAAGGAATGAGAGCAGACTGGATGTAGAGGGCTTTTTGATTGGTCAGAGCTTCCTGGAGTGGGCGGGGGTCCATGGGAGAGGCAGAGGTTTGTGCAACTAAGCGTTCTGAATCCTCACAAAGGCCATGCCAAATAATGCAAGATTACTTAAACAGGTGTGAATAAAGGAAAACACAACTCCAGGTAACAACATTATAACATGGTAAAAAGCTTGATTTTGCATAATATAGACATTTTAGGAAATGCACAAGAGTTCAGGTAAAAGCCAGTGTTCCTTGTGCCAACCTAAAGCCCGAATAAATTGCATCACAAGGGACATCCTGTGTAAAACTTATGCTATCAATAGGTAAATCATTGCACACTAGGAGGCAGATGTTTGGCTGTGGCGACCCTGGAGAGAAAATGCAAGAAATGCACAGAAAAGTTTAACTGGCCTGGCATGAGTTAAAGTAGGATAGAATATGAGTCACTTCGCTGCCATCTAGCACTGTTGCTCACCGCATTATGCTTTCACTCATCACGAGAATGCAACTGCACCCGCTCCCCCTCAGTCACTATTAATAGCCTCAGATAAACCATCAATGTGACATGCCCGTGACACAATGCCAAATTCTCATCAAATGGCTTTGGCATGAGTGTGACTCCAAACGTGACATGGATTATGCACTCGGCTTGTCCGCAAACACAGAAAACAGTCAGTCTAACATACCCCCCATGTTGTGTATTCACCAAACACAATTCTCACATTGGGCCTTCTCAGTGGGATCTGGTGGTAAAATGTCACACTTCAATAATGTGGCTTGTTTATGTGAAATAATAGCTCCAGACGTCCTCCTCTTCAGTCTCTTCCTCACAGTGGATTTGTAGTGTCTGGAGCCAGGGACCTGCTGACTCTGAAGAGGCAGGGTCATTAGGCCAGGTGGAGCCATTGAGATGCCCATTGAGAAGCACATGTGTGAGATTAAGACCTTACAGACTGGACAATAGATTAGTGCGCTATCATCATCAATCATTATAACGAAACACAGTAAAGAGTTACCCGTTACAAATCACTCACATTCACTATAGGCGATTTCATTTCTACTTTAGCATGTCTTTAGATGGAGGGTGATAGTGGGTTAGTGCTCCTGCCTCCCAGCAAGGAGGTCGTGGGTTCAATCTTCACGCTGGCCATCCAAAGATGTGCATGTGACTTGATGGCTCTGAATTGTCCCCTAGTGAATTAATGTGAGAGGGAATAGTTGTCTATCAGTGTACATCTGTGTTTCAGCCCTGCAACTAAGTGGCCACTGTCCAGGGTGTTCCCTGCCTAAGGCCCATAGTTGCTGGGATAGGCTCCAGCCATTCACAACCCTCAACAGGAATAAGAGGAAGAAGATGGATTACTGCATTCATTTTTGTAGTGAGATTTAGTGATTTTAAATTGACAGCAAAGATGTCTTGCAGGGTGCAGAGTCAAAATTCAGGTTAATCTGTGTTTATGTTGTGGTGTGACTGGAAAACACCATCTTCTGTTGATTTAACCAAACACACGCCACTATACCAAGAGCTGAAGGTTAATAACCCCCATTATGACTAATAGGATTACTTTATTTGACTTACAGATGGCGATATATTGGAGGGTTTTATTTGCACTAATCTCCTTATACATGATCACTATGACCAGGGCAGATGTCAACACTAAGTAGGTTGCACTATTTCACCATTGGACCCTATCCCCAGTGCCCTAGCTCCATACTACTTGTGACTCATTCACTGACTCCACATGTGCTTGTTGTTATATAAGGACAGCTTATCAAAAAGTAAGTACCAATTAATTGCAGATCCACTAACAGGCGCTGGTGTCATCTAAAAGTTGTGAGACAAGGACAGATCTTTGTGTACGTGTGGATAGGCCTGCCAAGTGTGTGAGTAAACCGTCAGTGTGAATGACAATAGGGATGACGGGAGTAGCTCTGTGAACTGTCGGAGAGATTTTAGGGAACAGATCCACTGTGCAGATGGGCATTGGTCTTTTTTCATTAGCAGGCATATGAAGCAAGTGCTCAATGTGTCCACAGGGTTTTGGTAAGCTTGCATTTATAATATCACTCTAAAGTGTCTCTACGCATAATACTTAGACATGGTGCCATTAAAGCTCCATGCCAAATTATTTATTCTATAGTATTACTCTGTATATACTGTAGCTATACAGTGATTTGAGTTGTGTGTAAAATGTCAATTAAAACAAAATGTTCATCTGTGAGTGCATACCATTTGGCTTGGGCCAGTTTGCTCCATGTCATTCCCATATCTCTCTCCCTGATTTTCTGTCATTCCACTATCTTTGTCTCTGCTGTATAGGCACAAAAATCCCAAAATGCAATAAGTTAAAATAGTTAAAACCATGTTTCTTCCACAGTAGAAATAATAAAATAGAATAACATTTGTTGAAACAGAAACATTTTATGAAACATGTGAATAATAGCTCAGTTAGAATTTGATGGCATCGATACATCTCAAAATAATTGGGACAAGGGCAACAAAAGGTTGGAAATATGGATGATATTAAAATGGCTACAGCAGCATTTTTGCAACTGTTGGGTTATAACAAAAAACTAAAAAAGCAGTCATCTGGATTGGATTTTTTTTTTTTTTTTTTTTTTGTAGTTGAAGACATTTCACCTCTTATCCAAGAGGCTTTCTCAATTCTGAAATGAACTGGTAAGAGAGCTGGTTTATATTCTTATAGGAAGGAGGAGTTTAGACCTGAAACTAAATTCTATTGGTCAATGTGACCATGAATAGCCTGAGTGGTTTCGGGTCATTAGGAGTCCTTTGTCCTCAGCTGAAGTGAGAGTGGTTAACCCTCCCCAGCCTGGGCAGCTCCTTCAGATGTAAATGACCTGAGTGAAACTGGTTTGTTTTGTTTGGGTTTCAGGAGACTGTTGTAGACAGAAGGAAGGTTGTATCTGAGACCACCATTTCTGTTTAAAGAAGGTTTATCTTTTTTTGACAAAGATTGCTTCTTTCACTCCTCGCTCAAACCATTCTTTCTCTCTGACTAAGATTTAGACCTCACTGTCCTCAAAGGAGTGGTTTGTGTCCTTCAGGTGGAGGTGTACTGCAGATTCTGGTCCACTGGAGTTCGCCCTGCAGTGTTGGTATAACCGCTTGTGCAGAGGTTGTTTGGTTTCTCCAATGTACTGTTCATTACAGTTCTCACTGCAGTGGATGGAGTACACAACATTGCTCTGTTTGTAACTGGGAATTTTGTCCTTGGGGTGAACCAGTTTTTGTCTGAGAGTGTTAACAGGTTTGAAATAAACCGGGATGTTGCGTTGGCTAAAAATCCTTTTAAGTTTCTCAGATAGGCCGGAGATGTAAGGAATGACTACATTGCTCCTTTTTGGCTCTTGCTCCTGTTCTTTCCTGTCCTGCTTTCTTGTCCTTTGGGATTGGGAGAAGGCCCAGTTGGGATAGCCACAGGTTCTGAGGGCTTGGCGGACATTTAGCTCTTCTTTCCTCCTTCCCTCCGAGCTTGTGGGAACCTCTTGGGCTCTGTGCTGCAGTGTCCTGATCACACCGAGTTTGTGCTGTAGCGGGTGGTCTGAATCAAATAACAGGTACTGGTCTGTGTGAGTGGGCTTCCTGTACACTTCCACATGGAGCCGCCTGTCTTCTCCAATGATAACTGCACAGTCTAAGAAGGCTAGGCTGTTCTCTGTGGCATCCTCACGAGTGAACTTGATGTAAAATCCAATCCAGATGACTGCTTTTTTAGCTTTTTGTTGCGATGCAATTACCCTGGACGAGTGAGAGTCTTTACAGACAACTATTGGGTTAGTTTGCAGCATTTCAGTGAGACGATAGATAAAAGGAGCATTTTAAAAATACTTTGGAAATGTTGCCAATTAAGCAACCAACCTTTTGGAGTACAATATATACAGAATTTCCAGCTCAGGTCCTGCCAACTTTTTTCTGACACGTGTTGCAGACATAACATTTATGTTTTATAATATTTGCAAACCATAGCTTTTTTTTTATTTTATTTTTTTTACTTTTTACACCCAACATTTTTTAATTGTGATGGTCCAGTCATCTCCATCTGCCCATGTGTTACTGAATCCCTTTGTCATATTCACATTTGCCCCAAGGACGTTGATGAGTCCTTATCAACATATTATTCATTTTTTCACAATGGAAACATCCTTGATCGCATTAGTAATTTGGTTGAGTCATACGCAGAAACGATTCCTCTCAGAGGTACACCTAAATGTTCCATCATCACTGGCATTGTGTCTGTGGCTCCTGCCAGGCTGATTAGGGCTAGGCTATTACTGAATTGATTAGAATCATATTCTCCTGCAACGGCTGATCGACAAATGAATTCCCAGGCATGTTTCACATATGGGAGTTGATGCGCTTGCCATTAATTAAATTACTTTAGGCCAGAGACCGCCAGAGCAGTTGGATATTATTTAAAGAGTGTACATCAGAAGTGTTGTGAGGAGAATGCTTTTAATGTCTTTGTCTTTTCTCTGGATGCTTAAATTCTGCTGCATAATATAAGGTCATGTGTTATAACCTAAAACAATTAATAGTCATTGAAACCATCTTTTGGGGAGCTGTTACTTCCACTTTGCTGAAAATGCTTGAATTAGGTGCCTGTCTCTTTAAGGCTCTGCTGGCCCCACCCACTTCAGTCCGTCAGTGGAAACCCAATGCAAACATCGCAGTTCAAGCAGTGGTTCTGTGGTTTGTATTGCAGAGCTGCAGTATAGTATTAAAACTTAAAGTACTAGGAGAGTACAGACCTCTTCTAAGGCACTGGCCCTACCTGGCAATGGTACAGTCTATAGCACAAAGACATGACTTGAACCAGGAATAAATGCTCTATCCATTCAGCCACAAAGCCCTAGTGAATGCTAAAGAATTCACTAATACACCATTTGTTCCTTTATTGACCTCTTGGGGCGGGAGTTAGTATCTTTGGCCCTGTCCTGCAATGGTACAAAATGTTTATAAAATTCTTGGATCCACCAGTTTTCCAGACCTACAAACACTAATCATTTCTTACTATGCACATTCCTGACCTTTTCTGAAAATTCCGTCAAAATCCAGTCATTAATTTTTGAGTTATCTTAATAATAATCTAACAAACCAACCAGTTAACAACAGCCAAAACATATCTTTATAAAGACTATGTCATTTTGTTCAGAGAACCACTTATGAGCTTGTGCATCCCTCTCGTCTTTGCTCTCAACTGACCATTTCACGACTTGGTTTTATCCTTGAGGATCCAAGGCTAGTCCTGACGGATCGCAGCCATAAGTTCCAGCTGCTGATCATCACTAGGTCATCAGTCTTTCTCTGCTTTCTCCAAAGGGACGTATGATTAATAATGATGAGAGCCTGCATTTTTATCTCTTTCTCCTTGTAAAATTGATGCATTTGCCTTTAAATGTTGCCCAAATGGCACCATCTGGAAGTAGAGATTCAAACCCACCACTCCACCTGTTAAAGAATTATTAAAGTATTTTATTAACACTCTCAGCAGAACTGCTCACCAATCAGGCAAAACATTATGACCACCTGCTTATTCCTTTAGGAGACGCTCTGGCCGTCTAGGACCTTGTCAAACTCACTCAAATCCTTACACTTGCCCATTTTCCCCTGTTTCTAGCACATAAACTTTGAGGGCAAAACAGGTGCCATGATGAAGAGATAATTTATGTTATTCACTTATCTGATAAGTGTATGTTTACATTTTTGTACTGGTATTCATTATTCTATAGTCCTGCATCTTTCTGCCAAAAGATGATATATGTATACATGTATCATATGTAATTATTAACTGTCTTTTATTTAAAAAGCAATACAGAAAATTCCCCTACAGCTCTCCTTTAGAAAAAATAGCGGTGGCATTTTAAAAAAGTCAGCAAAGTGTGAAGAGTCCCTCAAGGTAGTCACAGCTGCCAGACTGCTTCACTCTGTACTGTGAAAAAGCAGAACACCACGCCAACAACCTTTTTATCCAATCACATGTATAGCACTATAGCCTACTGTCTGCAAGAATGAGTGCATGTGATCCAAAGCAATCCATTTGAAAGAGAATGATCCTACTTATTCAACTTAATCCAAGTTTTTTGCTTTTCCGAAACACTTCAAATTCTGTGGCTCTACAATCTTGAATGAGCCAAGTTCTCTTATAAAACCTGAGGTGTCCCCAACTACCACTTAGTCATGGCTACTTAAAGACTGCTATGATGGACTTTAGTGCTGTCGGCCCGCTAGTTAGAGCTTGTTAACCTGGGCACTCTGAATACAAGGTCAGGCCTAATATACCGCACAAGTCATTTTGGAGCACTCTATTAAGGAGCCGCGGTGAAACTCTGTCACATTCCGGGTGCAAGTGAATACATTTGGATAAAAAGGGCCACAAAGCTACAGTACTGTGCAGAAGTCTTACAGGAGACATATTAGGAGTTTTGAACTAAACTTGGACACATTTGCATTAGCATTTCTTATTTTATAACTTCAAATAATTCATAGTTATTGAAAACATCTTTTGGGGATTAGCTGCCTGTCCTTTTAAGGCCCCGCTGATACATTAGAGGAGAATCTCTGAGTGCTTGTACTGAATGGTGGGGGAAAGACAGAACAGGATATAATGGCTAATTAGCATGTCCATTAGCAGCATGGAGCTAACAGATGCATTAGCTGACTGCTTCAGAGGGACAGTGGTTTGAGCACTATAATCAGGATGAGTCTCGTGACAGTGTATGTGCTATAAAAATGCGCACTTGAAGCCGAGCGTTTTCAGTTCTTGAGCAGGCCAGCGCCTCAGGATACCAGATTACTTAAACATGCATGTATGACACAAAATACAACTCTGGGTATGTTTTTGAGGAGGTAACAACATGGGAAAAAGCCCAGAAAAGTTGAGCTTGCAAAAAAAAAAGGGCTACAAATGTATGATTCACATAGATTTACTGTGTGGGTGGACCAATGTAAAATGTTATTCCTTGGGTCCACAGGAGTACATGACTGGCTGCACACCACTACCCATCTATCCAAAGGGCTTACTGATCAATGCTGAGGGAACTGTGGGACATTTTATAGAGCAGCATTCTCACTGGAGTGCTTCATTTCCATTTATCAGATGCCCACCCGCTCCTACTTTTAGTTCCAATGATGAAGATTAAATTCAATAAATAGCAACAGCAATGAATGAATGATTTAATCTGTGCACACTATTATACTGAAATATAAAGAGAAAAGCTTGTTGTGATAAATCGTTGGGGCTGTGAAGTCCTAAAGAGGGCACAAAAGGCTAATATTAATTGCATTTGTAAATACAGTTGCTATGGTTCTGTGGCTGTTGAAGGTGCCCATCTTGTCATATAATCAAAAGATGTAAGGTTGAATACAAAGGCAAAGAGCATCCTCTTCCTCCTTCTCCTCCTCCTCTTTCTCACATGTACAATAGAAGTGGGCCACGTTAAATGAGTCGTGGTGGTAGATGGCGGTGGATTCGCTGTTACGCATCTGCTCCCAGTGAGAGAGCACGAGGGAAGACACTTTAGCAAAGGGAGAACACGCACAGGAAACAGGAGACTCCGCAAGCAAACACCTCCACCCTCCTCTCCCTCCTCGCCCATCGTCATGGCAACGGGATGTCTTCAAACATGAGTGTCGAGTGCCTGTGTATTCACATAACTGCATTGGCGTTTTTCTGTACTGAGTGTGATAAAGCTAAAAGAGTTTGCAAGTCTCTAAAGATATTGAAAGTGAACAGGGTGATGTTTTTAGCAGTTGTAAATTTGTTTTTTTTATGTTCTTCTCTCTATCTCTTTTCATGTCACCTGTCCCAACAACCTCTTATTTATCATTTTTTATGCCTCTCCCAAGCATATTTTGCACACTTTTTCCTCACTGTGGTGGGTTGCTTTTTCTGTAAACTTATGATGCTGCAGATGCAAAAAGAAAAAAAAAAAAAAAAACAGTATGGTGGTTGCTAGGCTACTGTGAGGACAAGGAGCAAGTATTTAATTGTTGTGACTTGCGACATTGCATTTATGTGGAAGTGAGGTTTGAATTCGATCACATTGGCATTTAAAAAGAACCCCATCTGGTTGTAAATTTGACAAAAAAGCATTTCGAGTTCAATGTTAGCCACTGCACTGTAAGCATTTACCCCGTAAGCGAACTCTGCAGTATCTATCCCTTGGAGTATACTGTGGTTGTATTGTCTTTCCATGACACACTTTAAGCGAGGGGTGTGGTGGCAGAGCAGTGATAACAGGTCAGTGGAAATATTAATGTCACACTCGCTAGGGATGGCTCACTCAACACATACACTAGTGTTTATATTCATTCTTGCAAACACGTCCTAATGCATTCAATATGCTTCAAGCAGACACCTCACTCTGGAGCATCCAACATGATTTATGCAGTTTGTGGGGGCGTAATGCTTCCCTGACTGCAGCCCATCACACGTACTTGCCTTTCCACCCTTTTCTTAGCTGACTCAAATCATAGTGTTTATCATTACGACTCTACGTGTGCTGTGTGCAGTGGATTAACAAGTTTGCTTGCAGAGATAGGGTCCCAGCCTTCTGTTATCACATTTTGGTGGCATTTCTTTCAAAATGTTATTTGAGGTATGCGTGGGACTCCCTGCTGTCACTTTGTATTAGATTGGTATTTCTTCACTTTTTATATAATAATAGAGTCTCAAAGGGCATACAATACTCAACAACTACACGTAAAAGAGCACAGATAAGTGAAATAGTTTCTAAAAACTTTGAAAGTGCAGGCGTTGGCCAAGGCCCTGTCTCTCAATGGAAAATATCAATCAGACATAACATTTTGACCGCTGACAAGTGAAGGGAATAAGACAGATTCTTCATGGTATCTGTCAACTGTAAGTTTTTTGTATTAGAAGCAGAAAAATTTGGAAAATGTAAGTATTTAAACAAGTTTGACAAAGACCAAATTGGTGACAGTTTGTTGCACATGAGGGTTCATATTAAGGACAGAGAGCAAGAGCAATTGTTGTGAATTGCAACAATTTATGCAGAATTAAGGATTGAATGTGATTGCACTGGCATTTAAAAACAACCCCATCTGGTTGTGAATTGGACAAAAAGCAGTTCAGATTCAAATGTTAGCCACATATATAAAATTTACATGAAATGTCCATCTAACTTTCCCCATTTGTACTGGAAGAACTAGTTGCCATTCATGTGTGCATGTGCAAACAGAAATTTTTTCATAAGGTATTTTTGAAATTTTTAACACTGAAATAATGCAGTGAAGATTAGATACTGAAATTTCGGTTCCCAAAATACTTCTATCTTACAATGGTAAAGAACACACAGACTCATTTGTTCTTTACAGACCTTTTGTGGCTGGAATCAGTATATTTGGCCCTATTTTGCAATTGAACGGAATCTTTAATAAATGTCTTGGATCCACACATGTTCCAGCTCCACTCCAAAAACTAAATTCTACCCACACGGACCTTTTCTACAAAGTGAGCATTACCTTTTGAATTATTAATAATTGCTTACAGCAAATAGAACACTACCAGAAACATGGTGGAAGTAAAGAACTTGCCATTTAACAAAGTTTGTCATGGGGAGTAACATTGTGCTTTGACCTTGCTTACGATTTGAAATCAAGCCATGTTGCTCATTTCCCTGGATGCATCTTGCAAACAGACAGAAGGAGCCGGCACAGATCCAACATGGCGTCCAGTGACATGGCTGACCAGGTGTTAGACACATTGAACACGCTGCCTTTGTTTGCTTTCTGCTCATGGCCCATTAGCTCCATTCCGGGAGACGGAGCATAATGCAGCATTTTGGACAGTAGACGTGAAATATAAAAATGTCTGCATGTAGTCCTACATCTGTACAGTCCCAGCATGAGCAGAGTCGACAGGTGTGTTGCCATGTGGATGCGCCAGGTGCCAAACTTTCAGCCCAGCATTTTGACATTATGAAATATGTGATATAATTTCCCAGTTTTACAAAAGTCCTTGTGAAATTGCATCTGCTTGCATAAGGAGACAGGCTTTACTGTGATGAAACTGGCGCAATGACAGTGTGTAAAAAGCGTTTGTTTACCGTACAGTATGACTCATCTTCACCGCCTGTGACCTCTGAAGGTTGCAGTAAACAGAAACCAAATAGTGTAAAGCATATTTACATTGTGTACTATGGACGTTCAAAGTGATTCCCAGTCTGTATTGATAGTGTGTAAAAGCACTCCCACACATACAGTGATATCTGATCTTACTGGGAGTGCTGATAGCCACTAGAGTTTTCTTTACAGAGTGAAAAGCCAGGCGCAGTGATTTATCAGTCAACACTGCCAGTCTCATCCTCTCCCGCCATCTTTTTTACCCTCCCACCGTCCCCAATCCCTGTCCCCTGGTGAAAAATATGAGCATGGCAGCCTTATAAATCTGGACAGGAGCTAATGAGAGTTTGGGCCCCTCAAGTCCAGCGGGCCACTGGCCAGGCTGGGTGCCAGTGGCATCATCTTTAGGGAGTGCGATTGGATTGATGACTATGGTGCCACTGAAATCAGATTCATACAGTATGTACACTGGCATATGAAGAGTTTCTCCAAGTGAGATGTTACTGTGTCTACTCTGAATGTGTGCTGATCTTGCAACTCTTAGCTGGGAGCCTTAACAAACAATAATTGATTAACCATTAACCACCTGCATGGCGTTACCTGACATTACATTGCATATAAATTATTATTGTATAGCAACTTTTTATTAGGTGACAATCATGAACCACAAAAGAAGTGGCTTTTTTTTTAAATTAATGTATATTATAGTTTTTACATTACTAAACATTTGCTTAGTTTATGATTAATTTTAAAGCCCTTAACTCTGCCCGTTTTCAGCAGATGGCACAGCCTTCTTTTCATGCATCTCCCAGGTACAGAGACAATTCTAGCCAGTTTTAGAATGATTTTTGAGTATTGTGCTGCTCCGTCTGTGTTTTTTTTTTTTTTAGTTTAATTCACTTTATCAGTGAGGAAGTGTAATAAAGTAAGACTAACGTGACTAAAGCCAGATTGATATAACATTAGCAAAGAGCTCCTATACCAGTCTGGAATGGCTCCTGTTTGAAACGTTAGTAAAGGAGCGGGACTTTCAATAAAATACTTGGAGGTTATTGGATAAATTGTCAGCTATGTAGCTAAACAACAAAACTTGCCCACTCACTGTAATACTGCCACACTATTGGCCTGGGCCGTCACTGGCCCAGACCCAAACCAATCAATCAAACCAATCATGACAAGATGGATTTCCTAAGTTTGTGAACACACAAATTTCACGACAATCCAGCTTTCTGTCCAATTAACTGTTTAATCATGATCACCCCTACTTGCAATATCACTGGAGTAGTTAAATGTCAAAAATATCTGCAAATGTATTACAAATTGGCTTAAATTGTGTAGCACCTTCTCTTCTTCTGACTTTTACCTTCCAGGTTAATCACAGCACCACAGCAAATCATCTGCCTCCTAGCATGCAGATTTGCTTTTTATGCCTGCAACCCTTTCCATTTTTCCAAGCTTGGGACAGACACAAAGAGTACACTGGCTTGTGACCCTTTGTAGCTGCATTTGGCTTAAATTGTTCAACAAAGTGTCAAAAACAGTGAAATAAATACAGTTGCAAGCAAACTTATGTGTACCCTTTGGAATTACATGGATTTTTGCATGATTTGGTCATAAAATGTGATCTTATCTTCATCTAAGTCACAACAATAGACAAACAGTCTGCTTAAACTATTGCTGCAAAAACATATATATTTTCATGTTTTTATTGAACATTTATGCAAACATTCACAATGCAGGATTGAAAAAGTATGTGAACCCCTAGGCTAATGACTTCTTCAAAAGATAATTGAAGTGAGGTGTCAGCCAACTTGGAGTCCAATCAATGTGAAAAAATTGGAGGTGTGGGTTAAAGTGGCCCTGCCCAATAAAAAACAGTTTGCTATTCTGAAGAACCAGGAGATTGCTTGATGTGAATCATGTTGACAAATCTACCATGGGTAAAACATTAAACAGGTATGGACATCATGGGAGGAAACCATGGATGTCCAAAAAAACAAAACAAAAAAAACAAAACATTGCTGCACATCTGAAGTTTGCAAAAGAGCACCTGGATGTTCCATGACACTACTGGCAAAATATTCTGTGGACAGATGAAACCAAAGTTGAGTTTTTTGAATGAAAGTCACAACGCTATGTGTGGAGAAAAAAAAGGCACAGCACACCAACATCAAAACCCCATCCCCACTGTGAAGTATGGCGGAGGGAGCGTCATGGCAGCCTCAGGACCTGGACGGATTGCTATCAACAGTAAAATTAATTCCCAAGTTTATCAAAACATTTTGAATGAAAACTTAAGACCATCTGTTCACCAATTGAAGCTCAACAGAGGATGGATGATGTAACAGGACACTGACTCAAAACATAGAAGAAAATCAACAACAGAATGGCTTCAACAGAAGAAAATTACGGTACACCTTCTGGAGTGGCCTTGTCAGAGTCCTGACCTCAATTCAAATGCTGTGGCATGACCTAAAAAGAGTGATTCACACCAGACATCCCAAGAATATTGCTGAACTTAAACAGTTTTGTACAGAGGAATGGTCCAAAATTCCTCCTGAGCATTGTGCAGGTCTGATCTTCACTACAGAAAACGTTTGGTTGAGCTTATTTCTGCCAAAGGAGGATCAACCTGTTATTAAATCCAAAGGTTCATTTACTTTTTCCATCCTGCACTGTGAATGTTTGCATAAATGTTCCAAAAAACATGAAAACCTTTTTTTTTTTTTTTTTTTGCAGCATTAGTTTGTCAGACTGTGTTTGCCAAAGTGAGTTGAGTGGTTGGTGTTTACGCCTCCTAGCAAGGAGATTGTTGCTTCGATCACAAGGCCGACCAACACACCATCACACGAACTTTCTTGGTGGATTCTGCATGCCCTCTCCGTGTTGCTGTGGGTTCTCTCCGGCTTCCTCCCACTGTCCAAAGACAAGCATGTGTGGTGTGGTGAATTGGTGACTCTAAATTGCCCCTAGAGAGTGAATGGTTGCCGGTCGGTGTTTGTCTCTGTGCCAGCCCTGTGACAAACTGGTCAAGGCCCAAAGTTAGTGGGATAGGCTACAGTCACCCATGACCCCTAACGGGAATAAGTGGCAGGAAATGAATGACTGAATGAATGTTTGATGAAGATCAGATTACATTTTATGACCAAATCATGCAATAATCTAATTCCAAAGGGTTCACATACTTTTTCTTGCAACTGTATGTAAAAAAAAAAAAAAATGACAGCAAAAAAAGCACAGGCTAATTAGGATTTATTATTGAGTGCTCTGGTGTAACATTAATGAACTGGCCAAATAAACCCATTTCAAATCTTATTAATACTATTTTTCCAAACACACATATTTCACCTCTGCTGTCCCTCGCAATCCCAAACAAATTGCTATCTTCAATTTCTTTTTGAGATCATTTGCGTTGCTCTGCCTTGTTAATAAAAGAAAATTACTGCAACAAGCCAGAGAAAATTGGAAACAAATAGAGGCGTATATTTCCCTGGTGCAAACAGTTGCTTCCTGTGTCTTATTTGCTCTGTATCCACAACACTGCAATGTCTAAATGAATAAAAATAACAGACAGGAGCCCCGGCACCACTGTCACTGACCTTGCTGATTACTTTCATGGCTGACAGTTTGTCTTTTGTGCCTCCCTGTGCACAGTTATTGAGCTGCGGCACCATACGCATGTCCAAGGCAATCAGGCAAGATGGAGCTGAGCTGGTCACTGCGGAGCGCTACACATATCGATTCATAAGGACAGTGTTCAAGCAGCATCAACCCATGATTTTACTTTATCCACATCATTACACAACGCTTAAAGATTTTGGTCTGTGTATGTGTGTGTGGGGTGGGGGCTTTAGAATGATGAGTCACTGAAACGCAATAACAGGGATGTATTATGCTGGCTGTAATATTTGTATTGCCTTTCAAACATATTTCTGTAAACCTCAGCCTAAATTTGAGCCTACATTCCTGTGTCGTCAGAATATTGACGTTTCTACTCATAGTCACTTAATTATTGGTCAGTTTACATTATTTGTCTTTGAACACATCTCAAAGGTCAGATTTAAAGTTAGCCTATTTTCCATTTAATATCTGAACATTAAGAAATTCACGAGTATAGTTTGACCTAAAAAGGCCTATTCTGGATAAAATAACATATATGGTCAATAATAGCCTTTGTTAACAAAATACTTATTGTTACTCCTTTGTGAGCAACAACTCAATCTCATAATATAAACAAAGAGTTTTAAAGAAGTTGTACTTTTTGCTATGTCTTAGCAAATAATGTCAAGTCATATGTGAGTCAGACGAGAACTTTTGACCCAAGCTCCTGAATTCTTTATTTGACTTAAGCAGAAGTTTTTATTGACCATAGAAATGGACCCTTAGCTCTTGTTTCAATTAGCACAAAAAGAAACAGAGTAAAGATAGTGTCTGGAGGGAGAGAGGTTTGGCATATTCTATGACCCCATCACATAGTCATTGACCTGGATGTTTGTCTGCATATCACATAATAATGTGCTCGTATGAATAAAAATAAAATATAAAGTGCAGAAATGTATTATTGTGCATTGCACAAAGATGATTTTTTGGATTTCAGTTAAATTCCTAAGGTATTCATGTTCCTATAGGGCCAGACTTTCACAATCTACAGTGGGGGTGACTGATGGAAAGCGCACTCATTTTTAGGACGTGTCCCAAGGCCACATCTAAAGAGACTGGACCATGGTGCAATTGGGCTGGGCTACTTTTTAACTGACAGGTACAAGGTTGGTTGACTGCAAGATCAGGCCCATAGTATTGAAAGACAGCTTGTTATTAAAAAAATGACCTTCTGAAGCTTGTTTCTAAGGCGTTTACTGGGGTATTGTGTAATAACATGGTGAATTTAATGCTTAGTAATTATTCATTAACAGTGGTATCATCTGCCACCTCATATGCATTGACTTGCATATTGATTTGGTATGGGTTTTATACCGGATGCCCTAAGTGACGCAACCCTCTACATTTATCCAGGCTTAGGACTGACACAACTAGTACACTGGCTTGTGACCCATTGCAGCTCGTTTACCTATTTATTATCTCATTACTTACTTAACTCAGCCCTTTTTGAATTTCTACTCACACCAGCTAAAGCTATAAAGTGCAGCAAAACACAAAACACTAGGTTCATTTCAGTTGAAATCAATGGAAACTTAATACACAAAACATAAAACAGGAGTTTTTCATCTGCTCTGGAACATCAGAACAACTCAATCTATCCACAATATCACAGTAATACAGAGAACCTTTCACACAAGTCACAGGACAATTAGAGTGAAAGATTAATATAATGTCCTTCACAAAGTGCTCATTATCTGCTGTAAATGTTACCTTCCACATCCAGCTTTTACCTCATGTTATGGTGAGACTCTTGCAAGATGTATGAATGTAGTGCTTCTTATAGCCGCTTAACATTTTTCAGGATTTGTATTGAATTGGCTCCCAGCTGCCCTGTCTACCGTCCCACATAATGAATGAGCTCTAACACCCTGACGTCTGTTAGATTTATGTCCAAACAGATTCTCCGTAATGAGCGCACCTTTAAACCTGACTGAATGCAGCAAGTACCTTCGCTCACGTCACACAACTCCCCTGTGACATCAGCTGACCTCACACACGCAGTTATAAATACCAGCCGAGATCATGTTGTTGTTTTAGGCGTCCTTGTAGATGTGACGGAGAAGGAGAAGCGTGAGACGTGCCACAGCGCAACACCCTTTCTCCACAAGTGTCAAACCAATACGGTCTTCCACGAGCCCCATACGCTCCTGATAGATGCTTCAGTAAAACACAAGTGTGCCGGGGCGTGACGAGGGCCATCAATATCCTCCCTGCGCCAGTCTACCTCTGTCTGCACACCTTTCACTTCAGCTTTCCATCATTTTTGTGCCATTTTCTCTGCTTTTGTCACTAGCAGAAAAGTCAAAGACAGTCTCAGGCTAATCCTCCATTTTAAAATATTTATCTCACCCCGCAAGAGTACCAATAAATCCCACACAAGGTCTGAAGGCTAGATGGAGGAAACAATGATGTTCTCAGTCCTTCTCCTTTAACTTATCTTCTTCTTATGTTGGTTGGTTGATTTCTTTGTTGGCCAGTCTTTTAATAAAAGGACAGTGTCATTTTCAGAATAAGTTCTGTAATGGGACAAGGAAAGAAATGATTAGAGACTAATTCCAGCCACAAGGGGTCAGTAAAGTAACAAATCAATAGTTTAATTGTTTTACTCATTTTGTGAAATTAGGCCTAGTCCAATAAATGGAGCATTTACCCCTGAAGTAGAAGATGAGAAGGGAGTCTGCTTCTGTCCACTTCAGCTTATGTTTTCAGTTATGTCACTCGGTTTCTTAGTTTTTTTCTTTTTTTTTTGTTTAGCAAGGTAACTTAAAAAGTATTAATCAGATGTTGCCATTTTCAGAAATCATTAATTTCATTTTCATTAGAGTGGATCCAGAACAACAGGTTGATCCAGGAAGAGTCTGTACCATTGCAAGATAGAGCCAAAGACACTAACTCCAGCCACAAGAGGTCAGTGAAGCAATAAATCAATAGTTCAGCTTGAGAAATAAAGACTTTGTGGTTCAATATATGGAGCATTGACAAGGAAGTCTGCTTCTTTTCATAATTTTTTCAACTTTTTTTTTTTTTTTTTGTCAAATTTCTCAGCTTTTGTCATTACCAAAAAAGTCAAAGAAGACTCCAGTCCTCCATTTAAAATATTTATCTCCACAAGAGTACCAATAAATCCCACCCAAGGCCTTCAGGTGAGATGGGGAAACAATGATGTCCTCGGCCCTCCTCTTTTGACTGATCTTCCCTTCCTCCGTCCTGTGTCTTTGTCGGTGCAGCCCTCCCGTCGTCCTTCAGTCTGTTATGAGCGCTGGGGGCTAATGCAAGATCCTAGGTGCTAAATGAAATGTTTCTCCACTTGAATAAGCAGCCTCAGCGTGAACCAAGGCTATATATTCCAGCAGGTTGACATCCATGTATATATGTATAAACCTGCACAGCCTACATGCACTTCTAATGGATACATGCTGTGTACTGGTAAGTGCTGTAGGTACACTTTATCCATCCATATACAGCATTATACTGAAAGTGCATTTCACATAGGACACTTTAATTATTTAAACCTTACTCAACAAATGTGAAAAGTGGCTGAATAAGGCACTTACATACAGTATGTGCAGTATAGAATTCATAACGACCCTATGCTGCTAACACAAAGTAGCTATTAGTGAGTAGGACTGCAGTGAAAAGTTTGCCAAGAAGAGTTACTTGACATTTAGAATAATTTGCAAAGTCCATTTTATATTTTGGCATATGGAAAATAACTCAGCATTATGTGCTATCATTAAATAACACACCTGTAGATCTTGTAAATTAGCCCATATAGATGAAAACCTTCAAATCTATAAAAGCAATATTTTGTAATCTTTTTATATTCATCATAAAATTAGGCAGCTAATTCTCAAAGTGTCAAGGTCAGCAACAGTAGATACATTTGTTAAATTAACTACAAAGAACTGAGCCTGTGGTACTATGAATATATTATTGCTGTACGATGTGGCAACATACTTTATGGACAGACACATGTTTTATGAATATTTTAGAAAACAAAATCAGCATTTTTCTAAGCAGGTTGTTATGGTGTTAGATCAGAGATGAACAAACAGTAAATCCACTGTTACGATTCATAAAGCCGATTTCATCCACAAATATGAATGATGGCTGACTTGGTTTTAGACTCCTGCTGTTTGATGTCAAGTGCCTGCCTCTTACCTGCTAAGTATAATTATTATGAATCATCATTCATTCATTTATTCACCATTATGAATATTTTGACAAAGCGCTCCTTTGCAGTGGACTATACTAAAATGTGGTTTCAGAGTCACATTTTCTTGTGCGTAATTGGACTATCTTCTTGCAGTATTCCAAAAGGTAAATTTAGTAGTTACAGTACTGTATTTCTTGGAATGATATTTAGTATCATTATCGACAGATTGGGAAACTATGTGAGAAACAATTTTTGTGTATTTATATTGCTAGAATTTTAGCCTCTAGTTGTAGTTTTGCTTTTTTTAAATTTTTTTTTTATTCATTTTAAATTTTGATTCATATTTTTAGGATTGGGGGATTTTTTATCTGAGAGACAGAGCCACAGATACTAACTCCAGCCTGAAGGAGTCTGTAAAGGGACATTAGTTTTAGTGGACTAGAATAACATACACAACTTTGTGGCTCAGTGGATAAAGCATTTGCCCCTGAACTAGAAAAGCCCCGGTTAAAGTCCAGGTCTTGGCACTATATATTCTTGTAACTTATTGTTATACATATGTTATGCTGCAGTGTATTGGTGAATATATCAGATGCATTTCCAAATTATATGATTAAACACAAATGCACATAGCAGTAGCTTCTTGTTATTCATTGAGTCAGCCACCAGATACTTATGTTGACATCGAAGCTTGCTAAAGTACAGCACATTACATAATGCATGCATGCCTATGGGGAGTGTGTGTGTGACCACTGGGTGTAATTAGCCCCAATACAAGCTACCAGAGCCTGTGCTGCCTGGCTCATGAGCCCTCCTCCAGTCCTGAGAGAAGTGCTACATCAGCTCCACTGGGACGACATGTGTTCACCGGGGGCCACACTCAGAGATGGATTGTGCCAGTCACTGGGAGTGGTGATCGTTCAGTTTGTTCGAGATACTGTGTATGCAAATCATCTTGTGAGTTCAAGAGAATTTTTGGTCATTGTCAAAAGACTTCAAACTGTATTTAAAATCTTAGTGCAGTGTACTTGCATACAGCTTACATTGATTAAGGTCAAAGAGGCAGCACACAGTAAACAAGCAAAGCATCATGAAGTCCACTGTTTAGAGCAGTGCAGATTTTTAGACCACCAAAGAAGACACATATTCTGAGTCACTCTGCTGCTGCCTTGTTAGTTGTTTTGGTCTTTTGTGTCATAAACATTTAATCTTACCATTGATATTTATAAGTAAAACAATAATTACAGTGTACATTAAATATTTATTTTTATGGATTCAGTGGACAGACAGGAATTATAAAGAGAGTGGTGGGAGAATGACATTGAAAAAAGACACCCAAGTCGGCAATAAAAGCCACCAATGTGCCCCAATTACTGCAGAAATTTGCAGAATTTAATTGCATTTAGCGCTACAAACATTTATCACTACTGCTAAATACCCAGACCACTCCAATGCACCATTAGTCTGGTTTGGTTCTCACTCGTGCATGTAAACTCACTGTTCTTGCTGAGAGCTTAATTAAGTTATGAGCATAGTCCGAGTATGCGCTGCATGTTAACATACTGATTGTGTCCTCTCACATATTGACTCCTTATTGACTCTGTCCTAATAAACAAGCTTTTGTTTGACTTGCGGACCACCCCGCTCTAATACAAACACAGTTTGAGAGCCTTTCGTCAAAGTGAATTCCAAGCAGTACTCCTCCAACAAACTTCTGTCTCCCCCTCCACACCTGTGATCTCACTTTGCACATTTCCCTAGCCCCGCATTAACTTTTTCTCTGAGACATAGCATTCGTGTGAAAAAAGCCAAGAACAGTTTTTGCACCAACTAATTAGCACCTGTATCTCCAGTGCATCACATGAGGCGCAGCTCCACCGATGGGAAAGGTGTGAGCAAGCCGGGCTGATATGGAAATGAAGGCTTTAATTATGGATGAATACATTATCAGATCAAGGCCAAGGATTTGCTCTGGCTGTATGTTGTGTTTGGAGATAGGCAGCACCAGGGGACACACATTTCTGTCTGTAAGATTATTCCCAGTCGGCTTGATATCACCCTGTAATAAGCTAGATACTGCCTGTCTTTATGCAAATATTGGAAATTGGATATTGGAAAAGTCATGCATCCCCAAGTCATTTTCATGAGTGAGTAGTTACTTCTGATTCTTCAAAATTCTTGGAAGGCAAATTAGCCCCATGCTGTTCATCTCCAAATGCAACGCAAATTAGGCAAGAACAGTGCTCGTACTGTAAAAACACATTGACCAGGGATCAATAGGGGCTGCACACAGTGAAATTCAAAAGGGCTTTAAATTTAAGCCGGCAGGGCAAACTAATAGAGCCAATTGCTTTGACTCAGTGGAATTATACTGTGGGGAATGGGAAGTAAAAAAGACTAATTAAATGCGTAAATTCTCTTCAAGCTTCAGTTGTTTGTGACTGCACTGCCACAGCCAACCAACTGTGTGTTGTTCCAGCCCAGTATAAATAGGTGTGCAAGTTCAATTTGTTCATATGTTAATAGATTTTGACCTCAAACACCTAATTAGATGGCTATTTTTTCCCTTTCACTTGCAGGAAAACATAATTTGGACCCCAGTATTATACAGTTTGAAAACATCAAAAGTAGTTTATTTTTTGACAGAAACTCAACAAGGTGGCGGCTGAATTAATGAGACCTCTAATTAGTGCTGATTAGATAAAAGATAAAAACAACAAGGCTTCCTTTGGTCAGCACCGAGCCAGATACTGTGACAGATACTGACATACCACAGCTGTTTGGGCCCATCTGCGAAGAGCAAGGCCCGAGGATATGCTGTTCTTTTCCATCATCATTCAACCCACAATCCCCAAATTCTTCAAATAAACCTAGTCCTAATCATGTTGTATTATGAATGAGTAATAAGTTACTGACTGTATACAAGATGCAGACCAACAAATTACAGTATAAGGCTGGGCAATTAAAATTGTCATAATATGGCATGGTTGCAGCCAATTGCAGTAACTATGGGCTAGTGCTGTGCGATAAATCATGTTAATTAGAGTAATTTGCGTTTTTAATTCTGGATGATGTCAAAAGAAGCCAAATCATAAAATCATATTTAGCGGAAATAGCATCCTTCAAGCACTGCACTGTTTCTTATGTTGTGGCAGCAGTTTGAACCAAATGAACAGCGTAATGTGGTGTGCAGTGCTAACACTCTGTTGATCTATCCTAATTAGCCATGTGTTTCGAAAGCTTTTACTGTTTATTAACAAGCCTTCTGCTGTATAATGTATAATAGACCTGGCCTTTAAAGGCAGACAAAAACAAAGGCCGTGATGTTTTCACTGACGTCACTGTGAGAGTAATGCACACTGCTGCTTCTTTACTGTTGTTTTGTACGGCCATTTAGCAAAAAATATAACTATGCAATTGTCTAATTTAAAAATAATAAAGCTACATTTAAATAGCTTTTTGTGTCAGCCAACAAGAGAACATTTTTTTAGCCATATTGCCCTTCCTTACCATGGGCATGAGCTTGGGCGCACTCTGGGCAATAGCCAGTTAGTTGCACAACCATTGACTCTCACATTCATTGACTGTTGGGCAATATACAAAAGATCATCATTTTAAT
Source organism: Bostrychus sinensis (assembly GCA_020698575.1). NCBI lineage: Eukaryota > Metazoa > Chordata > Actinopteri > Gobiiformes > Eleotridae > Bostrychus > Bostrychus sinensis. The sequence continues at coordinate 19,761,674 of CM036258.1, forward strand.
GGTACGTTTTGCTTTTTTTATATTTTGCATCTACTGCTCATGGCATGATTTCTCCCTCAAATTGTCTTCCTCCATTATCTGTTTACAGCCACATACTGCTTATGGATATTATGCATGGGGTCTGGGATTCTCTTTGTTCCACATGGGTGCATCTCTACAAGGTTGTGACAAAAATAATTGTTGTTTATAGTGAATTTTAAAGAGTAGTTAACATTTCCCCACACAGACACATGCTCAGTCTCCCACATACTGTATCTATTAATCTGCTCTTGTTTCTCTCTGGTCCTTGTTTAGAATCACAGTGCACACTATGTGGTGAACCAGAAGGTGAGTGGGCCTCGCATCCCCCAAAAACCTCTCTCTCATCACCGTCATCGCTCGGCTTGTTGTTTTGGGCAGGAAGTAGAGCAGAGCATTGCTACAGACACTACTCCTCCTCAATCCTCATCTTAAAGCAACAGTGCAGGGCATGGTTCACAAGCACTGCACATAAATTTGGCCTTTTTGTGGCTTTTGCAGTGTGGAAGATTCAAATCCTGCCCTGCATATCTTCCAAACATTTCCAGTGGTCGGCCATTTTTATTCTCATGTGCTTTTCTGGTTTGATGATCGACAGCATGAAGGCTCAAGGACGTAGTGGGCCAGGTGATGCTAGCTAACCACACTTGCTCATGCTTCACCTTACAGTGAATAGTATGATTTGTTCACACACATCATTGGGCGTCTGAGCACTAGATTTATTAAGTGCACTACATGTATCAGTATCGCTAATGGCTGCTGAGCTGTGAAGCTCTTCACCCCACTCAATGCTTTTCACATGCTTCCTATTCCAAGAGCGTTGGTCATTTCCATTTAATTCATAAATACGGTCCTTGTCTCTGCATGTATTGTTGTTTTTTTTGGGGCGATTGCTCTATCTTTTCACCTTCAGCTTTTGCTGAGCAGTATTGCTAAGGCATTTCATATGTTTTATCTATTTCTGTGTTGTGTATGAGAAGTCAGTTGTTCCTGACAACCCCACATAACATTAGCAAATAGAATTTATGTTTGACACAATCTGAGCTGACAGGTTTTTTTTCCATTGCAAGCAGAGGGGCGTATGGAGAAACAAAGTGTATACATGTGTTGTTGAGCAATAGGCTCAGTGACAAATATGATATTTCCCTGTGGATTTAACCTTGTCCAGGAACCAGCCATGTGCCTCTAAGCCCAATAAGCATTATTCTGTATCTCAAAAATCAATGGGGCTCTCTCTGCTTTGCTTGATTGGATTAAGACGTAATCAAATCGAGTGCGATAACTGTGTGTCTGTGACCTTCCCACTGAGAGACAGCAGCGTGAGGAGGGAGCTGAGCCGGAGGTATAGGGATGGTGCGTGTCACTGTGCATGTGTGTACAGTATTCCATGTTTACAAATGCGTGTGGATCTAGGCACAGGGGAGATCCCGAGGCACCACTGCTGCTGTTGCTCTGTGTTGCATAGAGCACCAGGGCCACAGGGAGAATGAGTCCTGAGGCTGTCCACTCGGAGACCATCCCTGGAGGGAGGGCATGTGGCCTAATGTTTAAACTAACATTATTATTTACCATCTTTAAAAGGGACAATAATAAGCCTGTTCTTGTTCTAATAGTGTTTACTTGCTTCGAGGATACTCCAAGAGGGATAAAGTGAATTTACAAGGCCAGCAAGGCCTTACTGCCTGCAGGTAATTACCGTCCTTTGAGGGAAACACACAAAGAGAGAGATTAAAGTGTAAACACGCACATTTGCTCATCTTGTCTCCTGGAGAAGGCTGGGCTAGAGGCAGCATGGCTTAGCAAGACAGATAACAGTCACAGCCACATGCAAATAATGGCATACACATTTATAATAATGGACATGATGTCTTTACTTTATAATCCAAGTCATTCTAACTAGAAGTTTTTTCTTAAAGCAGGGCTGTCATCATAAATGCATACAACAGAATACACAAAGGGTATCAAACCAGTTTACTATTTGTGCTGGTCCCAAGCATCGATAAATGGAGAGGGTTGTGTCAGGAAGGACATCCATTGGTATAAAACCTATACCAATTTAATATGCAAAACTCTGAATAGTAAAAGGCGGATGATTTGAAACTCAGAAAGGAAAGAGGAAGATATAAAATCCCTTTACATATACTTACTAACACAATCTGTGATTTAAAAATGGACAAAGTTAACTGCACTGGGACAGAAAGGGACATTAAATATCATGACTAAACTTTCTGTAGAGATATTTCTTCTCAGCTGTAAGTAATAAAACAAGAACATAGAACAATACCCACTGAGAGACAAGGACACGCAGGACTTTTTCATAGAGGAGGTGGCCCCAAATAAAAACATTATTGAAAAGTGTAAGTCACCACCCTCACCTTGTTTGGCCCTCCATGACTTTAAAACCCAAATGAATCTGAATGACTGGGAGAACAATAGAGCATACATAATATCCCCAAGGTCTGACCCACCATGGAAATCTCATTTTGCAGCACTCAAGAGGAGTCTTTGGTTAAAATAAGACCCTCTCTCTTTCATTAAGCCAATGAGTGGCCAGTTTACACATAATGTCACTCAGACATTTTATCATTAACAAAGTCTTCACTGTGACCCTGAAGTGCCTTGAAAGCGAAATGTGGTTTGAAGAGAAAGGGGTATAAAGATGTGAGGAAGGACAGGGCAATAGAGAACTGTAATGTTTGACCGTCACACCTTCCACCAAGTTTAAGAGATGAAAGTTAATGAAAAAATCAATCACAAACTTTTATTAGCTATTGAAATATATTCAAAATTGCACTGCGCACAATGAGGAGAAAGTCTAATATTTGTGTAAAGAATTAAAGTGTCACTGCTGTGGGTTTGATGTTAACACACCCCATAAATGAGCTGTCTAGCCACCTGAGGCACTAGCATACCAAATAAGGGCACTAAGGCACTAGTATTTGATTGGCTAAACATATTGTCAGGCAAATCATGATTGTTACTTCTTACCTCTACTAAGAAGATTATGTTTTCACCAGCATAAAGCAATGATAAGTAAAAAGTAATGGTCAAAATTTGATTACATTTTTTGGGAATGTTGAGCAATGGGCCAAGGAAAAAATGATACATTTTGGCGTGAATCCAGGGCTGTTTCTCAGTACCTTAGAACGGAAGTACATACTTGTGTTCTTGGTAAGTTTGTATTTGCCCAGTGCACTGGAAATACAGACTTGGGGTGAATGAGAGAATGCAGAGTGGTTCTGCAGAACTTGGGAATTAGAATAACAGTGTACTATCTTAATAAATAGACCACAGATTTAAACCTTTAGCCTCAGATCATCTTCAAAAGTTAAATTTGTGCCAAAACAACAGTAATATTTCAACATTTAACTTACCACTGTGAGCGTTGTCCAACATCTAAGCTACAGTCGCAAAGCATTTTAGATAGCAGGCCTCCTCAATTGTGCACAATCTTCTCTGATGCAGACTCTGTAAAGTGGGGGCGAGAACACATCTGGGAAATTGATGTGTTCTCGGTCTTGTGCAAACTTTGAATTGGAACATTACTTGGTCGACCACAGATGAAGTTTCTTGAGGCCACGAGCACTCAAGAATGAAAGAATGAAAGCATATTGAGAAATGGCCCATTAAGCACATTAACAGGCATTTAGAGGAGCTTCTTGTATTGTCACTAGAGGGTTTTTTTTATTATTAGACAATCAGCCATTGGCCTATTCTTGCACGTTTTGCCAATTTTTGTCCAGGCACATGTGCCTGACGAAATAGAGGTGTAGGTGTCAGAGAATATGATCACTGTGTCACATATTTGCACATTAATTCATTAGAGGCCACTGTGGCTGCCCTGCTACAAATCTTTGAGAGTTGGGCTTAAGATATGCCAAGATATAATGTAAACATGTTTTAGTCAAATATTAGTTTAACTGATAACAAAGGTACAGTTCAATAATTAACAAATAAAAATATGTTTTACATAATGGCCAAGTTGTTTTTGTTTACATTTTTGTTTTGGTTCTAAAGCTGTATTGCCAATTGTCCAATCAGAAAATGGATCATTGTTTTGATTTTGACTGCAGTATCATTTTCAAACTAGTACGAGCACATTCTGTTCTGCTTACATTACCTTTAACTGTTCTCACTGTCTATTCATTAGAAGCTAATGTGGCAGCCCTGCAGCATATTGTGAGATTTGGGCTTAAGATGCTTGGGGAAATCCTGAAAAGCAGCTCAGAGTGTCCCCAACTATCTTGGACTTCACCAGTTTGGACATCTTTCACTGCAGTTTATAGGAACGGTGGCATAGTGGCTAGCACTCCTGCCTCACAGCAGGAAGGTCCCGGGTTAGATTCCCGGACCAGGCGGGGCCTTTCTGTGTGGAGTTTGCATGTTCTCCCCGTGTCTGCGTAGGTTTCCTCCGGGTGCTCTGGTTTCCCCTACCTCTAAAAACATGTACAATAGGTCCCCCATGGGGCCAGGATTCCCCTGCAAAAGAGATTCTGAATCTCCATCCAGAATCTCTTTATCTCATCTTTAACTGTTGACCTCTAACACTTTGTTTCCATTTTAATAAGCATTACTGAAACAAATGGCTAAATTAAAATAATTTCTTTTATAAAATTAGGAAAATCTGTCCTGCATATTCGTCCAAAATTGGCAGTACTTATCTGCCATTGGCTGCTCTGAATTTTAAAAATCTGTATCAGCATTGGCCATATTGGTCTGCCATATTCAACAGTGATACTGTCTATACTTGCATGGTCTCCCAGACACTTAGAGCTTGTTGGAGTTATGGCTAATATCATTATGTTCTAATGCATATCCCCCAGTGCCCAGAAACACAGGCCTATATTGAATTGGCCTTCATGGATTTCTAATTTCCAGAAACCCATTTACATTGTATGTTGGCTAGACAACTAGGATGTGTGCCAGACTGGCGGCCAAGGTCAGTATTCAATATAGAGCGGCTTTGACTCTAGGTGTGAGCGGAGTACAGATGATGTGTTTTATACACCGCAGCACCTCTGTCCTGAAGGCTGTGCGGTGCCAAAAAAGAAATGGTGGCACAACCTTCACTGGAATGTGTCATTGTTCTATACAGAGTTATAGATTATCTGTACTTTATGTTAAATACTGCAGTTTCTTGTATCAATGCAGGCACTGTCAAATTTCTGAGACCTTTGACCCTGAGGTTGACGGGTCACTTTTCTGAGCTGCAGCTCAGTAATGATAGATTTATTTATAAATATGAAATAAGGTTAACACTTTGACCTTTCAAAATAACACACAACAAAGTCAGAAAAATGTGTTCCTTATTTGTTGACTGTGACCTGGATAGAATTATCCTAATGTTGTTCTGTTTACTGTGTTGATTGGGCATAACATTATGATCACTGATAGAATAACATAGATGTCTTCGTTGTGAGTGAGTAGGATATATTACCAAGCTAACATTTTTTCCTTAATGTTGACGTCTGAAGCAGAAAAAAAATGGGCAAGTGTAAGGATTTGAGTTTGATGAGGGACAAATTGTGATGAATAGATGACCTGGTCACTTGTGGGATGTTGCTGGTCTGCAGTACTGACTAATGTTAGCAGATCTGGCTAGACTCTGTACACTACACTGTTCTCAGCTAAAGGGGCCAATCAGTCTGGAGCCAAGGCTGAAAGTTTGATGGCGGCACCATTCACAGCCCTGGGAGGCACATACACTGTTGGTGGGTCTTAGTGCATGAGAGGAAAGCAAGCAGCAGCTTTATGTCATTGACAGCCATCAGAGAGAGAAAGGGGGGTGTGAACAGGGAGAAGGAAATCTTACATCTGAGCATTGCCTGCAGCTGCCCAGTGAAGTGGGATTAAGAAAACATGCTATTTAAACTGCAAGCTATTTTTTTCCTTCACTAGGCAGCAAAAGAAAGTGCAGCAGGCAGTCAATCTTTCAAGCTTATCATCAAGTAAGCAAAGTTGCTCTCTCAGCTTTCCTCGACCTCCTATTCTCTTCTTCTTCATTCTGTGTTCCCCCCCGCTTATTGTCACTCAGCGCACACTTTGATGTTTAATACATACCCTTCACTGTGTTTGAACTGAAGTTTTGACGGTTCGGGAGCAGCCTTCCCTTTAAGCTAGAAATAATTGTAAAATCTGCCTCTGAGAAAACAGTAAAGCATGTAATCAGTGTAATCCTAAATGGATTTTTATGTAGAAATGGCAATTTAAAAATTGTTTATCAATGTAGGTCTAAGTATAGCATGCCTTTGGTCCCATTCTGCTACTTTGCACCTGGTTTTCTATCTTGACCTGTATGTTGACCAGCGAAGAGTTGAGGACATTTTATTGTTTTATTAAGTTGCTGGCTACTATGGAATCTTTACAATGATATGGTGCCCTTTTTTGCAAAGTGTTGATGACTCAGTCTGTTATTGAGGTGTTTTTTTTTTTATTTTTGAGGCAATTTCTTAATAAATGTGATAATATGGAACTATTATAACTGTTTTAACAACTAGCTATTTTGGACCTAATAGATGTAGTTAAACATAGCCTTGTCTGCGTAGAAATGAAGCTGTTTTGGAGGAACTACTGTAAGCCGGAGTGTTTTTGGTCATCTGTTTTGGTAAGTTGGATGTCCACTCATAGCATCTTAAAGTACTGATAACATGGCTAAATAAAATGACCAAATAACCTCATTCTGCCTTTTTTTGTGAGAGTAGAGAATTTTACATCACCCTTAATCATATTCTCTTCTCTCCTCTCAGACAGCTGTACCAAGGGCACATCTGGTTCTGTCTGTACCAGTTCCATGTTTACATTTATTTGTGCATAATCGCTTAGGGGTCGCAGATGACTGGAGCCTACCTCAGTAACTTTGGGCCGTAGGAGGGGTCCACAGGGGCCAGCTTGTCGCAGGGCTGACACAGAGACGAACACAGACTTCACTCTCACGTTCATTCACTAGGGGCAATTTAGAGTCACCAATTCACCTCACACATGCATGTCTTTGGACAGTGGGAGGAAGCAGGAGTACCCAGAGAAAACCCACGGTAACATGGGGCAGGAAATAAGGCTCACACCATTTCATGCAGACTCCACCCAGAGATTTTGTGTGATGGTGTGTTGGTCGGCCCGGGGCTCGAACCCACGATCTCCTTGCTGGGAAGCGAGAACACTAACCGCTGCCATCTGCCATCGTGCACCCCGATGGGTCAGTTTTTTTTTTTTTTTTTTTTGTATACTTCGACGTTTTCATTTTCATCATTCATCCTATGAACACCATGAAGGCGACTAGTTTGAATCTCAAGCTACTTCCAGTCGCTGGCTTCTTCCACAAAATGACACTAGCTCTCTAAATGAGGCTGAGTAGAGAGCTGTTGCCTTGACTGTGGATCCCAGGCGAGCGCCTGTCCAGTGTTGGGTGTAATGGCTGCAGGGAAGCGAATGCAGAGCAGTTTAGTTTTCAACCATCCTGTGACGAAGAGGGGATAGCCTGACATCCTTCAGGCAAAAAGGCTTATGAGCAGCAGCAGAGGGCACAGACAGGAGCTAAATGTCCTTTTTGCTTTCATCTATGATTCATTTAAATTGGTTTTGTTATTATTGTGTTTTGAAATAGTCAATAAAACGAGTGATACTTCTGAAATCATTACTGCCTCCAAATTCCCTGGCGCTCATGTGGTTCTGTCGGGCTCAGGGGTGATAACAAGAACAACTGACCGTGGGCATGCAAATAGTCTCATTACCAGGCAGGCTACAGGGAATGTGGTAGAAATTGGCCAGTGGTGGTGTCATCACTGCACACATCATTCAGTTCCCACTTGGTGATGGCGGACAAATGGCAAACACTTCATCAACTCAGTAGGTTTGACTATGGCAGTAATAGGCATAGTTTCACCTCAGCATTGGTATGTTAGTAATAGGTATTTCTTACTGAGTTGAGATGTGGGGGCTGTTGAAGTTCTCGACAAACACGTTTTTGGATTTAGTGTTGTTGTGGCTATTGTTAACACTCTACATGCTATTCTTTCATTCATCTTTCTCTTATTCCCGCTAAGGGTTTGATGTGAGTGACTAAAGCCTATCCCACCAACTATGGGCTTTAGGTGGGGTACACCCTGGACAGTGGCCAGGAGTTTGCAGACTCCACTCAGGGAGGTTTTGTGTCAGCTGGCCTGAGGATTGTCACTCTATGTTGTGTCAGCAAAATTTCCAATAAAGACAGAAAAGAGCTTCTGTGAATCCACATGTAGACATCTTATTCAGAGGTTTGTAAAATTCCCCATAGTGGTCTTTAGTTGTGACTTTAGCTTTGGCCTCCTTCACTTGTTCTGGCTCTGTCCTTAATATGAGTATGTCGGCTGCTCACTGTGCTGTGGTCATCAGCTCGGAGGTCTTCTCCCTGTGGACCCCAGCGCTTTGTGGAGAGCTCTTTCTCTGCTTATTAAAACCTCAGCCTGCCTCTGGGAACTGCACACTCTTCCTCTTGCACCACCTTTATCTTTCTAACTCCCCTCTGCAGAAACACACTCAAACATGGAGCAAACGTGGGCATCCTTTTGCTGTTTTGACCACACACTACAACACGGACCAATTACAGTAATAAGACCCTCCACTAACCCCTGGTGAATCACACACAACCTGACCTATATGATCAAGAGCTGTGTGTGTATCCAACTCTGGGAAAATTATTGCTTTTCCGAATGATGGCACTTTGGAGATGCTAGTGATTATTGCACACTGCAAACTCACCATGTTTAAGTGCCGCATTGCTTTTTGATCCTAATCAAAGTTTATTGGCGCGCTTTTATTTATGAAGACTCCGCAGATGCATCGCCTGGCTAGCCAAGCGTTAGACGGAGGCCCGAGATATGGGATGATGCACTGTCTCGCTACTGAATTGCAAGCACACTGTGGCTGCATGGACTGGGTGCACTGTGAAGAGTGAACCTAAAGGTAGAAGACTGATCGCTGCTGCCAGGCACATGGGTGAATCATGAACACACTATTTTCAGCTGTCTGAAGTTCACCAAATGTTCCACCTCGCAACACTTCCTGTCCTAACAGTTGCCTGTGTTTTCTCTCCGTGTGATTTTAGCAGACTGAGCTCTGATGGGTCGATTGTTTCTAATCGAATTTAGGTCATTGACTTATGACATTATGCTGCCGGAGCGGCTCATAAACCGAGGAGGGCTGCAGCCAGTTGACATGGTGCTCATCAGTCTATTGTGGGGCATTGTTTACAACTTGATAAGCCCAAACAGCTTGAGGTCACAGAGACGGAGCACAATCCTTTTATGTAACAGGGAGACGCAGTCGTCAGTACCCTATGACAAGCAGCAAGTCTTACAGTCATACGAGGAAATTAATACAACCTAGCATAAAACTAGCCCTGTGTTTTACCCAGCTGAAGCGGTTCAGTCGCCCCCACTTTGCCTGTTCTTTCCCCAGCTGATGTTCCAGCACCAAAATCACATTATCATGCTCTGCAGCTTCTGTATTTAGTGCGATATTTGTCTGAGTCATATGGGGAGAAGGTTGTGAGCAGACAGGAAATAAGGCTCACACCATTTCATGAGGACTCTATTTGCCTGAGAATAATTAAACTGTATGAGTGTATTTTTAGCGTTTCTAAAAATGATTTCATCCTTAATATACACTTTTCTGTTGCAGTATTTGAAGGGCTGCTGTAATTGCAGTCTTATTAGCTGTTAACCACATTGCAATCCATGTGAGCGCTAATTGAGTTGAGCGAGTTGGACAGATTTCCCACCGGCCGTGAATTCAATGCTGCCAGTTTGAGTAAGACTTTACCGTGAGACAACACACACATATCCTCATAAGAGTAGACATTTAGTGGAAAAGTGACACAGTTGAATTAAGTTCTTTATTAATTCAAGCCAACAATAATAATCTAATCGAATCTAATAATAACTATACTCCTTATTTCCCAGCCTATAATTTGCATGATCAAGTACTTATTCATAAACCCAAATATTTTATACAAACTTTTCCTTTTTAAATTCCTCTCAGCTGTGTACATGCCTTAGAGGTGCAGTCCTGGTGCAGAAGACATACTTTTCGCTGCTAAAAATACACTCATCTCCTAATCCCCTTCCCAGTTTTCAGGCAGGAGCGCTGTCTCTGACATGTAAAGAGTCTAAACAAGGAAACAAAGGGACAATGCTTGCAGCTCGATCCATTGGTGGAGTCTACCATTACTGTGAGCAACAATAACGTCAGCGCTGCCTTCATTGTTACCAAGGGGAACTTTCAAATTGCCTGAAAAGTTATGCAGTAGTATACTAAGTAACTAAAAGAAGAATATTGGAGGTGCTTTATTGTCCCAGTCTTTGTTCAATCTCTGTGGTAAACTAACCTCTGGACAGAGTGGGCAGTGGGCCCTAACCAGATGTGTCAGACGTGGTCATAGTCAAAGATCACATGGGTTAATAGTGTGTACCATGTCATACCCTAAGGCCCACTACTAACTGCTCAGTGGACCCTCTGTGGACCCAGGAAACATTAATTCCTCTCTGGGTCTAGGGCCAGGTCACTCCAGGTTAATCTTGGTGACAGGAAGTGGAACGGCCAAAGATGGATGCATGCTACAGCTCTTGGTTCTCTAGCAGAACAGTTTTACCGCAGGCACACTTACTTATATTATTATTTCATCACACTTCTGCCTCAAAGATTTCCAAAGATTAAATTTTGTTTGTACACATCCAAATGATTCCCACGTTTCTAGCAGCAAAGATGGTGTCATTGGGCAAGGTTTTGAGACTCGTATCAAGCTTTAAGCCTCAATGACTGGACTTGGTCTCGAGTGATTGCTTGAGCTCTCAGACTCGGACTTGAGCTCAACTCTTCTCACAGATCAGGACTCAAGACTCACCTCAGAGCCATTGGTTCAGACTTGTAAACCACTAACTTGGACTTGGGCACTTGTGTCTGGTTTGCAGTACATTAAAGTGTGAACAAAAACAAAAGTCATTACATGTTCAGTCATGAAAAATATTAAACTAATCTGCTACTCAAGATATTATTGTTTCGCCCTCATAAGTATATTAAGACTTGGACTTACACACTTAGGACTCGAGCATGATTTGAACTCAAAAACTGGTGACTCAACTACAACACTTGCAGGTAATTTCTTGTCATTATGTGTTAAAGCAGGATCACTATATATAAGCTCCACAGAAGTGCTTCAAGAGACACATAAAATACTTAATTTTGATTATCCTCAAACACAGCGACACAGCATCTAGCTTCACTTCACAGTAATGGTAAACAGTCTATCACTGTCACCTTAGCAGACTTGTCTATTTTCTCCTCACATCCCTCTAATGTCTAATGCAGCCCTGTTTCCCGCTCCTCTTTAAATGTTGTGTCTGGTTGTGATTTTGGCTGAGAGGTTGTTATGACCTAGCCTACTTGTAATCAAAAGTAAAGTGTATTGTCTAGTTCCGGTGCAGTCACTGTCTGCGATTCCTCCATTTGATTATATAAAGCCAAAGATAATTCTTCCATTACAGACTGATTCCATTTATGTGGAGTAATGCTTTGCAGAGGTTCCAAACCCAGGCTACAGAAGTGATGAAGAAGTGTGTGGCAACTTTATTTACTGTTTACTACAACTAATGAGGTCACTGGTGTTCATGATACAATGTTTGTTAATACTGTAGTATGAAGGGCTTTGCAAAAGGTTAATGTCACAATTACAATACACCCGTATGTTCATAATATAGTCACACACTGAAATGCAAAGTCAAGTTATCAAATGTTTTAAATAAGCAATGAATAAACATGAAAATTACCAGTGAAGAATTTTGTCTCTGTCTTTAAAAACCTAAAGATTTTTACCAACATATGTTAGGATAGCCTATATAATCTACGGCATTTGGCTCCCTGAAGTGCTTTTCATAGGGGGAAAAGGAGTGTTATTCCCTGATATGAATCCAAAAACTTCCATCCATGTTCTATGCCAGTCCCCAATAAATGAAGAGGGTTGGATCAGGTATTGCATGTGTTGTAAAAAGCTACAGTTCAAATGATTCCCTATGGTATAAGGAAGCACCTGAAAGTGATTTTTTTCTTAATATTCCCAGAATAAATCCAGCGACAAGGAGTTACAAACCAGTGTTCTTTTGGTGGTGTCCCAAGCCACAATAAAAGGGGAGGGTTGCATCAGGAAAGGCATCTAGCTAAAAGGACAGAAGGCATATATAGCTTATAATAATTTTTAACATTGCATTAATGATTCTCAATCCTCACCACCTCAGTGCAGATCCAACAGCTCATCGTTTTCCTCGTTATTGTTATTGCTCTAAATTGAACTGTAGTAAAGAGGTCAGTGCCCTATCCTATTGACTGCAGTGACCCTTGTGAATCTCCTTAACATTATGGGAAACTCAATAAATGCTTTAATTACACAAGAGCCATTTGACTTTATTTCCTGATATTTTGCTCACTTGTCTCCTCTCCTCTGTTTTCAAACCCCTGCTCTACAAATCCAAATCATGCAGTCTAGTTTTTCACTACAGCCTGTAATGCCTTGAGCCCTGTAATAACTTCAGACAATGACTTGTTATCCGTGTGCCTTTATCAGATTAAGAAAAGCCACGGTGAGAGATGGGACAGACGTCAATTAAATCACCTTTGATCGGCCGTCACATTTGAGTATGACCATAATTAGGCCTTAAATCATTTTAATTTGATCATTGAGCGGAACGGATTCACATCATGTTTTATATATTTCTTGTTAATTCTTGCCAAACAGAATTAATCAGTCATCATCATGTCTCACTGTATCCCTGGCTTTGTATACTCCATGTCCACTTATTATTTCCAAATAGACAGGAGGGCAATAAAGTCCAACTCCATAAAAATAACCAAAAACATAGATCTGCTGTATTATATAAACTGCATTTCCATTTTTCTTCAAATTGAACTTGAGTTAATTGATTATATAAGTGTGTACACGTTGCACGGATGGATTCAAGGACGAGCACATGACCCAATCAGGAGATAGCAAGCTCTCAGGGATTCACCTTGTCACGTATGGAGACTTATGGAAGGGACAGCGAGAGAACATAAACTGGCCTTGATTGTAGAGCTGACAATATGCACATACAGCTAAAAATACAAATACTACTGCACGTTTTGTATGATGCAATTTTGTATCTTGTATTTTGCAAGCTGGCCATGGTTCTGAATTATTTCACACTGAATTTTTAGAGATGTATTTTGTTACACCATTTTTTTTACATTGCATTTTTATACACTGGATTTAAAACACTGTATTTGGCTTATGAAAGTTTATTCATTCATCATTTTCATCAGAATTTTAAGTAAAAAAAATACAGTTCACAAAATTCAATGGCAAAAAATCCTGTTACATAAATTCATTGTCTGAAAAAAGCTTTTGTAATAAAGACACAAAACAACCTTCATACTAGAAGTGGTATCCTTGGCCCTATCTCACAATGCTACAGAATACAAGCAACTAGAAAACAATCTTTTATCTCTTTAAGAAACTCCAATGAAAATACGATGAGACGGGCTGATATTAAATTGGACTTGGCTCTTTATTTCTGCTTATTTCCCACATTGAACATAGAAGAAGCTGCACTTAGCTGTCATTTTTATGGCGTTACTTGTTCTGTTTATTTCAAGATCTACTTTAAGTAACTTGCTGTGGTTGACCTTCAGAATGGTAGTGGTCAACTATAGCGACTAATGTAATGTAATTAATAGCTGCAGGCTAGCAGTCTTGCTCTGTGTCTAAGCAACCTCCAGTTTTAAAGCTTGAAGGAAATGAATGGGAGTGTTTCTGTGGGTGGACCGAAGGACTGGTGGACTGTTGCTTTAGTGGTTTCACTTAAATAGATCACTTTAGTATTGGTTATGCCAGCTTTTAAAGAGGAGCTGAGGTTTAGAGGAAGCTGGGGTTGTCTAGTTACCAACGTGTCAAGTCATTTGGCACATTACTAAAGAACTTAATTATGTTTTTACTTTGGATTTCTAGTGAAGCAAGACTAACCAAAACACTTCTACTTGCCTTTCCCACCCAAATCTTTTTAGCATCATAAGGAATCCAGTATTTTCAGTGGACAGCCCTGAACATAGATTTGGTGTAACCACATAACTTTAGGTAATAAACTTAAGGAAATGTAAATTCTGAGTACTTCCCTTTTACTTGTATTTGTACTACTCTCTCTTTCTCTTTGCCAGCTTTGTGGTAGTAGTAGTCTATGGTGGTAGCACTTGTAGCAGTAGTGATGGTAGTATTAGTAGTAGTAGTAGTAGTAGCAGTGGCATAAATCAGTAATAAGGGGCCCTAGTGCATGTTTTAAGAATGGGCCCTAAAGATTTGAAGTATTAAGTTCATGCATTAGACATCTGATTTTTAATATCAACGCCATCCGCTGTTTTTATTGCAGTTGTTTGCAAAAACAGGTGCTCCAGGCATTATAGCTTTATTCAAGTAAAATTCCTATTTATTAAAGGAGCTATAAGCAGAAAATATTTTTTATATTTTATAAAAATGACCCACATGTGTCCCAGATCTGAGGTAAGCATGTTTAAATCAAATATTAGTTTTACTGATAACAATAGTACAGCTGAGGTATTCACAATTAAAAAATATATTTTACATAATGGCCATGTTGTTTTTGTTTACATTTATTGTTTTGGTTCTAAAACTGCATCACCGATCATCCAATCACAAAATTGGGATTTTGTTTTGATTTAGACAGCAGTGCCATTTTAAACCAGCATGCTGCTACCAGGACCTTTAGGGGACAATTTACAATTTTTTTTTTTTTTTTTTTTTTTTTTGTCTTTAATAATCCTAATTTTAAACATAAGGCATATCTTCTGGTCTTACATTTTTGTAATAGGTTCCTAAATTTTATTTAACTTTATGGTAACCTCTCTAACTACTCATGTGCTACTCTTGTTTATTATGAATATTTCATACCCAGATATGACCAGACCTCTGATGGGCCCCTAAACCTCCTGGGCCCTCTTGCAGTTGCACTGGCTGCACTGCCTGATGTTACGCCCCTGAGTAGTAGCAATCAAAGCATCAGTAGCAGTAGTAGTAGCAGTAGTGGAGGTAATAGTTATAGTATATAATAGTAGTAGTAGCAGCAACAACAGCATCAGTAGTAGTAGAAGTAGGAGGTGCAGCATTAATAGTAGTAATAGTAATAGACCAAACAATACTGGTCTCAGTAGTACTTCCTGCCACTGAGATCCTGCAGCTGTTGTCTTTGTCAATATTTCTGTTTTATTGAGATTCTCATTGAGAGCTTCATTGAATCCTAATCCTGCCTTCTCTCTTGTCAAAAGCTGTCTCCGTGTTTTCCCTCTCACCAGTTAGCCCATTACAGCTGCCTCTGTTGGGTCGAAGGCGTTGAGCTGGGACTAAATCAACTTGCTTACTCCATTGAGTTATTACTACAATCATGTGCTTTGAGTGACTGCCTGGGGAAAGCAAATAAGAGCCGGCCAGGCCCCACCAGACTTCTCTACCACTTATGTTGACAATATGAACATCAGGTGTGTACAGAGGCAGGTGATAAAATAAAAGTAGATACATTCATCACTGCATACCAAATGAATTCACTCGGGCCCTGTATGGAATTAAGACATCAGTGCAGTACATACTACTGGGGGTTGTGCAAAATAATGTTAGTTCTTCTCTTTTATTCTTGAAAAGTTATGCTATCACAAGACTACCTCAGCTGTTATGGTGTTAAATTCCTAAGGAATTAAAAGAATTTGACAACAAGCTTGCTGCCATCAAACTGTGAAAGTTTATACTTTGTAGTGGTACTTCTTGGAAATCCACCTCGAAGCCACAAAGACAATACTAACTCTTTGTAAAGAATAGAAAAAGATTCTGAGGACCAAGGCATTGGTTCTATCTCGCAATGGTAAAAATATAGTGCGCCAACCTAGATTTAGACCAGGAATCTTCAGCAGTTTTATCCATTATCTTGCAATAGAATCTTTTTAAATTTCCTTTTTTTCCAGTCTTTGGCCAGATCTCGCAATCATGCAAAATTCTTAAAAATGATTCTGAGAGTGTCTGCTCCAAAAACTGACATTTTTATTTGTGCTACTTCAAAAAGACAATAACAGGGATTTTACAACTACAATATCCAAAACCACTGTGAATATTGTTCTATAATATTGATATTACACATTTCTACATACCAGAAAAAGACCTGATGAATGTAATTGTTTTATGCTGGCAGTTTCATATTTGGTACAGTGCTCTATCTTACATCAAATGCTGTTGTTGGTAGTAAGTGTAGTAAGTTCTGTCCAAATACTTGACATTATTTTAATAATGTGCACAGAATGACTCAGGAGTGAAACTTTTCGACCTTCTTTCTCGAAGGAAAGAACTAATTAGCATTATCTGGCTTGGCTCTTTATTATTTGACCTTTTTCTGCAGGAATTATCCACATCTCACAAAGGGCATTTCTGGACCTCCTGTAGACAGATATTGATGGAAATTTCTTCACAAGTTCTTTCTATTGAATCTAGGCTATATTAAATGCAAAAAAGAATCTCACCTACATACTCCTCGCCACATGCTTCCTTATTTAAAATACATATGCATTAGTGGTAATTTAGAGTGATAACATTGGTAAGTATCTCAAGCTTTGGCTGATTTCGTATGGCATTTTGAGTGCAGCGAGGACATTCTCAATTGCTCTTGTTTAATTTCGCTGGTGTGAAATAACCCTGCTACTGGACAGACACTCAGGCTAATTAGTGGTAATTGTCCAATGTGTCCACAAATATTGCCTAGAGTAGCACACTTCCTCGATCAGAACAACACACTAATACACACAAATCATTTAAAGCTTTTGAATAGCACATGGTCAATGCATCTCATTTTCCTGGTCAAGTTTCAGTCAGGTTAACACCACAGCAAACCATCATCAAACCCCTTACATATCGATCAATTATACATTATGACCGCATGCTAAAATATTCAGTCCCATATGCAACAAACTTTCTGTCAGAACCAACATTAACTTCTTCAGGATGTTAAGCTACAGTAGGCCGGTTAGATCAGTTCACCACTGTTCACTCCTTGACCACTTTTGCTAGATAATGACCACTGCAGACCGGGAAGATCCCACAAGAGCAGCAATTTCAGAGATGCTCTAACCCTACTAGGACAAAATGTTCACAGAATTTACTAAAACTTATGATTTGTTCCTTTACAGTTTTTTTCCGGTCAAATTTCAGGCAGGTTAACATAACAGCGAAGCATTTTACACTCCCAATGACATCTAATGTTCAGTGTGGCTTTTGGAGAAACGACCGGTGAGAGACAAGGATCTCAACTGTACTGTCGGTATCACTGCCATCTCCAAAAAGTCATTACGGTGTGCCCCTACCTTGACTCTCTATCTGTGGGCCGCAGTGGTCTGTAGAGGCTGCCAGAGTGCAAAGGAAAATTACATTAGAGTGGAAAGGATTTCAATTGTCTTCTACAGAGTCAGGAGCACCGATGCCCCGAGCACCCGAGGGAACTGTCATGTTTCTTAAAATCACTTCCATGATAGGATTGTCTCTGGTGGGACTGATGGTAGCTTTTGGGTCTTCTTTTCTGCCAGGAAGAATTGGCTCTGGCCTGACTAGAGGTACCCCTTGGATGGTGCTTTCACCTCCTTGCTTGAAACATTTTGATTTTTCTTTGATTTATCTTTTTTGTGTGGCCTCTGCAATAACAATACTGGGACAAAGGTTTAGTTCAGATTTTTAGTCTTCTAAAAATTTACTAGTAGTTTTTCTTTTTTTTAATGCTTTCTAAGTACATTTTCTTTAACATATTTTTACTTTTGTGAGTACATTTGAGTGAAATATATATATACAGAAGCAAAATTTTGTAAGTTGTTGGCCTGAATATGGTCCTTGATATGGTCAGAAGGTCCTGGATATGATTACAATGTAAAAATTGTAGCTTAGGCCTTAGTAGCTTTAGTAGTATTAATATTTGCAAATTTCATATAGTAGTTGTTGTAGCAGCAGTAGTAGCAGAAGTAGTGGTATTAATTGTAGTAGTATTAGAACCAGTGGGAGTAGTTGTACCTATAGTAGCACTGGCACCCAAGAGTCCAGTCGTATAGGATTGTCTCTGTAAGGACTGATGGTAGCTTTTTGATCTTTTTTTCCTGCTGGGCCTGACTTTAGGTACCTCAGATAATACTTTTCTGCTCCTCACCTGAAACATTTGGATTTCTGGAACTGTGTTTTCTTCTGCGTCATCTCTGCAATAACAATACTGTGACAAAAGCCAATTATCTCTCATTTTGTGCCGAAACACCTCAGTTGCTGCAATGACAGTGAGGATGGGAACTTCAGAGTGCGTTGCCACGGTAACCAGCGGTAGTTCTGAGGCTTCCTGTAATAAGTTGCCTGGGAATGCAGTTCTGGATGTTACATAAGATGCAACTTAGTCTGACGATCTCTCTTTTTTTTTTTTTCTGGCGCATAGGGCTTTTCCTGAGGTGGGGTTTCACATTCAACATCATTTATTCATGGATGGAAAGCTGGGCTGGATTTCCGAATCTGTTGTGCATTGTGCAGAATTTTGGCAACAGTTTTGCACAAGTGGCATTACTGAGCTTCAATGAGGATTTTAAATGAAAAGAGGGCTTTAGGGAGATTTAAATTAGAGCAATCTTGGAAAAATAAGCAACAAAACAAAGACAGCAACTCAATCCGTCAATGTCTGCAGTGGCGATGCTTTCTTTGATAAAAACGGCTGAATTTAGGAAGAGTTGATTTTAACATCAATCACGTCAAAGTCCCTATAATACAAAAGACAAGTCTGTATGCGGGACACAAAAGCTTCAAGCTCATCTCGACACTTTGCAAAAATTCCTTCCGTCACCTTCCAATCCGTCCACGCTTTGACTGGCAGAGGAAAAGAGTGGCTGAGCGCAGCACAGATAACACACTTCATCATTAGTGCGCTCACGATAAGTATTCAGGCAGTCAGCGGCTCGGCCTTATCTCGCTGCCGTAATCTCTCTCCGCCACTAAATACTATGGCTCCTTCAGTGCACCACTTTATAGGTGAAATAGGGTGTTAGAGAAATGAAATTGCAGTTTTACATGTGTTGGAGCAGCTTCACATTGGACCTGTCATATTTGAAGGGATTAGGGCTTTGGCTGTTTCGAGAATAGACTGTCCAGAAATCTTTTTATAGCCATTATGTATGGCTATATGCATTCATTCATCTTCTTCCACTAATTCCTGTGAGGAGTCATAGGTGGCTGGAACTTATCCCAGCAACCAGACCTGAAAAGGGGTACACCCTCGACAGCAGTTTGTTAGTCACCTATAAGTGGTTATAATGTTGTGCCTGATCAGTGTACATGCATGTCTTTGGATGGTGGAAAGAAACCACCGATAGAACCCACAATTATACATAGACCACATGGAAATGCAGGAACATACTGCTTTTTTCATAATTAGCATTGTTTACATAGACTGTCTACCCAATAACCACTTACCACCTTTATTCGCTCCCTCCTCCACCTCCAGCCTCCTCCCTTGGCTCTGTACCTGCTGAGAGGCAGACGGAGCTGGGTGCAGCCTGTTATTGCTTTGGGCGCTGGTGCTAGGTGGTTTTCATACACGCTGACAGCACGCTCTGCTGTGGAGGTGTAACCACATGCTGCGCACATGTCTCTTTCTGGCAGAAGACATACTGCTTATCCAAGAAATTATACCCTCAGCATGCCAGGGAGTACACCGTTTAATTAAAAATAAACAAACTGCATTGTGCTGTGTGGTTTGGTGAACATTGCTCAAGCTGACTTATGCAACAATTGCAAAATACTGTAATTTTATACTATCATAATTCATATTTTTTTAACTAACTCATAGTAACATTATGTATTACCTATATTAAGGCTTAAAAAATGTAGGATGTAAAAATTGTAGTGAAAGTTGCAGGGCAAAGGTATGATTTCTGCTGGCTGATATGACTTTGTTTGTGGGGTGCACATTGTCCCTTGCTGGCCTAACAGGCTTACGTCTACTTCTTCACACCTGAACCTTTCAGTGTGAATGTGAATTGACGGTGTGACTGCTGCATTTTCCTGTTCAGCATTTTTGTGTAAAATACCTCTAAAAGGATCCCTACATTTATTTTCACTGCATTTTGTCTTGTTTAAGATTGTTAGAGGTAATTTTGACTTGACATAGCAAAGTGTAACAAGCATTGTCATCCGTGAAGTTTAATTAGTTGAGTTAGGTCTCAGTCCAGCAGGACATTTACTGTAATGCTATGCTCTACTGTATGGTTAAGTGTATGGGCGGCCATGCAAACACTCGTATCCACATGCAATACACAGAGCACTGGACCAGCACACAGTGATGCTCTCTTTTATACAATGCACAGAGGTTTTTTTTTCTTGGATTGGAGGTAACCTGTGTAATCGCTTAATAGTATGTTCTAATATCTGTGGGAAAAAACTAGACAATAAGACATTGCTTAGGCTTTATTATTTATTTCTTTATTAATCTACTGGCATAGGGACACTCCCCTTGGCGACAATCTCTATTTTAGTGCTAGATATGTCTTGTTACCCAGAGAAATTATGCTAAAAAGAAAACCATAAATACACAAAGGGGAGGCCATGTAAAACAAAATGAGTTTTACACTTGTTAATTAAAGGGGCTATATTCTGGCAAAATCGACATGAGCATTCTACCGTGTTATTATGTTGTTCCCTCATCAAACACATACCTGGAGTTGTGTTTTGTTTCATTCATGCCTGTTTGAGTAATTCTATAGTTATAGTAGAGTTTCTTAGGCCTCAGAACGCTCAGTTCCACAAAGCTCAATCAACCAATCAACAAGCCCTCTAGATCCAGTCTGCTCTCATTTATTTATCAAAAAAAAAAAACTCTGCACAGCTATATTTCCACACATTCCTCACAGTTTTCATTTTGCAGTAAAATGGCATCATACAAGAAGTTTTAGGAAGTAAAGTGCTTTTTTTCACTGATTATGTTCAAAAGAGCACAACAGCACTGCACTCTGCTGCACTTTGCTCGTCTCTTCACCTGTTTCTTTATGGCACCATTAGGATACATATTAAAAACATTCTCTTTTAGTCAGATAATTCTTTTAAAGGTTGTAAAATGTGAGGCAACCAAGATCGGTTAGTAACGGCACATCCGGGTGACATTAGTAATATTGGGTAGTGCTGCCTTAAGTACCTGCCAACACTGAAGAGTAATTTTCTCTGGTTACACTTAAGGTAGATGGCATGTGAGGATGAATATCAGTTGCAAGTGATTAGCTTCAAATTGCTGTGGTAGCGGCAGTCAGTTCAGTATTACATTTGTACCAGTGGCTTACAATCTTAACTTGAAATGCACACTCCATCCTGCTCTGTCACTTGGATGGACAAGTCCGAGCAGGATATCTGCCAAAGCCATAAGCCAACAAATTCTTGTGATGGAGCCGGCTGTGTAGAATATCACAGGCTGGCAAAGGGGACAGATTTGCTTCTTTGTCCGTGGGCTCCCTCTTAAATTTAATCGCTCGGGCCACTGCTGATTCGCCCCTGAGGGTTGAGGACACAATTCCCCTCACTTTCCTTTCCAAAAGAGAGGCCAGATTTCTGAGGAGACTGCATTTAACCTTTGGGAGATGGATAAGAACGCTTTGCTATCGATTTGTTTTGCTCTAAAATGGGGATTGTGACTTTAGTTTGGCCAATTGGATGGAAAGCTGCTGACTAGTGACACAAGGTTGCTAGTATTTAAGTCATTTGAAAGTAAAAAACAGAGTATTGATGTTTGGATTAAAGCATACGTGTGCAAAGTTTCAGTGTGGTCTTGACAAAAGCTGTGAGACTTTCATTTTTATCGTCAATAAAACATGATTTCTTTGCCCAAAATATTAAGAAAGTTTTTGCCACTCTCTATTCTAGACTTCAGTATAACATCAATATATCTGGTATGCCAATAAAGAAACTGAACACAATATTTGGACTTTGTTTGGTGGAGACGCATTAGGAAACCTATAAAACTTAGCAGGCAGGAGTGAGAAGGCGATGTAAAGCCACTCCACCTCTCCACACCAGTTTTTCTATTATTGTGCAGCTCTGCTCTCTTTCCTCAACACAGGATTCTGTTTTATCTCTAAAGTGCCCCAGCTAGGAACAATACTAACACTAACCAACACCTAGTCTAAAAATCGCACACCTTTAATCTCTCAGTCAAGTCCTGCTCTTTATTATCTCCTTTAACTTTGTTTTCAACTCCAGTTAGGGTCCGGGCCAGCAGGAGAGTGGGAGCTGTCAGTGATACTTGCTGCAGATATAATGCTATTTAAATGCTAATGTGTTAAGAGGAGCAAAACGACCTTTACTCACATCGGGAAAGCGGGTGGAGCAGCAGTACCAAACTCAAGCCCTTAATAAATGAGCACCTTCCTCCGACTCTGGTTCTCTGGCCTTCCTCACCTCATATGCCTAATAAAGGTGTGTTTATCACAGTGGGCCGGAGGGCTCTGACAACATTACAGAGCTGCGCATGGTTCAGCTGCTAAGTCAGACATGATAGGATGATGAGCCAGGAGTTAAGCCCAACATGTATTTAGTGAGGTTTCTATTATATAAACCAGAGTAATAACTGTTCAGGTCATTTTAGTTTCTGCAGTTTCCTGTAGACCCTTCCACTAGTGATGTATTCAGATAAGACGACAGTAAATAATGGTTGTCGTTGAGATATTTTTCTGCCAACTAATGCATTTTCAGAAACCTATTTTATTTAGCCTTTAGCTTATATGCAAATATTAAGCTAAATTCTACATTCAATAAAAAGGCTAAACGTCCATGGAGCGCAACAGTTCCCGGCCCCCTCTGGTGCCAGAAGTACATTTTTCATTAATTTTTCCCATGCAATTCATTTTGATTGCAATCATTTAGAAATACATTTGTAGCTTTTTACTTTCTACAGGTTTTAGATCATTTTTTAAATCTGGAATTAATTGTGCTATGGTTATGAATTACCCCATAGCCTCTGCTGAGCTTTAAAATTCTTAATATATGTGTGTTTCAAAAGTCTAATGAATGGTAAATTTATTTTCTGCACCATAGGGGTCCAGGCACTATTGAGCTCCATTCACTCACTAATGTTTTCTGACCAGGATGTGACATTACACACATGTAGCTGATTGGCTATCATTTACTAAAACCTTTCTTGATTATTGACCATTTGTAATTTTTGGTGGCTAACGCTAATTCCCCCATTGAAAATGTATTGAGGTCCTCTACACTCATGGCACCATACAGAATGCGGCTGAATTTTTTACAACCACTAAAATAATCTACGGCAAAGTTTCTATGAGATTCTTTCTGTAAAAATGTTGTCTTACTGCAGCTGTTGCCAGAGTGAAACTCTGACACCAATTTGCCCTTGATCCTTGCAGTCCGTCCAAGAAGTTTGCTACCCACTTGCCAGGAAGCCGATAATGTGATGGCAGGTGCTGGTATCAGTGCAAAAACAACAAGCCCTCTGCCTGTCCAGCGATGTCCCAGATACTTGTCTCCCTGTTTACACGCCACTTGCCAGAAGAGCAGTCCCTCAGCAAGATGGTTTCCTTTACACATTTGGACTTCTACTATCCTTCTACTATCCTGTGCCATTTTTTCTCCACTGTTTAGCATGGCATATTGCATATTGTAGTTATTGTAGGCATTGTAGGTGTGTACTGGCTGTTGAATCAATGACTGCTTGAGAAAGTAAAGTAAAGTATGTTTGTCATATATTAGTATTCTGAGCTGGGAAAGTTTTACAAAGCAGCAATGACAGCTATATTGTTGTGGGACAAAGGGTGTTTTTGCCTGTGAAAAAGATAATAAAATGGGGTTTAATGGATTAACTTTAGTGTTCATAGCCACTGGAAATATTATAATGCACAGCTGCAAAACCACTGTCAGTATGATGGAATGCATTCTCTGGATGTCCTATTACAAGTGGCATTGCAAACATTCACACTCGGTATTGACCCTGTCCTCTTGAGATCCAGTCCTTCCTTCGACGTCTGTTCCAGATGTAAACATGGTCTTAGACTTAACTATGATTTGTTGGAGAGTCCCAGCACAAGTTTTTTCTCCACAGAAAGATAATATATTCAGCGCAGCTCCCTGGGATACCTCGTGGAATAGTCAGCTGTCAGGAAAAAAGGCCTTGGAGTGAAACAGTGACTACATCAATCAGTGCTGTCCTATCATCTTTCTCCTGTGAACCTGACTGACTTTGAACAAGTCTGGTTACCTGATTTAACCGTACCATAGTGGATAGCCCCATGCGAACTGGATACACCACTTAGACTTTATGGAAGATTAGTAAATGTTGGAAATATTTTTGTTTTTTATCTTGGATGAATACTGGCAGCAATAGAAGAGTGAGACAAGGCTTTTAAAAGTGATTTGATAGATATAAGGAACATACACAATAGTCATCATAATTCACTCACAATATCAGGCAACACACAGACTTGCAAAGAAATAGAAAATAAATGAAGCTTTAATTGTATCAAAAATACCCAACAGCAAATAATACAGACAGCCAAAGACAGCCAAAATAGTAATAAATAGAATACACAGCACACTACCAGTTACACACATACACGCAATGGCCTGTTGAAATTGTTATACCCAGCTTTATACAAAAAATAAATAAAAATTCAGAAGTACATTTTGCATTGATTTCATCTTACCTCTGTTAATGTTGGTTTGTTTATTTGCCTCTTGGCAAAAAGTAATAGTCGTATTTTTATGACATTTACAGGAAAGGTCAGTTATGGACCAAGGAAGAAATTGTTTTTGTCATGAGTCCTGAACATTGTCAGGATCCAGAAATTTTCTAAAGATTCATTCTGTACAATTGAAAGACATAACCAAAGATACAAACTCCAGCCACAAGGGGTCAGTAAAGGAGCAAGGTGATCCTTGCCTTTGTGCTTTGTGGCTCAGTGGACTGAGCATTTACCCCTTAACTAGAACATCCCTGCTTTGACTCCTAGTCTGTGGACACCTTTATCATTAAGAGATAGACCTTGCCTGAGCTATGTGATTTCTTGCGGCTTCTAGTTAACTTTTTTATTTTGTTAATTTACAGTTCTTGCAAACTGTTTGCCTTTCATCACAAAAAATATGAGCTGAAACACTTTGCCTCTTCTGCCTGCATTTTTAGAAGCCAGCTACAAAGAACTTGCAAGCACTATATTTTTTTTTATAAGTTAGCCTTACAGTCCATAGCCTTATTGTATCAGGTGGAATTTGATTGTTAGTCATCCTGACATGATTCAAGTGCACCACAATGGGATTACAGTGGTGGGGCATAAAGTAAATCTTTCTTCTGATTAAGTTAAATATGTCTGAAACGGAGCTCTGGGACGTCTGGCCTAGTTGACCCACCACATGGAAATGGGTTTTAATCCAAGGCAAGATGGACAACATTAAAGAAGGGCATTGTTTGTAGATGCCTCCAAGGACGGCTATCCCACAGCACGCCTCCCAACACACTTCTCAGGGCTATGACGGATGACACCAGAGCTGCAAAGTGATAGGCTATTATTTCACTTTGCATGGGATAAATGGCAATGCGGGCTCCTACCTGTCGTCTGCCCTTCTCCGTTTCATTCTATCTTCTTAGCCTGTCCCCGTAGCAATATGCAATCACAGAGCTGTAAGGCAAGACAAATAGGAAGGCTGAGGCATCACAATCTGTTGATTTCACATGTTAGATGTGCTTTCAGTCTGCTTTTGTAGTTGATGGAGATGGAGGATGAGTATTTGTGCTAACTTGATTGTGATCACAGTATGCCATTGGATCAAAATTGCATAGGGTTTTGGAATTTACCTGATGTTGATAAAGCATATTTAACAAATAATAAGAGTGGTCAGTGCTACTGCCTTACTGCAAGAAGATATTGTGTTTAATATGAATAGTCTTACCATTCTGTCTGGATAATCTCACTAACCAAAGGCATACAGAAGAATTGGTGAATCTAAATTTCCCATTGAAAATGAATGCAAATATTATCATGGTGTGTGTCTCTTTTCTGCAAGGTGTACTCTGCCTTTAACATAAAGAAGCTTAACTTGTTTTTTACTCTCTTTTGAATAGATTTACCCACAATCATTCATAGCAAATAGCAAATGTGATTGGTATCACTGCTTTCATGTTTAATTTCATTAGCCTTAAACGTTAATGTAACAATATAACCTGCAGTACCAAATTATACTACTATAATAAAAATGGATATAATTTTGCCATATCACACAACTGTATGGTAGCAAACTCTGAGTCTGACCCTGACACTCTCTAATGTAGTCTAAAGTGTGTCTCTGTCTTTATTTCCAGACCAGCAGTATTCATGGTCGCCCTCGCAGTACTTCGATGAGGACAGTTACTCCCCTCCTCCCAGGAACATGAAGGGTCTCTCCGGCGGACGTCCTGCCCAGCTCCAGCTCCAGCTCCAGCTCAGCTCCCCCACTCCTCACACCTGTGGCCTGGCTGACTGCGACCACTCCCTGGACCACCACCTTCACCATGGTGACTCCCGGCCCCCGTCCTACCTCCTCAGCCCCACAGAGAGCTGCCCCCTGGATGGACATCACCGCTGTTCCCCCCGGAGCTCCATCCACTCCGAGTGCATGGTGATGCCCATGTCTATGTCCACCACCGACCACTCCATTTCAAGTAGCACTTTTCCCAGAATGCACTATGGCAGCACTTCACGAGACGGTACCGGTAACAACAGGGAATCCAGAGATGACGCCGGATCTTCACATGGCGGCAGCGGCAAAATGAATCGCATCCCGGCAAACCTTTTAGATCAGTTTGAAAAGCAAATGCCCCTACACCGGGACGGCTTCCACACACTGCAGTACCAACGCACCTCCACGACCACCACAACGACAGAGCAGCGCAACGAAAGCCCCGGCCGGATACGCCACTTGGTCCATTCTGTGCAAAAGCTTTTCACAAAATCCCACTCGTTAGAAGGTTCCTCCAAAATGAACGGCACCAAAAGTGACTCGCATCGGGACGGTTCACATCACCACCATCACCACCACCAGGGCCACCACAAACACAGCAAACGCAGCAAGAGTAAAGAACGGAAGTCGGACGGTAGCGGGAAGCAGCGCTCGGGGGGATGGTGGAGTTCGGATGATAACTTAGACAGCGACAGCACATACCGGACACCCAGCGTCATGTCGCGGCACCACGTGGACCACATCAGCCACTGCTACCCGGACTCTATGCACGGACACCTCGCCGGCGACATGTCCCTAAAGACGTCCAAAAGTAACAATGATGTCAAGTGCTCGGCCTGCGAGAGTATAAGCATGGCGCCTGAGGGGAAGTTCATGAAGAGGAGTTCCTGGTCCACACTGACAGTCAGCCAAGCCAAGGAAGCGTACAGGAAGTCCTCACTCAACCTGGAGAAGCCCATGACGCCCACAGACCTCAAGGCCAACCTCAGGCCCTGTCACTATCTACAGGTGAGTGCACGTAACATTTCTTATTGTATGACTTTGCAAAAAAAGAAAAAAAGAAAATATTAGCACTAGACCTCTACTAAATCATTGGTCCTATTTTGCAATGGTAAAGATACAATATAGTGCCCAGACCTGGACTAAAACTCAAATATCAGTGCTTTTTCCATTGAGCCATAAAACCCTTATCTCACAATACAATAATCTACTAACTTTTAGTGAAGTAAAGTTAGAATCTTTGATCTATAGTGCAAATTGGTACAGAATCCCTTAAAACTCTAAATCTAAACAGTGATCTGGATCCAGGATCTAGGAGAAGTTTGCGTGTCCTCTCCATGTTATCAGCTTCCTCTCACCATCCTCACGCATGCAATTGTAGATCAGCTGGCTAGCATCTAAATTGCCCATAATGTCTACGCAGTATAGCTCCGTGGGTTGAGCTGCGGCGCATAAACAGGGCAACTACAGTCTGCCTTGGCGTGGCGGGTTCGAGTGCAGACTCAGACTCACTCAACAGTTTGCTGAATGTCTCTCCCAGTGATTTTTTTGTCACTCCTTGAATGTGCTTTCTAATAAAGCCAAAAAAGGCCTTAACATTTTTTTAAATAGCCCATAATGAATGAATGTGAGAGTGAATGGTTGACAGTGTGTGTCTGTAATTGTCAGCCATGCACTTAACTGGCAATTATCAGCCATGCAATTAACTGGCAATTGTCAAGAATGTACCCACCTCAGGCCCAAAGGCTGGAATAGTTTTAGGCTACGTTCACACTACAGGTCTTAATGCGCAATTCAGATTTTTTATTGGAATCAGATTTTTTTGTGTGGCTTCACATAACGTTTTAAATGTGACCTCCATCATTCTTGTGTGTAAACTGTCTACAGCCCTGAAGTGACCCACATATACAAAAAAAAGATATGACGGAAAATAGAGTGGTGGGATTGTGATGCAAGGGGCTTCTCTGACTCCAAATTTAACCATAATTTCAGGATATTTTGGATAATATTTTTTTTATCTTATTTCTCTCTTCATTTCCTCAGTATAGTTATGATATGACCTCCTTTAGTTTCAACAGGATTGACACCTTAAATACAAATTATGTTTAAAACCTAACTTTTTTTTTCACTGACAACTCCATCAGTGCTGTCTGTTGTGTACAGTATGTTATCATTTTATCTGGTCAGTTCCCGCCTCCTCCAGCGCAGAATTGGGCTGTCTGTTGCATTTCAGTGACGTAAAAGGCAGATGAAAAACAACTTGATCATTCAGACTGCAGTCACATTGTAAAAAATCCAATCTGATTTAGGACCAAATATGAAAGTGGCCAAGGTCACATTTGAAACATCACGAAAAAATCAGATAATGATCACATATGGGCAAAACAGTAAGATTTGTGCAACTTTTTACTGCAGTCTGAACATAGCCTTAGTTTCCCATAATCCCTAAAAGAAATAAGCAGTAGAAAATGCAAGAATGAGTGAATGTGTTTCAGAAAATAACAAGGTAGGAACAGAAAGCTATTTCAAGTGTGGGCTAAAAGCATGTTTTTGAATCATATAATGGTTTATTCACAATCTGAAGGTACTTCTAACCATAGGTGACTACTCAAACGTTTTGCATGCTTTTGTAAGACATTTTTTTCCAAAACTAAATGTGGTTGCCAAAGTATTAATCATTCATACAATAACGTTTTTTTTATCATTAGGTTGTTCAGGAAGGAAGGGATCCTGCACATAAAAAACAAATCTGGCAAAAGGAGCCGATTTTTTTTTTTTTTTTTTTACTGAACTGAACCATTAAAGTGACGTAAAAAACGTACACAATAGAAGAGCTTCCTGCTGAAACATCATTATGCATTGTACCTGCACAGTTCAGTGTCATTCATAGACGAGACAAAATGCCGCTCATCTCAGCTGGGTTCATGATTGATTTTCAAAGAACTATTTTGTTTGTCACCGCTCTGCCTCTTACAATGTGAACTCTTCCCGTCGCTCAACATGCAGCTAACAGCAGAAGAAACTATCTCAGCAGGACAAATCAATTAACTCCATAAATGATCTGCGCCAGAGGGGGAGTCTTGGCACAAAGACTATAATAGACCAAGTAGCTTTGTTGATTCATTTCACCTTCGGTTTTGCATCGGTTTCAGAATGGGGGAAAAGTTAGCTCGTCAGGCTTGTCGGTAGCTCTGCAGTAAGGCGCAAAGCAAGTTTTTTGTCATGAAGTCTATCAAGGGTTCCGTGGCATGCTGAGCAGTACAAGAAAAAGCCAGGGTGGATGTTGGAATGCAAAGAAGAGGAAGAAATAATGGATCCGTTAAAAATTTTGATCAGTACACAACAATGTGGTAGGGCTATACAAGTCCTGCCCTCTGCCTAATTGAGGTATACTGCAGCACAAGAGATCTAGATGTTAGGCTGTCTGATCAGCTTATTTCTATTAGGGATTGCAGGTGTATTGCCCTAGCTGCAGACTACTAAACCATGGACCTTAGGCAGGGTACATTCCAAAAAATGTCCAGTAAGTTGTAGGGCTGACAGACAATCATTCACTGACACATTTATTCTCTAGAGGCAATTTATACATACATACCCAGAGAGAATCCACAGTAACATGAGGACATGCAGACTCCACCCAGAGAGATTGTGTGTCGGCTGGCAAAAGGATCAAACCCACAACCTCATTGCTGAGACGCACGCTGCCGCCATGTACTCCTTGCTGCCAAATCAAGCACTTACTCTAATTTTTGCTGGCATGAACTCCTATGTGTTATATTTAGACATAACTAATCATGAACTGGGCAAGGGGTGCACCTATCCATTATGCTGTCTCGCATAATTCTACTAAGTGCATTTGCCTCAATGAGTCTTGCTTCCCATTGGGTCATTTAGCTAAGGTACTGTCCCGGTCCTGGCACTATAAACTCTTTCTAAAAATATCCTTGGCCATTGCTTCCTGCCGCAGGGCTATATTTAGCTCAGCGTTATCAATCCTATCGGCGCAGGGTGACACATCTCCCCTCCTCGGTGCAGAATCAATGCTCTGTCAGTGGGCCCCGAAGATGCATCAGGAGGAAGAGGGAGAAGAGGGAGTGGAGATGCTCGCTCCTCTGTGGATATATTGAGACCCTCCCGAGAAGTGAAGGGAGGTAAAAGGGCTGAAGAAATGGCTGTTTTTTTCTTCCTGATGCTACTGTTGTTGCTCATCACCAGGGGCAGTCAGGCAGAGACACCAACAGCAGTCAGAAATCATTCTCTCATACCAAAGGGGTCACATTGAGAAGTTAGCGGATCCTGCTGCGGTTGAATTGGGATTGCCCACAAGTGTCAGCTCAATAACAACATAAAGTGCACCCAGGGAGAGTGTGTCAGATGTGTTGGTTGTGTTTATTTCACAGCAGATGGCTCCAAGAGGTGACACTCACCTTCTTTGTGTCCTCTTTTGTGACAAAGTCAAAAGGTGTCACATTGAAGTATGAAGAAGTATTGTAGGTATAAAGATGTATTTTTATATTATAAAGTGTGCAATGTGCTCCCAATGTTTAACTTAAACTATGGCTTTGGCTACTTCAAAAGTACAGCATTTAAAGTATGTTGCATATGATTAGAGAGAAGGCATCCCCTGGATCCACAACAAAAAATAATTGGCTTTTTTTTAGTTCCCCAATTAGGACAAATTCTTGAAAATTTCATGAAAATCTCCCTGTTACATTTTGAGTTATGTTGATAAAAATTGCCCTATCTTGCAATGGTAAATAATTCTTCAAACCCACACCATTTTTTTCTTGGGCCTTTCCTGAAAATGTTTTTTAGTTGCACAGTTACACAGTTGGTAGAGCTGCTTGCCCACTAACCCAAAGGTTGGCAGTTCAAGCCCCACCACCAGCAATGCATACTGTCATTGTGTCCTTGGACAAGACACTGCACCCACCTTGCCTATGTATGAATGTGTCAGTGTGGCTGTGTTTGGTGGTGGTCGGAGGGGCCGTAGTCAGTCTGCCCCAGGGCAACTGTGGTTACAAAAGTAGCTCACCACCACCAAGTGTGAATGAATAATGAACCAAATTGTAAGGTCCTTTGAGGAGCTTGTAAAGTGCAATATAAATCCAATCTATTATTGTTTATAACTAACCTCTTTTGGTTGTTGTAACAATTTGTGATAAAAATGGCTCTACTTAATTTTGTACTAATTACTTCTAATGTCTGTGGGCCATTTTCTTGACAGTTGTGTCTTTTCAAATTGTGTTCCCATGACAACATGCAGAAGGTCCTGAATTTAAGTCAGTGGTTTGACCTCAATTAACCTTTTTTAATGACAACTAAGCGACTAACATTTTAATGACATTGCCACAACCCTTTTAAATCATGCCTTTAGTCAATCCCAATAATTCACTGCACGAGTAAAATAAAATAATAAATTAACTTTACAAAATATTTCAAGAGAGGTTTTCTTCTAGTTTCCTTTTTCTTTTCTGGCTACCTTTCCGAAGTCCAGTCCAAAATTCCTTCATCCTATATGGAAAGCACAGTTAATTGGAATTCCTAAAAAAACTCTGTCTTAAATGATTACCTCCACACTATCTGATCTGAATAAATGAACCATGATGAGATGAATGAACTGGATCTGGGTAAAGACAGAGACAAAGTAACAATGGCTTCTCCTTTTTGTAAATGACAAATGTTTGAATCAGCCCAAAGCTCTAACCATCGCTCTCCGTCCCTAAGTCATTTCACTAATTAGTCTCAATTTGTCTCCCACATACACAAACACTAGTATTTGGCCTGAATACTTCTCTTAGTCAGGAAGGGGGGACTGTAAGCAAAAAGCTGGTTTACAAACCTATTTATTTATTTATTTATTTATTTTAACCTAGACTTTAATGTTTCAAGTATTTCACCAATTCATAAAAAATATTGTAGCTTTTTGAATTTGGTTCCAGCAACACATCTCAAAAATCTTGGCACAGAGGTAACACAAGGCTGAACTAACTGTACTGTACAGTACTTTGCAATGTATTAGGTTAAACCTCCCCCTATATTTTGGAGAAAGGCACTATTGTAAACACTTTTGGTTGACTCATGTGTGACGCCTCGTTCAGCTTTGCTTTCCTTTTAACCCTCTACGTATTCGCACAAAGTTTTTTTCTGCCTTTGGGCCGCTCTGCTGTGATGAAAATCAAAAAATCAAGCCATTGTTAGCTTTTTGTTTGTCAAACCACAATGTGCCGCTTTCTCACAAGTCTCCAGATCCTGGGTCGGTGACAGACTCCAAAACTGTTTATTTAAGTTAGAAAAACGTACTTCTTTTTATTTTAATTGCCAACATTTCAGAAAGATAACTGCGCATAAGAGAAGTATTTTAGAAAGGCAGAGTCTTTTAGTAGCACTGGATGTATTGGATGTTCATAATCTTCAGAATAAAGACGCAGTGATGCAGTGACACTTGAGATCCTGCAGATTACCATTATCCAATACATTTTTAATAATAGAGACTCTGCCTTTCTAAAATGTTCCTTTAATCATCAGCTTTACTTAAATGTTCCCTATGAACATATCCTTTCCTTTGTCACGACTTTTTGAGACAAGTTGCTGCCATCAAAGAGCTATTATGTACTATTACTATTACTAT
The DNA here is from genome assembly GCA_020698575.1 of Bostrychus sinensis. Lineage (NCBI taxonomy): Eukaryota > Metazoa > Chordata > Actinopteri > Gobiiformes > Eleotridae > Bostrychus > Bostrychus sinensis. The sequence continues at coordinate 19,794,874 of CM036258.1, forward strand.
TACTATTAATTTCTCAAATTTCAACACCTTATATGATGTTTATATTCTACTGCAAAGATTTTTTTTTTTTTTTTTTTAAGATTTGTCAACCTTTGCATATTGTTTTTGCTTACATTTTATACAGCATCCAAACTGCTTTTTAGAGATTGTGAGTGCTGGACGGCAGTAACAGCTGGAGCCCTCTTCTCCTTGATTCTCACCTCTGAGTAACCTGTGATGCTCGCTCTAACTGTCAGCTTTTAACTTTGATCAGACCAGCTGCTCCGGCCCGTGTAACTCTGCTGCAGACACTGCCGGAGCTACAAAGGCAGGATTAGTCTTTGATAGTTTTGCTGATAGGGCATTGTGCAGGGATTTAATAAGCCAATTACTTGCCACGTTGGCTCGACAAAGGTTGAGATTTAGAAGCACCGAGACTGCTAATTAAAATGGGGAGAGCAGAGACTAGATAGACTGGTAATTTACAAGTACAGTAATGCAACAGCACCACCCACGCACATACAATGCAGGGGATTCCCTTTGTCATCATACAAGACCCCAGGTCTACATGGACATACAGGAATATATTTTGAAATAAGCTTTGATGTGGATCTGTTTTGCTATGTTAATCAGATAGTTAGAAAAACAGATGTTGTTCATTTGGCACAAAAGACCTAATTAATTATTATTTTTACTATAACTATTACTCATAATTTTACTTTAATGATGGTTAAGTCTAAGCTAAAATCCTATAAGCTTTTGATTGAGAATTAGCTTTTTTTATGTTGCGCACGAAGAAGGTACTTTGAAGTTACATTGATCATTAAGGGGTCCGCAGGACTCGGTCCGCTTTGGGACAAAAGTCTGCACCTGTGTTAATGATGACATTGGTCTGGTTGGAGTTCACATTGAGCTCTGTCAAACGAACTGAACTGACTGAGTGAGCAGTAACAACCCTGGCCTGTAGGGGGCAGTGCATCAGTATTTACTGAGAGAAACTTGGGAAGAATTATTCCTGCTCTTCTGTTGGTCAAAAGTCTGCCTCAGCTGCCCCATATATCCAAATAATATCATACGGCACACTTTAATTAATATTTAATGAAGTTTTACATTTAGAACTGTGATATCAGCTGAATACAGCTGTGGACCCCTATTTTAGCAGTTTTTACATTTGCTAATGTTAGAAACCTTTTAGTAGTAGTAGTATAGTAGTGTACTTTTTGCAGTTGCTACTACTAGTACTAGTACTACAACTATTACTACTACTGTGCACTACTGTGCGTGTACTATTACTAGGGTGACAATACCTTTACTCATTTTCTTTAAAACATACTTGATACTCAAAAAAAGTACTTAAGTATGTGACTTGTATTTAAGTAAATTGTGTGAGTTCAAGTATGTAGTTACTTTCTACCACAGGGTTTTCAGAATAAAGTGATCTTAGTGACCAAAGTCCCATCATTACTGCAATTTAACCAACTCTCTGGATGCATTCACTTGAAAACATTTGGAGGTATTATATAGTTCACTGTATTCTAACACAGTAAAATAACAAATGAAGTGATGCCTTTAGACTTTTGTAGTTCCCAGTACATAATGTTTTGTGCCAAGCTTAAGATAATAATTTATTTTGTTTTAATGACTCTGTTAAAACGTCTTTTTATTACATCAGATGTTCAAAGTCATACTTAAAGACAGAATCAGTGGAAAGCAAAAAGTGGAGAGGCTGCTTTCATTTCTTTTTGAGATCGCCATAGCCCACAGCTCATTTCATTATTTTATAGAATACTTCGAATGCACAAGCCTACTAACTGATTTATTTTCTTTTTAACTGTGTGGTATTTTACACTACTAAGCTAGCATCTGTCTGGATGTAGTAAATAAACAACTGTGAAGGCGTGATGATGAATTTGTTATCCTTTAAAAGAAGAAATGTGGCTGTAGCTGATGCAGAGGTGTTCCGTGAAATAAAAGGTCAGGACAGAGCATGCAGAAGATGTAATTTTTTAAAGAGAGTGCGTGTGAGGCTGAATGAACAGGCACCTCTCCTGTTATATTAGAACAAATTAATATGTTTTCGAGGCTTGACCCTTTTTACAGGTCTCTCTGTTGTCTTTCCACTCGTAGTGTAACATCTATGTGAGGTTGTGATATGTGGTTCTTCTGTGTATAAATATCTAGATTCTTGAAATACATATTTGCTGTGGAAGTGTTCTGCCCAGTCACAATACACTGTACAGCTCAATCAAAATACGCAATACAGTAATATTCACCAGATGTTTCTTTCATTCATATTTTACAATGGTAAAGAATCCACTAAAAACACCTAGATCTAGAAAGTAAAGTATTTTTACTCGCCCCTTGTGGTTAAACCAATCTTGATCACCCCTTGAATAGCATTGCATGTTTTACAACCTTTAAAAAGTTGTATTTCCTTAAACTTTATGTATGATGCTGTTTTACAACAAAATAAAAAGTAGCTGTGAGGAATCAGTAGCATATGTCCAGTGCTCATCTTGTCTCTGTCCTTGGTCCTGAAGCGTCTCTCTGGTCTTATATCAGCCTCTCTCCAGCATGCTCAGTTTCCTTGTGCATTTTCGCAGTGGTCAATAGTCAACAACTCTCCCATTCTGCTTGGGTTTTTCTACATGGGCTGACGAGACACCCTACAATCTCGGCAGTTTATCAGCCTATCCAAATGAAAGAAATCTCACCACAGCTTGCGCCTGTCCTCTGGCGTTCCGTTCATTAATTAGACGTCTAAAAATATCAAACCCCTCCAAGACTTAATTAACCCATCGACTCTGCGAGCAAGCTTGTGCTTGCCTGTCTGTGGAGTGGAGATGAATGACTTTTATCAGCCTGTGTACTTAAAGGTGTTGCTGTCTGCTGGAGTGTCTATCAGTGGTTGCTGTCCATGTACCTGCAAGTATAAGATAAATATAAGCTGTATATATGCAGGTGTTTACTGGTGATAGCTAATGTAGACCAAAAATTATATTTTGTTTTTTTTTATGTAGTTTACACAAAAATAGGGCATATTTTTAACTTTGTTTGCAAACATCTGGCAGTCTTTAAAACACTATTTTGGTCACACTTCCTGCAGAAATTCTGTTATTTACATTCCATAAATATTTAAACATATTTTTCAAAGGCTTTAGGCTGGGATATCATTGTAGGTTATAAGTAGTAGATCACAAATTACATTTCCACCACTGCACATTTTACTTTCTGGGTGTTATCGGTTTCTCACATAGAATAACACAAGCAGCCAATGTGAGTGCCCTGCCTGTAATCTGTGATATTTTGGCTGAATGTGCTTTGGGTAGTCATGACTAGCCAGATCAGAGTGTTGAAAACAGTCTGTGAATCTTATAGTGCAGTTAAATAGAAGACAGCCAAAACCACAGTATCTTTGCCTAAAACACACAATGTGGCAATAAAAAGATTTAGCGTTTTCTCTGGCATAGAACAGATTGGGCCACAGATACTAATACAAATACTATTACAACATTTACTTTATTAATTACTTACAAAATTCACCTTGAACATTTTAAAGGGTTTGTGGCTCAGTGGATAGAGCATTTACCCCTGTACTAGACAATTCAGTTTTAGTCCATCCTTTTGAAATATCATTTTATTTTAGCACTTGGCTCTGTGTAAATCATAGCTCTGCCATCAAATAGGAGATTTAGAAAGGAGAATGAATGGGTAAGGCACAGAATAAAGCAGTCAGTAGCCTTGTGGCAATTAATCTAGTAAGCAGTTGGTACTACACCCATCAGTCAAAAGTGTATCGCTCATCATTCAAATATTGAATATACTGGATTTCCTTTCCTTGAAATGGCTTTACCGTAAACGAACATGGGCAGTTTGAGCTGCATTGAAAGCATCTACATCCTGCAGCACAAATGAACATGAAGATTTGTCACATCATAAATCCAGCAAAGCATTTGTCAGGTCACTGTGCACAGAACAAACATTAAATAATGCTCTTTTATTGTAAGAACTACATCCGCCTCAGTGTGTAACCTACAGTATCAGTCATGCCGTCCTTCATGTTTATTTAATAACTTAGTTAACACCCTCTAGTCAAAGGTGCCAGTCCCTATGATTAAGCATAACAGGACTGTAATGAAATGGTAATCAATTGTGTAAGATTTAGGAGTGGATGCAACACTTGAATCAGTAATCATTGTTGGGCGTGACTCCATGACAAAGGTTGTTCATATTCTTATATTCATATTCATATTCTCATATTCAACTGTTCCACATAAACAACACATAAACCATTGTTATTATTTTATGCCTTGGATTGGATTGTAATATTCCAACAGATGACATTTATATCAAAGACAGAATTAGAGGCATGTGTTGTACCCATTTGTGGCGTTTGAACATGGCCCATCTCCTGGTGACATTTGCCGTTGCCAGTCAGCCACACTGTGCACTGTGAACCTGTCAGTGCTGGCTTAGTCACTGACTGGCATCACAGCATCACATCTTTCTGTCCAAAAAAGTAATCACTAATTCTTGTACTTTTTATTTTTATTAACAGCCAAACTTTTATATGGCGCGTGTCTTAAAATGCTAATGTAAAGTCAAAACAAAGCCTGAATAGCATTTAGTTTAATGACACTTGGAGGTGGAGCCAGCTGCCAAGATGCTTCAGTGACTGATGGACACAGCAGCAACGAGGCCCTGAAAATTCCTCAAAGCATTTAATTATTACTGACAATGTTATCTTTTATGAAAGCCAAGGACCTATATCATCTTCACTTCATCATCCTCAATACAATGTCCGAGAAAGTGGAATAATGTGTTGTGTGAGCCATCAACTAAAGAAAAAACTTCTTTAAACCATCTCCCCACGCAAAGCTCGATTAGTAAATAATAGCAAAAATTGTCACATAATTCCATTTTATTGCATGAACTGTTACTAAAACAGTAAGGGACATGCAGCTTATAGCCTGTAAGTTTCCCAGCAATGATTAAATTTGTATCAGTGTTGAGATGGAAGTAGATAGCCGAGTTTAGCAAGTTCCAAGCAAACAGACAGCATTAGACACCAGTTCATCACAAGCCATATGAACAGGCACCTCTTTTCTGCAGTGTACACGACTCTAAACTCTGTTATTTTTATCCTTGTGACTGAACACTGTTTAATTAAAGTGAAATGAGTGTCAGGAAAAGAAAGGAAGTGTGTAATGAACTTGTGCGCATTGATTATCAGTTCATGAGATGAATAAGTGAAGTTAGCTCGGCTGATTTTAATAAGCCCGCACGACCGGCGCCAATGCAGAAACCCATTAGAATGGTATAATGACATTTGTACATGCTGTATAATGGCGTGTAACATAATGGGGTCACACCAGAGATTGCTATTCACGAAATAGCTCTGTCTCACAAGTATTCCAATCAAGGCTTTTTACTGTTGGAACAGCTACATGTGTTCAGCCGGGAACAGTCTCACAAGTGGATGTCTGAGAAAGCCATTATTTCAGAGCATTAGCCCACACTAATATGCTACTTGATGGCTTCTGTGAATAGGACAGTGCAAAAGTTTTAGTGAGGTGTGAAACGTGTTAACTAAGAGTGCTTTATTAAATACAGAGTAAGATTTTTTTCATTTTTGGTCAGTAATGGGCCAAGAACAAAATGGTTAATTTACCCCTGAACTAGAAGCTCTTTTTTTTTTTTTCAATGTGTATTTTTGTACATCAGTGCACTTTTCTTTGTCCATAGCCATTGTTTCAAGCACAGTACTGTTAGTTTCTCCCCTGGCCTTCCTCCCTGTTGAGTTTGAAATATTTGCTTCATATGCAGAGAAGACAGCTAGCAAGTGCCACTGAGACACCCTGTTCTGTCTCTGAACGGGATAATGGCCGCGCTGACGTCTAAATACTCAATTACCTGCTCTAACAAGTGGAGTCAAACATCAGCCTGTAAACGGCAATGCTATTTTTGTCAGCAAGTTTTTACCACACTATGGCAGCCACAAAGAAGTCCCATTTTTTGCATTATCTGTTGCTTTTTATGGCAAATTTTCTAACCCAAGTGGCTCTGACAGGTTTAATGTGTGTACACTCATCGGGAAAATGGTCCCATGTAGCTCAATAGACTGTGCCAGAGATAAGAGTCCCATTCAAGTGACCATCAAACGGGACATTGCTTCAGCATTGCAAGACGTTAGCAAGTATTTTTATGGCTGTCTTGTCACCGTGTGGGTTCATTTTAAGCTCTCTCTTGAGTTTTGGGTCTTGCCATTTTAAATGAAGTGATATAATGCAATAACATTTAGCCCATGAATCATTTGACCCGTGTCTCCTCAGGTGCCCCAGGACGAGTGGGGGGGGTATCCCGGTGGCGGTAAGGATGATGAGATCCCCTGTCGCAGGATGAGGAGCAGCAGCTACGTCAAAGCCATGGGGGACGAGGAGAGTGGAGAATCGGACTCCAGCCCCAAGACGTCTCCGCAGAAGTCTGTGCGGCCGGATGCTCTGGTGAAGGCCATCATCAGACCCAGGGACCTGCTGGATTCTCAGAGGTAGAGCAACTTCTTACATGAAGTGAAGTGGGATTTTAAAGCCACTGGTGTAAAACGTTTGGGCTATCATGTCGTCATTACAAACTTCCATACACTTTCAAATCACCTGACGTATAACATTTTACACAGAGTGGCTTTATACATCCAAAAGGCTAGAAATGTTTAATAATTTTACTTAATTTTTGTAAGACATACCTTTACTTTTCTGCATTTCTGAATATTACTTTTACTCATGACAATTTTGAAAGCAAATGAGTTTTTGACTAAACATATTTTTTGACCTTGGACTCAGAAGGTCCAAGCCTGGCCTGCCAGACCAACTCTTTTCCTATTCTATACAAAGAAGTTAGCCTGGTACCTCTTTGCTTAAGTTTTGTTTCTATGGGCGGAACAATCACAGGCGGAGTAACCAATAAGAGAGACGATTAATTACTCCGGTGCACAAACAAACATGGCAGTCATCGTTAGTCAAAAATCACCAGAATACGGCATATTGTGAGCAGTTCTATACTTTTTCTGAACAAGGACAACAGCAGAAGCCAGTTATAAGAAGACTTGTGGAAAAAGTGGATTTATTTGACTGTGGTCAATGCGTCGAACTTCAAAGGAGCTTTACTGTTGTTAAAATGGCAAAAAGATGAAAAAAAACACACAACAAGGCTTCAGCAGAATCAACAGATGGTGAAGGAAAGCACTAAACACTGTTAATCAGGTTAGAGAAGTTTTAAAATTAGCTAGGGTAACCTTGGTTAGCTTCCGTATTTAAGATGCACTGCAGAAAAACAGCTGTGATAGGCCAGTTCCAAATCGACCAGCGAGAAACAATTTGCTGCGAGAGGGGAACCAGATTGTCCTGCTTTCAAAATGGAAGTATAAGAGACTGGCTCACCAGGCTAAGGAGGTCCTGGGTTCAAGCTAGGCTGGGAACATAGTATTAGAAGCAGTGGTTTTGTTGTTTTTTGTTTAGTTTGTTTTTGTATGTTTTTCTTTAGATATTTTTGGCCCTCGTGGCTTTTTTAGATGGGACAGTGGAGAAGTGGCAGGAAATTATAGGGGAGAGAGCAGGGAGCAACATTTGGTTAAATTGTCAGGACTTGAACCCCACAGAGCTGAGGCGAGCTGTTGTTGCTCTCTTTATATAGTACGATGCATTCCTTTACAACAGCAGCATACAAGTTGTAGTTTGAAGTAATAGTTTTAATACTTTTAATACTTTTACTTGAGTATAGAATTTCTGTATGTTGGCTCAGATTTTGAATTATTACATCTTTCAAGTTAGAATATTCAGCTCATAAATAGGGTGATCTTTCTTGTCATGATAGTGCAGTGGTGTAACAACCATGGGCAAAACACATTTAATCCTGGAATTCTGGAAGGCTTTTTCTATATCCACAATAGTTTTTCATATCTTTTCCAAAAACTACCACTTTAAGTCATAGAAATGAGATTTGCATACATGTCTAAAATATTTTTCTTCAGCATTTAGAAGTAACACGGAGCAATTCTACATCAACACTTTATTTTTAGCAGACCTTATCTTGATACTGTAGTCTTAACAACATCATACCCATGCTTATACTCATTTTTATGTTTCTTTTGCAGTATCGTCTTTTGTAGCAGCATCCCACTGACACATCGGCGCCAGGCAGTGGGTTGCCAATTCTTGTACTTATTAAAGGCCCGTTATGGCCAGTCATATCCGTTAGCTTCAAGTGCTCGGTGCCTCCATTCTTCGGGGATGTGCTCTATAAACGGTAAAAGCTGTTGTTTTTTGTTCGTTGGCGCTGAAAGCAAGCACGTATAAGAGGATTACACGGTAGGACAAGCGGAAGCACAATGTCACAGCAAAGTAAACACAAGCAACTTTGTTATTCAGAGATACATGAAACTATGATTGCACTAAGCCCATTAAAATGATATGGAATAATAGGACGCCGGATCTGTTCAAATAATATTAACATTTGCTTTCTCACCTATTATTTCCAGTCTAATTCATTTGCCGCTGCACACATCACCAAACCATAATGTCGTCGTTTGTCATGCTTTATATTAGTCATAGGTTATTAAAATGGCTATTCTTTTTCCAAGTCTAAATCCTTAAGTGAACCCTTTCAAATCCATTTTATTACTCAGCCCATTTTTTTTTTTTTTATTATAGTTTAAGATTGTGTGGTGTATGGCAGACATGCACTCATTGTAAATGGGTCAGAGTAAATGTATTTTTTCCCCACTTTCAAAAAGAGTCTTTGTTACTCTTTGTTCAAAAACATAATAGAAAATGTAATTACAACCGAGATTCACATATTTATTTTATTAATACTGCCATTTAAAATACTACAGCGGACCAGCCCTTTTTAAAACAGTCTTTTATCTGCTAAAGCTTTTGTGCTTGCAGACAATTGTAAGGTTTAACTTATAAATCTGTGGTATTTTCTGGTTAAGGTTCTGTTTCCTAACGTAGGAATAGACATGACAGTAACTGATGCTGTCCTGGAATTATGCAAGGATTAGGGCTAATTATGTAACCAGAAGTATCCAGAGAGAACAACAGCCTAGTTTTTAGTTTAAACAAGTTGTGTTGGCCTTGTTTGATTTTCTGTTTAATTATCTATTAATATGCTACAATATTTAATGTAGAAAAAAGGACTGCAGTAAATCAAATCTTATCAGACTTTAAAACCACTTGGAGAACATAGACTAGGGCAATAGCTCTATCTTGCAGTGATAAAGATTTAATACCCAAGGGTAAGTGTTTTATCCGTCAAGCCACAAAGCCTATATACTGTATATCACAATGGTAAAGAATCTACCAGATCCAAATGTACTCCAGACCCCTTGTGGCTGGAGTTAGAATGTTTGTCTTTATCTTGCATTGTTAAAGACTTCCTTTAATATTCCTGGATCCAAACAGTGTTCCAGAGGCACACTTACAATATTTTCCCTTTGCCCATTACTGACAGAGCTACTGCTAGCAGACTAACCAACAAATCAGATTTGGCATCAACGTAACCTCCTTGGCGAAGGTGAATATGCATTCTCAAATAAGTAGACAGATGGACAGATAAAAATGTAGGAACTCAGTCAAAAACAAATTGTTTTATTGGAATGGATGCAGTGGTTGTTTTGGAACATCTTTGTATTGCTGCTTGAGTTGTAAAATATATTACTAAATGAAGTCAGTAGCTAATGAAATGCCTTTCGTGGAACTCAAGATTGCAGATAAGCAGGTGTGTTTATAGACTACAGATGGTGAGAAGGAAAGAGAGAAAGAAGAAGATCTGATGTGGTCTGTGGTTCTCCAATTAAAAGTCAGAGCCAAAATTTAGTCTAACTTTCCTCAGCATAGCACTGTCACTGTGTGATTCAGAAAGTGCCAAAAAGTGGAGCCATAGCTGAGTGTGATGTGAAGGTGTGATACAGGACTTTCCCAAATCAGACTTCAAGCTCAATTTACCTTGGGACACTGCCTTGTCATTGCACATGGATCTTAAAATGAAAGCAGTGTTTGCATTGTTTTTGTTGGCTGGTTAGAGGCCATTAGCTTCATATCAATGTACAGTAGGGCTGCAGTATATATTGCCAATTCTTCTTCTTTTTTTATTTATTTATAGATTTGTTGTATCAATACCACTATCTATGTTACAGAGGGAAAAAAATACTTGTATCACAATAACATTTTTTTTATTATTATTATTATACACATTACACCTTTTACAAACAGTTTTCAATAGGATATATGTATAAACTGAACCCGCTAACACTAATCCTAACTTCAAAAACATCAATCCTTTTGTCATTACTTTGGATGATTTCAGAAAACACAAACTGCAAACTATGACATACAAAACAAAGTTACATTGTGTTGCTCTAATTGTAAGATAAAGGCGTGAAGAAAGTTGGTGAGATCCAGATTTTTTTGTGTATTTTTTTTATTTTTATTATTATTGTGAGATTTAAGGCTGAATGGATAGAACATTTACCCCAGATTTAAAAGATCCCCGGTACAAGTCCAGGTGTGTAACACAGTAACATTTAGTGTTGGCCTTGGTCCTGGTTTCAGCCCATTTCATTCAAACACTTTATTTTATAATTTGGTCAGTGGTGTAGTCCTAGTTTTGCTTTGATTGAGTCCCACATTTTGTTCCAGCTTCCATTCATTAGTTCTGGCCTGATTACATTTGTCAAGGAGGTTGTGTTTTCACTGGCGTTGTTTTGTTTGTCAGTAGGTTGATTTGTTAGTCTGTCAGCAAGATAAAGTAATACCACGACATTTTCAGTAAAGGTCAAACCAATGAACACCGCCTGGCTTAATAGATAGAGCATGTTTTTTTTTCCCAAGTAGGCCTCTTGTACTCTTTAAATGTCTAAATGTATGGACAATTAAATATAATACTGCTATTGGCTATGAACATACAGTATATTGTTCTTTTTCGTTACAATGAGGTTGAATGGGGGGACATATAGAGAGTGTTTTCTTTTTGACAGAGGCCTGCTGCTCATTTATGCTACTGCTATAAATCAGTCCCCCTGTTTCTCCTCTACATAAGCCCAAAGGCAAATAATCTGACATCAATTGCACACATTATGCTACGACCCCCTTGTATCGGACCTCGGTGTAGTGTACGGCCTTATGTGACTGACGCCTTGCTCCTCTATTTGATGTCCCGCAGCGGCTGTGACAGACAGCGATACACACAACTAACACGAATGATTGTCACATCCTCGTCTCGCACCGCTGACCCTGCTCATTGCCATTCAGAGGAAGCTTTAAAAAAAAAAAAAAAAAAACACTGCTGCTGCTCTCTCTTGCTGCGCTTGGTGAATGGAAGGAAACCGCAGCGGGCAACACCCAACGGAATTTGCTGCTGTTAAGCTGACCCCAATGCAAACAAACAGAATTAATGATGAGTATTTGTGGCTGTGTGTCTGTGTGTGATGACAGGAGGTAGAAAGCAAACATATTGCATATCCTTGTATGAGAATGAATGGATAGGGCTTAATACCTCGGCTGATGTCTGCGATCTCTGAGTCCTTCTAGACAGGAAGCGGGAATATTCAGCTTGTACACCCGCGCATCCCTTGCATAATAATCTAGCTATTCAGACCTAGTGCGGATAAAATGACAAATCCAATGTTGTGGACCAAGATCAGACAGAATCAAAATAATACTTCTTTGTGCAGTACAGACAGTCATTTTGGCTTTTTTAACTGCCTACTTCAGAACATGATGGAGTGTTCTTGCCCCCCCCCCATCATCCAAAGCCTTCTTGCACTATCTTTTTGAATAGCTGTAAACAGTGAATGATTTATGAGGATGGAACAGCAGGAAGGCCTATCAGTTGCAGTTATTGTACTCGGAGGCCTCTTGAATAATGGCTTTCTCAGTGGTTAGACCAAGAGTGTTCCGGCGCTCCACTGAAAGGAAGATATTGATGGGCATGGATCACGCTGGCCACAATTGACAACAGCGGTGGTGTTATTGACTGTGCCCAAGCAGATCTGTTCATGCATTCATTTTAGCACCCGAAATGCCCCCCTGGGTGTCATTATAGAGCGGGCCCCGAAGCTCATTCAGGACACTTACTTATAGACTTATACTCTTATCAGTCAATGGCTCTGTGTACGCTGAGGATCACAAGTGACTTAGGTGGATGCAAATGTAAACGACCTAGGAGACGTATTGTCGTCTGATCGCTTAACCAAACGTCAAGGTTGTTTGCGAGGCATTTCATCATCACTGCTTTGTAGTGTAAATGCTGGGGATGCACCAGCTGTTCTATTCTGAGCCACAGCCAATGCTTTTATCATTCCTTTCTATGTGAGAAACTTTTGTTGTAAAAAAATAAATTAACTGTGTAGTTGTTTTGTGAATAGTGCCTTTATTGGTGAAGTTTTGGCTTTATTGACATCTAATGGCCCAAATTTGAAAACAAACCTACAGCTGGTTTCTTTGTAGTATAGACACACTACCTTTTAATGTTTTGGATTTGGGGTTTTTGGAAGTCAGAATATTGTTGTTAGGAGCTTTTGATGTTAATTGTGTGTGTGTTATCATGACTAACAAGTGAAGTTTGCAAACCTGTCAGTGTTACTTCTTATGTTGTGAAAATTCTACTTTATAGACTGCATTTAGGCAAAACAATATACAGATTAACTACTTTGTTGCCATATTAATGCTGCTGTGATGTGAAGTTAGAAAACACTAATTTGTTAAATTCATGTTTACAAGTACTCAGGCATATTACGGCACATTTTAAATGGTAGTTTTAGTCTAATTCTGTTTAGTGACACAAGAAAATGTATGCTTTTCTTATTATCTGTCTCAGTACTCCTTTCTGATTAGACTCAAAACTCATATACACACCACATTCCAACTTAAATGTTATAGACATTAAAGAAGCAGGACAATAAAACCATTAACTAATTCCAATTAATTACTGTCCTACTGTTTTGTACTGAAACAATCTTTAAATATTGTTAAGTGAAAATTGGTCCCTTATTATGCTATATAGATTTCTCTGAGCTTTTAACCATGTTCTAATGTTGTTTGCACCTCAAAAACGTAGCCTGGTGTAGTATTTTGTTTCATTCACAGGTTTGGGGTAATCCTGACTTGTATTGTGCTGTTATCTGCAAAGTCAAAGTAACAACTACTCAAAAGAAGTTTTCCATATATATACATTATTTTAAGTTATAAAATGTTAAATGGTAATGCAAAGGTGTCCAAAATTAATTCAAAAAGCCTGAAAATATAGCCCCTTTAATTATCTTACATTAGGTGAAGACAAAGCTATTTTATTCTAGACATTCACTTTTGGTTAAAAAATAAACACTGCCTGCAACTGTTGTCTAGAAGAGTTGCTAAATCATGTGCCTATTTTTAATGTGTTCCTATTTCGGGTCGCTACTGTTGAGTCACAAATGTCACCTGGCATCACAGATTTTGCGCTCCTCGCCCTGTCTGGGACAGAATTGGACCGGTTTCAAGACAGACGTAGGCGTTGGTTGAAATTCCCCATGCACTTGTAGCAATTTGTTATCCCATGGGGGCATTCACATGAGCCAAACACAAATTTGACAGCAGTGGCTCCCTGAAGCAAATCATGTTGGAGTGAGAACAGGCTGTCAGGTTGTGTCACCCACTCCTCCCTGGCCCCCCTCTTTTTAAGCTCACTGTCACTTCTTTGTAGGGTCATCTCTTTGTTCGTGTCATTATTAAGGGATACATTTCAGCGGAAACACTGTGTGCCCTCCAGGGAATGTTAGAAGTCGCCGTTTGCACTAATTAATTCTCATTTATGCCCACAAACAGTACAACTTAACCTGCAGGCCCTGAAAAATGCATAGACGATGATGGATAGGAATCAGCTTTTTGTGCCATTTCTGAACCTGTGTGAGATGCTAATGAAAGAATGATGATGGGAGCAGAATGACATGTGGCAAATCCCACAATTATCCATTAGCATAATGAATGAGTCCCTGATTGCTGCTTAGGTTGACATGCCGAGAAACAGTTAACCTCTATCTCCAGCAACTTAACTTCTCTCACAAAGACTTTGGCCACATGATGATTGCACCATCACCATTTGCTGGCTAAAATTACAGCTATTTGTTTCATATTTGGCTTTGTCAGTTGGTGTAATAAAGAGATGGTGTACAAGTCAATTTCCCTCATCCAGAGAACAGTGGATATAAGCATAGGATCTTGAATTCTCAAGGTCATAGCAGAAGTCCAATACATTGATTGAGGCAGGAGGGACGTGCAATGCATGCATTACTTTCACTTTAGTCTGCTTTTTTGCTACAGATTTACACCGATCATGCATAAAATTATGACCGCTGACAAGTTAATAACAGATTATCTTTTTATCATGGCACCTGTTAGAGTGAGATATATGTATAAGACAGCAAGTTAACATTTTGTGCTCATTGCTGATGTGTTGGAAGTAGGGAACATGGGTAAGCGTACAGATTTAAGTCAGTTTGAGTGATAAATTGTGATGGCTAGATGACTGGGTCAGAGCATCTCAGCTCTGCAGTTTTTGTGGGATTTTTTTTCTGGTCTGCAGTGGTCAGTATCTATCAAAAGTGGTCCGAGGAAGGAACAGTGGTGATAAGCAGGTGGTCATAATGTTATGCCAGAACAAGCATGGGTTCTTCAAATCTCAAGGTCAAAGCAAGGCATTGATTGCGGCAAGAGGGACGTGCAGTGCATTGTGAGTTACCTTCACTTTAGAATGCTTTAACAAGTGACGCTAGGTCAACAGACTATGGTCACAATTTGAGCTTGTCAGCCTGGCCACTGACATTGGACCTGCACCTTTTCAAGGGTACATTTTTTGTGAGGGAAAACCGAAGCACCCAAAGAAACAAACGTATCTGACCAGCAATCATTGATAACACCTGACTTGAACTCTTGCTCTTTGTCGTTTTTTTATGCATTACCTGGAGACCTGTTATTAACTTGGCTGGATTTTATTTTACTACTCTTTTATTGTAGCAATGTCAGAGATTTCCATTTTGGAAGGAAAAGAAATGCATTAGTAGTGTTCAGTGACATTAGTGGACATTTGCTCTTGTATAATTTGCTTAAGAGTCTGACATATTCTAAAATAGCTTCCCCTGACTCAAATGGTGATAATGGATGTCTCTTTGGACAGAGAGGAATGGGTTGATTTCTCAAAGGCTTGCCAAGCTTAAATGCCCAGAGATGGATGTTGGTCATTTTATGAAATCCTCATTCAGCGTAGTTAACCAAATCTAATTAACCACAGTGGGAAAGAATGTATTGATGAAAAATAATAATTTGATGTATGCAGCTTCTCGTCCCTAATGCTTTGTCACACTATATTTATGTGTGCTGGTGATGGAGGTGAACAGTGTGTGAATGTGACAGGACCCATTAAACTCCATTATTATGCTGCTTGTGTGTCTGTACATTTTTCATTTCAAGGACATTGCTTTGACCAAACTATTGTGTCCACCACCTCAGTGTAACATTACCCACTTATATCATCACGCTGTGGCCATTTTTATCACCCTAATGTTTGCAGCATTTTGGTGAGAAATCAAAGCAAACATTCAGTGCAGCACAACTAGTGCACTCACCGGTATCACATCATCCAACTCCCACTTATGGGACCCAGTAACTGTGTTCTCTTCTCTACCCACAGCTCTTACCGCCTGGATAAAATCAACAGTGACATGCGTAACTACATCACCAATTTTGCTGCAGACTTAAGGTGAATACAGGCTCAGCACCTCCTCCACCTTCCTCTCCTCTGTTGTGCTGCTGTGTTGCAGTGGCTGGACGCAGGAGCCAGCTGGCCCGCTGCCCTGCTGACATACTCAATTTAGACCCCTCACAGAGCAAACACTCAAGACCAGTCAATGAGAGGTCACCTGGGGCAATGTGCTCTTACCAGGTTGCCAACGCATAAGGCATAGTTAAACACAACAATCATGCTTTTTGACTGACTGCGCCATAATTTTCCTGTTTGAAAAAGCATCATACTTAACCTAATTTCACCATCATCTTGTGATGCCCCTGTATATCTGAGGATCTGTGCAGCTAGCAGTGCTGTTGCTCAGCTAATTCTAAAGGCATTGGGATGTGCAATGTTGGTGCATCATTTCTATAAAAAGGCCAGGAAGTGCTTACTCATTCTTAAATATTGTTAAAATCCTGTATATCTGTATACTATAGTATTTCTAATATGACTCACATAAGTTGTACTGTTATAGTTCCTTTCCTCCTCCAGGTTTTATCCTGGTTATGGCATTCTTACATCCTTCTTGTTGTGCTTGGGTTGATTTTGTAATTCATGAGGCTCACGATCAGGAGTGTGCTGTCTGATGTGTGTTCTTACTAATTTGCCTTTCCACTGATTCTCAAGCACTGACTTTCTGCACAGCAGCCATTTCTTGAAAGAATACTTCTCTACAATAGTAAAAGAGAGAGAAAAGATTTCCCACCTGGAGAAGCACTGCTGTAAACATTTCCCCTCCTAAGTTAGCCCCTAACTGTTTCTGTCATCAGGCTACACCTGTAGCCACTTGCTAAACTATGTTTATATTACTCTAATCATGCTAATTGGGAGGTAATTTCCGTGACTGCAATCACACTCATGTTTGTTCCTTTTCATTTCTGTCTGTTCAGTCAGAACTACCACTTGCAAACCAGAGACATGCACCCGAGTATCGGTCTAGACCCTTCGGCTAACTACAACTCGCCCAAGTTTCGCTCCAGGAACCAGAGCTATATGCGAGCTGTCAGCACCCTCAGCCAGGCTAGCTGTGTTAGCCAAGTGAGTCAGGTAAGTCTCTGTTGGAAAATGTATGTGGAGAATTGGGTTCATGTTACTTTAACCTAATTTTATTTGTTGCTATCTTACCAGCTTACACATAATATATTGTTAAATACATAAAATTATTTAATCCCTCAAAGCTTGCACTTAAGGGTATTTAATTACACAAATTATGCTATATTAATTGCTTTATATGTACCTCAACAAATGAAGCAACAAGATCCATACACGTTATCTCCTTGTTAAAAGTGAGCCACATTGATTTGTTCAGTCTTAAAAGCTCAGTTGGAGCTAAACTCCTGCTAAATCTAAAGCCAAAACAGAACATGATATCAGTTTATTTCTGGGTGTAAAACATGTTTTACTCTCACACTTAATTAAGTTTATTAAACATGACCCAACTAGAATCTATTTATTTGCAGCATTATTACTGTTAATGAAAAAGCTAAGACTTGTCACACTTTAAAAAATGTATTTTTGTTTCCCAGGTGAGTGAGACAGAAATAAATGGCCAGTTTGAGTCAGTTTGTGAGTCAGTATTTAGTGAGGTGGAGTCCCAGGCGATGGAAGCCTTGGACCTGCCAGGTTGCTTTCGAACCCGCAGCCACAGCTACCTGAGGGCTATCCAGGCCGGATACTCCCAAGACGATGACTGCATCCCACCCATAACCTCCACTGTCACCTCCACCATCAGGTCCACCACAGGTAAGGCATTAGCACCATCTACAGAGGGAAAAAAAGAGGTTCTGAATGTTGCTACCTAAATGTTGTTAGACTTTAATCCCTGCATTAGATGGTATAACTGATTGCTTCATTTTGTTGCATGAATAATGTTGTATGTTGCCATTGCTTTTATGGACGTCTGGTTACTGTAGCTGCAACTTGTGAGCCAGTCCATCTACTGTATTTTCAATACAGTGCTTCATCTGCTCGTCTATTGGATGCATCAGAGAGTAAAGCTATGAACCCTATTGAAAACCACAAGGGGAAATGTATTGGAACAAAACCTGGCTACATTTCACACATTCTACCTTTTTATGTGCAACATGCCGATGATACGTGGAGAAGACATTCCAAAGAAATTCTACTTCCAAAGAAGCTATCGCAATGATGTTTCTTCAAACATATCATCAATTAATTGTTGGTGGTTATTACACTGGCACTGAAATAAATCCTTTCTGTTGTTCATAACTACTAATTTGTCACTAGGTACTACAAACCTGCCACATATTATCACAAACAACACATCTTTTGTGGTCCTTGATTTGAATGGTTAACGCTGGTCATTTCATCAATCACAAGTGCTGGATTCACTGAGAAGTGATACACCTGTGCACTGAAGAAGAGCAGATGAAGATCAGAAGATAAAAGACAAGATGAAGTGGATTTCACCTCTTCCCATCGCAAACTGAGAATGTAGAATCCTCTGCTGGACATACATATTGAGAGCTAGAGGTGTGGCCATCTGGTGATGTGCTTTTGATGATTTCTTTATGCCTAATGATTGCTTACACTGCTTTCTCAGTATTTTAAAGATGCAAAAACTGAAATTTCATGAGGTTTGCCACATTTTGCAGCTTGGAATGACTTGGTCAAACTGGACCTCACATTTTCAATAGGGTTCATACTATACTTCCTGATTGAGAGAGAGAAGGTTTGGAAGAGTTGCTTATTTTTGTTTCTTTTCATTGCACAAAGAACACATTTGTCCTCAGCTGAAATGTAAGGAGCATGCAAGAACTGTTCATTCACCTCCGTTAATAAAAAATACTGTCTATTTGATATGTAATCTGCAGTTCAGCTTTGTGCATTGAAAAGATTTAACATTGCATGCATTGCAATTGAAGATTGAGAAGGCAGTGTAAACAATTAAGAAAATGAGTCAAAATGGGAAAGACTTCTCATTGCTCTGCTCTAAAAAAAGCAAAGCCTGATCTGAAACACATTCATTCAAATCTATCATGGAAACGCGTGGGCAATAATCATGAGCTATGAACCTGATTGTGTGAGAATTCTGCTAATACCTTATTTTGACTCATAATATTCAGTGCATGACTTGATGTTAGTGCTTTGTGGCAATAAAAAGCACATAATCTCCAGCTGCTCACACCTGTGGCCATATTACAACTCCATATTTACATTTGTCTTCCAGACAGAAATTATATGCAGGAAGACTCTTGTTTACCCGACCGGGCCAGTGTTCATGAGGAGTTACCAGACACTGCTCCTTTGGCTCATGACGATTTAGGCTGTCCCATCAGAAGAGACATCCCATCAAGAGTTTTCCAACCAGATAACATGGGGGCTACAGCCAAGCCTCTCTCAGGACCTCCTGTCTCTCCTAGTCTCTTCAGGTCGCCCAGGTCCAGTGCCCCAGAACGATCACCAAAAGCCATCCAGGCCAGTATCAAGGAATCAGCCACCCTTGCTGCCGCCATCAGTATGCAGTGGAAGGAGGAGGTGTCAGCTATGCGTCGAGAACTAGCCGAACTCAGGAGGGATCTGTGTAAAGAGCTGCGTGCCTTTAACAGTAACTTCAACACCTTCACCCAGCACTACAACACATGGTCTCCTCAGGCTGGTCACATGACTGCTGGAGCTGGGGCCAGTTTGGGTGGAGGGTTGGTAGGGGGGCAAGGTTTTGGGACCAGCGCCGCCGCAGCATCAGGGACATCAACTGGGCTGGAATCTGAAGCAGAAAAATCTAGACCATCTGAACTAGACAGGGCAACTTTGGGAGCTAGAGAAAAGAAACCCCAAGTGTCTAAAGTGTCAGTGGGAACCCAGGCCAAAAGCAAGGTTCTACTACGCCAAAGCACTGCGGACGCCGCAGTCAACTGTCCAGATGAAAAAGAGGAAAAGAAATCTGGGCGCAAAGGTCTCCCAAAACAGCTGTCAATGGACCCAAGCATTCTTGCCAGTCCACAGTCGATGTATGTGGAAAGTGCCATCCCACTTTCCCTGGATCCAATACTTCCGAGCACTGTCCGAACATTTAAACCAAAGAAAGTAGAAATGACTATCAAGCCTGCCAAAACTAGAGCAGAACCTGTTACAAAGCTACCAGATGAGGAAGTGGTGAGGTCACCTGAGAAGAGAGTTGTTCATGAGTCAATCACTCAGTGTACAATACCCCCCACATCTGCCAGCCCTCAAGAATCTGTGACTGACAAACAGGAAAGTGTGGACACAGGTCCAGAGGCTGCTTCAAAACCTGATCTTCCCGATGAAGGGACATCAGATGAGAGTAAAGATGCCATAGTGCTCCTGCCATATCCTGTTCCCATGGTCACTGTGTCACCGCCAGATGATAACGAGGTCACGTCTGACTCAGAATCTCTGGACCCTGTGACCATGGACCAACCAGACCCCACTACTGTGACAACACAAAATTCAAGAGCAGATAGAAGTCCTATAGACCAAGAACTTGAACCAGAAACATGCGACTCTCCTCCTCCACCTTACCCTGGTACTCCAGAGGTGACTGTTAAAGAAACTCCCGTAGAGATCTTCATCACATGCCCATCTATTGTAGTGTCAGAGTACTTGGACCCAGAACTGCCTGAAAGTCCAACTGACAGCATCCCAGAGCCAGTGCCTACAGTAAACATTCCTGAGGCTGACTCTCCCCCAAAGTCATCCGAATCAACCTCTCCCTCAACCTCAACTCAACCAACCTCTGAGCCTGAGCCCAGAGAGTCTGAATGGCCACCGCTTCCAGAGCCACTAGACACAGCTCCTATCTACCAGGCTGATCTGGTCCATTTCGACTTGGTCATGCTGACTTCACTTGACCAGGATGACCTTGACTCGGTCTTTATGGATCCAGAACCAGAGCCATTCGACCTGAGTGACTCTTTGTCTAATAACGAGGATCCACCCTTCTATCAGTCAGACTGTCCGACATCACCCCTACCCACTGTGGACCCTGCCGCACTGTGCCCACTCGACATGACCCAATCAACAGAACTGCCCTATCTGGATCCAAGCATGGAGTACAACTTGGATGATATGCCTCAAAACTCAGATTTCCAAGTGCCACTACCGCTGGTTACTGTCACCATATCCCCTCCTAGCTCAGTATCTCCCGACTCATCCGTGGATATAGACTTCGGAACGCCAGAGTCTCCTTCATCACCTGACTTGATCGCACAATCAGCAGACCTACCGCATGTGGGATCGGACGATATGTTGGCAAAATCACAAGAAAGTTTGGCAGTTTCCCAAGAGAGCGGGAGTGTCGTGGCAGAAGAGACCACCAGTAACCCAGAGAGGTCCACTGAGGAGACCTTTCTTTGGTATAGGTGGCACAAAAGGACACACAAGGACGAACCAGTTCGCAGGAGTGCCAGTGTGGAACTATGGAGCGGGAGATATGAGTACAATAGTGCAGAAATTACATATGTGTCTCTTACTTTATAAGCTATACCTCATTCACAGCAGACAACATGTAGCTGAATTATAATTGAATATATATTAAGTAATTTAGTTGGTCATCATATTTGTAGCTGTCAGACCTGTCAATAAAGTCTGGGCATTTAAATGAGGATTTGAAATAGACTACCATGCAGTACTGCCATTTATGCACTGGAACCAAGAATAATACATGCACTCGTGGTCAATTAATGTGAGTAACAATAGACATGCTTATAGTGGTAGTAAACAGACAATTTGTTTACACTTCACACTGGACACCACTGTTACTACATGTGGCAAAGATCTTCCAGTACAGTACTACTTCATGTGTGCAGTACAGCCTTTGTAATCATTGGATCATTGGATGCTCTGAAGAGACTTTGAACTCTTGTGTCACTTAGAGAAAAGATGCACTATGACGTACTGTGTGAGACCCTGACAATCTCAATGTAATAATGGAAGACCTGTGTTCCTGTTATTTGTGAAGGTTCTTGTTCATTGTCACTCTTGACTATAGTGAAGTAAATCTCAGCAGTTATCATATAACTATAAATCCTGTAAAACTGTTACTATGTGAGCTGTTGTGGGGACTCCATACTTGAAAAGAAAATGGAAAACGATGCTGTGAAATGATTTTGCACAAAAATAGACTGTACTCTACATGTATTCAATCAAAAAAATTACACCTAATCTATGTAATTTGTATAGTACAGTAATGTATGTAGCTTCAAATGTACATACTGTATGTTACTTACATGCCACTCCTTACACAAAGCTATCCTGGAGTGTCTTTATAAAAATACAGTAAATATGACTATTATGTGATATGACTATAGTAATAACAGACCATGTTCAGTGGAGATCATGTATTTTTTGTAAAAAATATTATAAATGCTCAGGAAACCAAGACTGAGAATGTAATACTGGGACAATGAAAAGAGTAATGATATGTTAAATTATGTTCTTTTCTGAATTGAGATCCTTCTGGGACTATTTTATACATACAGTACAGGGCGATGAATGATGAAAAATATGTAACATTGCATGATTGATGGGCTCGATATTTTGTGCATTTCATTCAAGGTGCCTCATTGTTAAATGACTTGCATACACCGATTAGCATAACATTATGACCACTGACAGTAGAAGTGAATGAAACAGATTAACTTTTTATCATGGCACCTGTTAGTGGGTGGGATTTATTAAGCAGCAAGTGAACATTTTGTCCTTAAATTTGATGTGTTAGAAGCAGAAAAAATGGGAAAATGTAAGAACTTGAGCAAGTTTGACAAGGGCCAAATTATGATGGCTAGACAACTGGGTCAAATCTCCAAAACTGCACCTCTTGTGAGGTGTTCCCGGTCTGCTGTGGTCAGTGTCTGTCAGAAGTGGTTAGATCCAACAGATGCTGCTGTAGCACAAATTACTGAAGACGTTAATGCAAGCTTTGATATAAAAGTGTCAGAATACACAGTAAATCACAGTTTGTTGCATATGAATAATAGGCAGGTGGTCATAATAATATGCCTGATCAGTGTATATCCATTCATTGTTCATAGTTTTAAATGGATATTTGGTGGAAGGATGCCACTCAAGATGAAGAAAACTGTTTGCCGGCAGCTTAAAAGCAAGGCAAATCATGACTTCTATCTGTCTTTTTTGTCCAATTACTGGGCTGTGTATGCAATGGGCCGCTGAAGTCTGTGCTCTAATAAAGTGCAGTGGAACAAAAAGAATCTTTCAGCAGAACATCAGTGAAGCCGCCACAGAGGGATTGGCCTCTGTGTTTTCTTCAAATGAAAATGTGCAGAACACTTTGGCTAAAAAGTTTTTAAATTGGCTGGATCAGAATGGTGCTAGCAAGTTAATTGGGTTGCATTATTTTATTCATTTGGAGCTCTAGTATAAAACACACCACTATTCCAATTGGTTTAAGTGAATACTTACTATTTAATTGCATTCCAAAGCTGTTGTGATGTTTATGTGCATAATGGAAATACATTACTTACACTATGCATATCGATAATGTCATTCAAGAATAATTGTATTAATTTTCTCAATTTTCATTACAACAATTAGGATCATTGGTGCACGGTGGCAGAGTGGTTAGCACTGCTGTTTCTGAACAAGGAGATTATGAGTTTGATCCTCAGGCCAACTCGCAATGTGTACCGTCCAAAGACATACATGTGTAGGTAAAATGCCCTTAGTGAATGAATGTGAGAGTGAATGGTTGTTGGGTCTGTCTGTTTGCCCACCTAAGACACACAGTTGCTGTAAGCAGGAGCAGATGAAGGAATGTTTGCAATTGGCTTTACTTCTCAGAACGTGACAAACTAGCTCAAACCTTGTAATGACAAAAATTTGTTCATTTAAACGTACGTTCTTCTCTTATTTCTAATGATAAAGTTATGCACCCCCCTAGTAAAGCTGGGAATTTCAGAAAACACTGACATAGACAGTATGTATGTAGACAATATTCTGCTTACTCCACCTGCATTCTCTTACTCCAGCCGATATTATTGATAGCTCACATTATTAACATAATT
Source organism: Bostrychus sinensis (assembly GCA_020698575.1). NCBI lineage: Eukaryota > Metazoa > Chordata > Actinopteri > Gobiiformes > Eleotridae > Bostrychus > Bostrychus sinensis. The sequence goes on from CM036258.1 coordinate 19,818,672, forward strand.
TTTCCCTGATGTATTCTGCATGTACACATCCACTCACATTGATCTATTTCTGTTTGCTTTTAGCTGTTGTTTTACATATGCCCTTCAAAACACAGACATGTATCTCACTCCCAGGGCTGAGAACACAGTGCTGCTTTATCAAGAGTTTGCGACAGTCAAAGCCAGAGAGTGGCATTCAGTACAGAGGGACAGTAGGTAAAGCAATATCAGAAATCATAGCCTTTGATTCATAGATCAAGAGGGACAACCGTGAGATGACCCCATTAGCTGCTGGGATTTTCTTTATTTTCAGTGATACATGTGGACACTGTAAAAGTTTCACAAACTGCAGTACTGTGCAAAATTTTAGGCAGGTGATGTAAATGCTTAACTTTGAGTGCTTTCTTGTATTTTTGTTAGGACATTTTCAGTAAAGGTCAGTAACAGGCCAAGGACAAAATGTTCAATTTGGTCTGGATCCAGATCACGGTTTGGATCTAGGGATTCTGTACCATTTTGAGGTACTGACCAAAGATACTAACTTCACTCACTAGAAGAATGAATTATCATTACTAGTATATTAGTGGATTGTTTACTATTGTGAGTTATAACGGTTTTGTGGCTCAATGGAATGAGCATTTACCCCTGAAATAGAAGAGAGATGGAGAGAGGAACAGTGCTTTGGCAGAGGTCTACTCTTTTGAAGTGTATTTTTTATACATTGATATACCTTTCTTTGTTCATAGCTCTTCTTAAAACCTGTCTCAGACTTTTACACTCCTTTTGAATCACAAGGCTAAGTCATAAGTCATCCAAACTGTTCCATCTATCTGCTGTTGACTGTTTTGGTTCTCCAATATTGTTTTTGAGGTCAGCACTTATGGTGCTGCCTGTAAATGAACTGACTATCTATCCTTCTCCCTGTTGATCATTTGCATATCCCTAAAACCCCGCTACAAAACAAACTGCTGTGTTCTCATACAGTGATAAATCCAAGTGTAGAGAAAGACTGTTAACGACGTGTCACTCAGCTCGCCGCAGCCCGGCCCGTGTTAGCATACCGGCCCGTGTTGATAGATAGAGGGGTCCTAACAGAGATGGAGTGCCTGAATCACTGCTTTTGTGTTTGGCGTTAATCAGCCTCAGAGGCACAGAGCTGGCTGCTGGTGCCTCTGTGCTCACAGTGGATATTGCTATTGTTTTTACAGCTTACAAACTTCAGCTGAGTCTAAGTTCCGGTGCAGATACAATGGAAAGCTTTGCCATAACTGTTATAAGAAGACAAAATGTGAGGCGTGGAATTGGGAACTTCCGATCCGCAAGTCTAAAAGGTGTACATAAAATATCACCAGTGTGAGCAGTCTTAATCGTTAGAACTTGCTTTCTGCTTTATGACAGGATTACACAAAATAATATAAAAAAAAACCTCCAGTGCCAGTCCTAAGGTAGATGATTTTGCTGTCCTGACTCAGAAAGTGAAGATACAGGAAGGAAAGAAGTAGTACTAAAATGACTTGCAAATGCTTTTAAATATTCTGCAATGTTTAAATAAAATCTTTTGTCCACTCTTTTCTGAATCACCACTGCAAATCATCTTGTGATTATCATTTTTAGCTTTTTTATGCCAGCTGCAATACCTGACACAACCCTTTCTATTTATCTAGACTTGAAACTGACACAAGAGTGGCCTTGTAAATGTAGTTTTGGTCCTTGGGAATCAAACTCCGGTCTCTCACACAACAGCTCTTCACAAATACTGAGGTTTGAATACTTTATAGGTTTTTGTGGAATAATATGCTTTTTCATGTGGAAAGTGTCACATACTGGTGGTACATTGCAATTTTACCACAACAGAAACACTCCAAACACTACAAAAAAAACACTCACTGTAAGTTCTGCTCCACTCTTCTTACTCGCTGGTTTTTCTGCATAAATGCGATGATAACCTTGGTCACGGCAGAGCAGCTTGTTAGCTCTTGCTTTATAAATCTGGTGCATTCCCTTCCTCCACAGCTTTACCCCGAGTCATGAAAGTGAAATTTAAATGCTGAGTAATACTGTTGCTGCCAGGACGAGAGCAAGAGTTATGGCTCCCCTTTGCACGACTGGCTGGCTAATAATGGCTCTATTTTGGTCGTCCTGCTGAATCATGGGTCATCTCTTTGCCGCCTTGATCTCTCCCATCTCCCTGATTTATCCGTGCACACAAAAACCCTCTCTTCCCCTCTCCACATTTCCACATCTGCCCTCCCATATAGCTCTGTTATCTGGCTCATTTTGCTCTTCTCTAATGCCTCAATTCAAGCAGGATGGAGCATTTTGTGAATGAACAGTGGTGTGAGTCATTAAGCCCCTCAAAGCAGAATGCCTCTTTATGGACTAGACATGTCTGGATATTTATAAACACAGCCAAAACAAGGTGAGAGAGAGGCCAACCAAAGTGCGGAGGCAAGCGGTGATTTTCAGTTCACTACATTAAGGCTATTGTCAGAAAAGCCAAAATATAACCCAGTTCTTTTCATTGTAGCTGACTTGAACTTGGAGCATAGAGCTTTGATCTGGACGTCTTAACACTCAAATGTTTAATGGTTCAGCTTGTAACTACACTGACCCAAGGTTTTTCTCTAAGACATCAAAATAAAGCAACACAAAAAGCCTAGAAGGCATTTCTGACCCATTCTACGAGTTCATCTCATGGTGGATTAGGGCCACATTTTTCATCTGCACTTGGATAGAAAGAAATCCCTATGCCACAAAATGAACAAAGAGTGTCAGAGTAGTAACTGCTGATACAAAAGACTGAAGGGAAGCTTTGATTTCCTTATCATTGGTAAACAGGCTTTTCTGTTTCAAATGTCAAAATATTTCCTGGTTAGTATTGAAGCTGCCTGAATGTACATAATGTGTCATTGAAAAAACAATGTTGGATGTTATGCTTTTGAATTAGGGAGGGCATGACCTCTCAAGTGTTTAAGTGTCAGGTATGGTCTAGTGTTTTATTGCTTTATGTGGAGCTAAGTATTCTATGGAAAAGTATTCTGAGCAACATTTCATGACTCTGCATTTCAGGTGAGGAGGTAATGTAGACCATGTGTTGTCTTTTGTTACTGTAGAAAACATAGCATAATTGCACAAAGTCAAAAACAGACAGAGGTATAACTGGAAGAACTCAAAGAGCAAAGACCTCCACCGATGCATTGGCCCTATTTCATAATGGTAAAGAAGATAGTACCCAGACCTTGACACTCATCAAAGATCTTCTAGTTCAGGGGTAAATACTCGATCCACTAAGCCACATAGCCCTTAGATCTATATTTTTAGTAAAATATCTACTGAATCTAATAATTGGTAAAGGTTACCTATTATGCTTATTCATTGTTTTTGTGCTTTTAACCTTGTTATAATGCAGTTTCCACCTCAGAAACATACCTGGAGTAGTATTTTGTTTCATTCACGTTTATTTGGACAATCCTGTTTGCTGAGTCTGTCTTAGCCCTCAAAAGCTGAAAATGCTCAGTCTAATGGCTCTACCGACGTATCTGTCTGTTCCAGATCTATACCCAAAAAATTCTATTCCTCTTCCTTTTACCGACCTTCCCTAATACATTGATTGTTTACATTACATATCTTGTTAATAGACCAACAAACAAACAAACTTTAGTGAGGTAAAAATAAATCAAATATTTGTTTTTTTACATTTACAACACAAAATTACAAGTAATTTGTCATATACCTCAGATTAAATATGTGCATTTTTTATTTAATTTACTTTTCATCTTTCCCTAGCTATCAGCTACACCCCTAGCTACAAGAAGACGCCCCCTCCAGTCCCGCCGCGCACCACCTCCAAGCCCCTCATCTCCATCACAGCCCAGAGCAGCACCGAGTCCACCCAGGATGCCTACCATGAGGGGCGACACCTCCACGGCTCCATGTGGGCCCCCGACGGCCTCACCCTGGGTCTCAGCCCTGGCCGAGCCCTGTACAACTCCACCGACAGCCTGGACAGCACCAAGGCCGTCACTATAGCCATGGAGGCGGCCAAAGTGATGGCTGGGAAGAGACATCCATCCACGGACAGCCATAGTTCGGTGCTGACATGTGACAAGGCCATCCTGGTGTCCAAGGCAGAGGAGTATCTGAAGACACCTCGCTCCTCTATTGGAATACAGGTAAGAAAAATCCAAGATCCCTATATTACATTGAAACATCTTTTATACATTCTGAAAACCCTCCTATTTTGGGTAAACATTGGACGTTCTTTCATTAAGTTACAACACTCTTTCTTCTATGTTAATTTTACTTTACATCATCCAATATATGATAATATGATATTAATGAACTGCTTTGTGTCTGCTTGTGACATGTTGGTCATATTTATAACCCCTAGTGTCAGCTAACTTTTGGTACCGTGTATCGCTAACCCCTGCTGGTTGTCACCAAAGCTGTCTTATCTTCACAACAAGCCCTCTACTGTCCCTTCACTGTTACGCACAAGTTTCTCAAAGAATGAATGTCAGAGGTATTACAGATGCATAATGACATCACAAATGCTTAAATGAAATGATACTCAAATTGATTTATCAAAGGTTTGTGCACACACTAAATGAATAAGATGTGCTAAAAGTGGAGCAAACCCAGGCACAGCTGAGCTTGCCGTCTCTCACAGGAGCTGAATGAACGCAGCGCAGATTTTGCTCTGCTGACTCAATGAATATGTAAAATGAGGCATTCTTGCCAGAATGTGCAAAATTCAAATCATGGAAAATGCAAATAAAGTCACTTTGCGGTCACTGTTTGATTTATCATGAGTTTGGGAGCTAAATCTGTGTGTAAATTTAGCATGTTGGACGAGCAGGTGCAAATCGTTTGGTGGAGAAAAGAGTGCAGTTTGCACAGATGGCCGTTGAAAATAATTTATAATGCTTTAATAGGGCTTATTTCCAAAGCTACAGCAATAATCTGTTGATTTGAGGGCGGAGGATCAATGACATAGACTTTACCTGTGACACTTTTTCCATGATTTTTGCTCATATTTCCCTAATCTGCAGCTTGACTTTTGCGTTGTATCACTGTAGAGAAAGATGTGCTGAGCTGAGCAGAGTTGCTCCTGTTATTGGTGCGTCTTTTGCTCATGCAAAGTTCTCATTTACATATCAGATTTGCGGCAGCAATATTTGTGCAGTTTCTCTCCGTATATCACATGCCCACAAATAGCAAACGCTATTTTTTAAGCTGCACTGGCAATTTAGCACCCATCTTAGTATACATGGCGCATAGTGCCTACACTAGGACTCAGACCAGGGATGATTACAGATGATTCCATCTACTGATTATATAAAGCTTGATTCTGTATGTGCATAGCAAAATAAAAAGCATACATGGAGCAAACAAACATGTGTGGCTTGTTTAAATCTTGATTGCCCCTCTAGTTTTTTAGCAAAAAACATAGGTAAGGCAAACTTCTGTGTTACCTTTCGCACAAATGCCGAAGCAGCAATTGGCTAAAAGTAACAACATTTATAAAGCCTCAAGTCATGCTAAAAAAAATCTGTTTTCTTTTCTAAAAATAGCCAGAGTGAGTCATTTTACCGCAATCCATCAATTAAGATTCAAGTCAGGCCGGCGCAGGTTTTAGTGAATGGTTTGGAGCCACGGTTCATTCATTCCCCATCCACTTACTGTACCTTCCTCTCCCTTTATGTAATCCCAGCCACACACTCTGCCTCCTCCTGTTCCAGCCCTATTTTCTTTTAGTGCAATTTCACCTCCTATTTCCCATTATCTCACCACAAATTGTTCTTCTTTCTGCCATAGGTTCAGCTATTACTCATCTCTCACTGTTCTGAGACTTTGTTGTTTTGCTTTTGATCAAAAAATAAGTAGTGGTTGATACTAGCGGCTAAAATACCTCAAAATAATATCTGTAGGAAGATGTCTCTTTATGGATTCCCACGCATGTACTGATATGTTCACCTCTCCTCTGTACTGAAGGACATACATTGCTCAAGTACCTACCAAGTTACACAGATCAGGCATGACATTATGACCACCTGTCTAATATTGGTGCACCACTTTTCATAGATACTGGCCTGATCAGTGCAGGTAAAACTATTGCTTCCAAACATACTCAACCACCTTACTACTGCAGCAGGGAAAAAAATATAATTTTTGTGATAAATTGCAATATTTTGTAATGCAATACTAAGTATCAATATTGATACTATCAATACTTCAATACTGTAACATCATGTAATGGTGCTACAGTGCTGCACTGTTTTCATAGTCAAATGTGGGACAAAAGTGGTCAAGATTCCACTTGGTCTGCCAAATACTGTGAGAAATAAAAATGTTTAAATACTGACTTTTGGAAACCTTTCTTGTTTCTTGTGTAATTATGTCTATATGTGAACTTGATTTTAAAGTTAAGGAGAAAATATTGCAGTAATTGATAATAATTGATAATATTGAATCACAATTACATTTACTTGTATTGCAATATACTGTATATCAAAATCACAATATGAATTGTATGGGCAACAGATTATTGTAATAGTATTGTATTGTTACAAAGCATATTGCCCGGCCTTAAGCCTAAATTTAATACATTCAAGACAAAAACAGTTGTTTTGACTGTAAGGGCTGCATTCAGAATTGGAAGTTTTAATATCAGACTTGGTATTGATTGGCGTTGAAAGGAAAGTGAGAAAGTTGGTATCGCTATCTGAATCGTATCAGCATGATATTGTATCATGACAAAAGCGTATTGTCCCAGCCCTACTTGCTGCCAATGTCAAACACTTCCTTTGGCTGACTCTAAACTAAAGTTTCCTCCTCTGAGACTGGCGTAGGTAGGACAAATAGTACCTTTCATTGTCAGATATTGATGATCTGCCATTGACTGACCCAGGAGCTGCATGATTTAGCAAGCTTTTCATTTTTCTAACATAAACCCATTTAGTGTTTGTAAACATTTTGTCTGTGTTCTAATCTAAAGAATGGTGCCATGAGCAAAGTGAACCACAGTACATAATGCAAATTATGCATAAACAATACGTTTTTTGCAATTGACATCTGCTACGTACGTTCATACTACAGCTGGGTGCTATTAATTCGAAGGCATTTTTTACAAATACATTTCTTTGTCATCTAAAAATGTCTAATTTTATGTTTTTAGTTGGTTGCTTCATAAAAATAAATGGGCAAGAACAATGCTTTTGTCTCCAAACTGTAGGCACACTCATGTCACTCATAGAAAGCTCTATTAGATTTTTCAGTGTTCTTTTTATCTTTGAGCATATAGCCTAGTATATTAGCTTGTAAATGTACTGTCAAACATGAAACTGATATAGATGTTTCTGAGGTACTTTTTATAGCCATCATTATATGTACCACTGTCACATTGTTCAGCATGGTATTTTTAGATTCAGCTAAATGTCAGTGTGTTCACATATTCACACTTCTTTAAACCAGAGAACAGGGCGGACTGCATTCATTTAGATGCTCACACAATCACAGCTCCTCACTTAATGACATCTCCATTCACGTGCGAGCTCCCTGATCTGCCTCATTTATGCTTTTGCGTGAACTCAGCAGTATAATGAGCAGATCATGTGCGGCTCTACTTACTGTATGTAAAAGTCTGCTATCTGCGGTGCCGAGTGTATCAGTCACTCAAGAATGATCATTTTATTAAGTGGTAATTTAAAAAAGAAGCTTGTTGTCACGCCTCACTAAACTTTGGGTTTGGTGAGACACATCTTTCCAAATGAATACACGGACTGGATCTGACTCATTCATTACCAACAAAGTGTAAAAGGGTAAACAATAATAAGGTAAATGAGTCTAGATGATACCAGGAGTAAAGAGAAAATTATTGTAATTGTCAAGTTAGTGCTTTCATGCGTTTATTTTAGTTTGGCTTCAAGCATTTGTGTAAAGTCAATACAGATCTGATTGCAACTCAAGAACAACCCATTACAGAGCCATCCATGCAGTTTTGCCTGAGTGCACAAAGTTTTAGACATTGTTGTCATGGATACTTATATTAGCTTATGTGCTCTGAGCTTCTTAAATGGCTAATCAGCAGTTTTAGAAAAAAGTCACCCATTGATAGTTGGGTTAAAATGGCTACATCAAAACTTGAAGCACTTGGTGGGCTCATACCGCCGACAAGGCATTGGCTCTATTTTGCACTGGTAAAGATATAGGGCCAGATTTATCTAACGTTTGCATGCAGGCTAAATGAATAAGATATGCTAAAAGTGGAGCAAACCCAGCCGCTGCTGAGTTTAGCATCTCTCACAAGAGCTAAATGAGCCCAGTGCAGATTTTGCTTTGGTGACTCAAGTATCAAGTCAAATCTGTAAAATGAGGCATTCTCACCAGAACGCTCAAAATTCAAGGTGGAGAAAATTCAAATGAAATCGCTTTGTGGTCATTATTCGATTATCACAAGTCCAGGAGCTAAATCTGTGTGTAAATTTAGCACATTGAAGGAGCAGGTGCAAAAGTTTTGCGGAGGAAAGAGAGCAGCTTTAAGGGCACAGATGAAGCATTGAAAATAAGTTATAATGCTTTAACAGGGCTCATTTACAAAGATACAACAATCTTGTGTTGCTTTGAAGACAGAGGAAACAAAGATACAAACTTTAACTGCAACACTTTTTCCTTGATTTTCATTCATATTTCCCTAAACTGCAGCTTTTACAGCTTCTGTCTTTGGGCTTTCAGTCTGTTCCATGTCTTTTTCAAACCTTATGGTGATGGAATGGTCTTTAAACGCTTCGTAAAGGCTATGTGAAGTCTCACGTGTGTTTATCCCATTTCCTCACAATGCTCGCTGTGGCCCTTGATTGACAGTTGGTCCTTTGTGGCTTAAGGCTGTGCTGCATTTATATCTCACAGTGGTAAATAATTCACTAAAATTAATACTTTGTTCCTTTATGACCCCATATGGCTGAAGTATTAGTAACTTTGGCCCTGTCTTAGTATTTTTGGACCTATCTTGCTTTTACAAAATTCCTCGATCCAGATGGTGTTCCAGGACTACAGTAGAAACTAAAGAATTCCTTCTGACTTTTCCTGGAAATGTTATCAAAATACAGATTCAGACTGACACACCAACAAACCAATGGCAGAAAAAATATAACCTCATTGGCCTTTTTTATGACTCTCCTTGGCTGACTCATTACAGGAGATGCACAGAGAGTTTGTAAATAGAGCAACTTTTAACAACCATCAGGAAAACCTGACCTCTCGCTTCTAATATTTTTAGAACATCTCAGGAAGTTCATTTGGATGCACTGTTTGATTGATAAGGAACACTGTGCAGCAGCTGTAATATTGATCAGCCTGTAGAGCTGTGAGCATCAGTTGACCCCGAGGTCAATTTTCTATCATACAGTAACTACTCTGCTTCATTCAGGTAGCACTGCACTTATAATTAACCTGAATTAGCCCGCTTCATTATTGATTCACACTGAGCTTTCAACAATTATCATTTCAACACAGGACAACAACCATCTGACCTTTGACCTTGTGGATGTGTTGTTTCAGATCTCCTGCCTCCACATTCGTCTTCTAAAGTCATAATTGATTTGTTCTTCTCCAAAAATAGTTTTAATTGTAAGCATCATTAGGAAAATTAGAGAGGAAGTCAAAGCATTTAACCTCAAACGTAGATGTCATCTGGAGGAGTCACCAGGAGTCGTCTGTTGTTGAAAGGCACAGTGAAGGTTTTTGCTGAGGCTCACATTTTCCACATCTGTGCTGACTCTGGCACTGTGATCGCTGATGCATTTTGTTTGTCTGTGGCTGCTCATATCTCCGTGGCTCTATGTAACCAAACATCTTCAGACTGTTGCCTCGAGTTGTGGAGTTGACAAAACCTAACAAATCCCAACTTTGGACTGTTTTTAAGAGTCAGTGAGTAGCAGTAATATTAACAGAAAACAAAAAAAGAGTTTGCTCAAAACCTGATCTTACCTAAACTGACTTTCAGCAACAGGCCTCTGGATGTTTGTCTTCCTCTCTTCCTCATCCATCACACTTGAATCTCATTCTCTTTTCATGAGCCGGACTTAGCTTCGCTTCTAACACCACAGAGTATAATGGAGGTCACCCCGTACTCATTTCCAGCCTGCTAACGGCGTCTCCCCCGACAGAATACAAAACGCCTCTCCAAAAATGTCACTCCGTAGCTTTAATACTGACCACTCTGCACCAAAGGCCTGACATTTCTCCACAACACCACAACAGCCTATTTTTAAGCACTGTTTTGACACACTGTGCATTAAGCTAGTGATGTACTGTATGAATGTCAGACCTTTTAGAAAACCATTACTTTTTGTACTATATAAACTGGTGCTAGACAATAGATTATGGTAGGAAGGCTGGAGGATATTGTAAACGATAGAAAATTAAGAATTGACTAGAACCATGGGTAAATTCTGCCAAGAAACTGGTGAACACGAAGCCAGTAAAATGTGCATCCTTTTGGGAGTTGAGAATATTGACTCACAGATCAGGGTTATAGCTTGTATTTTACTTGTATTATGTCCTCTATTATTTGGCAATAATAACACTTGAGTCACAAACCGTAAGGGTAGTGATAGAGTGTGTTTTAACCTTGCACTGTTCCCTTTGTCCTGATGTTAAGATTCCTAATATTAACCTCTAATCCCCTGCTCAAATCCTCCTCAGTCTTGTCGCCTTTGCCCGCACCATTAATCATACAGTGTTTACTTCCTGACAGCACACGTACAGTTAAGGTGCTTTGACCAGTTCCAAACCAATAAAGCCTGAAGCACTCGGGAAACGCTTGTGCACATAATGAGCAGCACTGTTGGTTTGTATCATTTTTTCATATTAGGTGGAGGCGGCCACGGACTCGGAATCGGAAAGCAAAGGCTCGCGGGAGTACCACTCTGTCGGGATCCAGGTGGAGGATGACAAAAAAGGGTAAGAGTCTCCATGTTGTGAGTGCTTATAAGAGCTGTGTTGTGTTACTGAAAAGGTTGTTTTCAAGTTGTAGAATATGATATTTCCTGGTACCCATGTTCCCCAGTACCTATGTTCCCCAGGGAATAGATTAAGGGTTAAGGTTAGGGCTAGGGTTAGGAGACTTGGGACTTATCAGAATGTGTACAGAAAGTACCTACTTCTCTAGTACTTCTCTTTCCTGGTTTCTATGGACCGGGAAACATAGGTATTGGGGAACATAGTTACATGTGCAGGTACCTGTGTTCCCCAGTACCCATGTTCCCCTCTCCATATGTACTGTGGAACAGACACTAAACACTAAGAAATATCTCAGCAGAAGATCTACAAGTGTTGGCCGGCAGTAGCTCTTTCAGTAGAGACATTTACCGACTAACCCGAAGGTTGGCGGTTCAATCCCTGCTGACAGAATTGCATGCTGTCATCCTTGGGCAAGACACATAACCCATCTTGTCTTTATGAATGTGTCTACGTGACTGTGTTGGGTGGCGGCCACAGAATGGCTGCCACGCTTCCGTCAGTCTGCCCCAGGGCATCTGTGGCTACAGAAGCAGCTCACCACCTCCGAGTGTGACTGAGGAGTGAATGAATAATGCACCAAATTAAAGCAACTTTGAGTGTTTGCGCTATTTAAGAATGCATTACTATGATTAATTATTGAACGTGATCATTTTTTGTTCATAATTGGGTCCACAACCTCACTATATTTATTTAAGTATGACTAAACAGCCTTTCTATTAATGATAATCACACCTGTGTGATTGAATACTATTACAACATTTGCAATGACAGCAGGAATGTTGATCTTTGTGTCAGTTGTTTTTTCATGTTGAAAGGCACAATAATTGCAAAGATATTAACCATAAACCAAAACATGTGCATATTGATATTTTAGCAGCAAACACATGCTCTCCATCTCACATCATAGGCCCATAGAAAGTTATGACATCAGCTGAAAACAACCTATTTTTTGCTGTGTGCCTCTCAGACAGGGACGGTTCAAGCGCTCCAACAGTGTAACAGCAGCAGTACAAGCAGACCTAGAGGTGGAGGGGTTCCCCACGATGGAGGACAAGGGCTTGCAGTTCGGCGGGGGCTTCCAGCGGCACTCGGAACCCAGCACACCCACTCAGTACGGAGCAGTGCGGACTGTTCGCACACAGGGCCTGTTCAGCTACCGGGACGACTACCGTACCCCCGCCGAGCCCCCCAGTCCCAGAGAGAGCAGCAGTGAGGCCACCTGGCAGCTGGAACCCCCCTCCCCGCGGGACAGCACCGCTTCACCCGTCGAGTCGGGCCGTGCTTCGCCTTCCCTCAGGAGAGACGGCACCTGGTTCATGCAGCTGCTCCACACAGAGACCAAGAGGATGGAGGGCTGGTGTAAGGAGATGGAAGCGGAGGCAGAGGAGAACGACCTGACAGAGGATAGTGAGTGTCAAAAATACAATTACGAATATGTTGGGGAACTGTGTAAAATGTATATATAAAAACAGAACAGAGTCATTTGCGAATCTCATGAAACTGTATATAATTGACTACAGAAAATAAACAACATACCCTTCAAGATTTTGTACGAATCCAGCTAGGGGGTGTCACAAAACCAGTATATTTTTGTGGCAGTCCCAAGACTGAATAAGTGGAGAGGGTTGTGTCAGGAAGGGCATTCATTGTAAAAACATATTCCAAATGAATATATGATGATAATATAATATTATTTGCTGTGGCAACCCTGGAAAGGGAAAAGCCAAAAGGAAAGAAGAAGAGCAGGTGTTAAAGAGAGATTTTAGAATTTAATGAAAAATAATAGCTCATTTTGATGGCAGCAACATGCATCAAAATGTTGATACAAAAGCAAGACTGGAAAAGTAAGTGATACCAATAAAGAACATTTAAAAGAAGAAAAGATTTTAGTAATACAGAGGCTCTGTTAGTATTTGAGTGGATGCTCATGATTCCTCAAGCTACACTGCATTAAAACCAGGTTTGATTCTGTTCTGGAAATTATTGCATGGGCTCAGGAACAGGGATACATATTTGATATACTCTCCATGTTACATGGTGAATAAAATATGTTTTTTTTTGAGATGTGCCAACCAGTGCTTTCTGTTATCTTTACACTTTATACAGTGCCATAACATATTCAGAGAGGTTATTTACTTATCTATTTGCCTATCTGTCTTTAGGTCACACGTATACATAAGTAATTGTTCTGCTATGTGTGTTTTTCAGTCCTGGGCAAAATCCGGAGTGCAGTGGGAAGCGCTCAGCTGCTCATGTCTCAGAAATTCCAGCAGTTTTATTGGCTGTGTCAGCAAAATCTGGTAAGAGACAAAGGCACAGAGAAAAGAGGAGAATATAGTGTCAGAGGGTTGTAAATCTGTATCCAGCGACGCATTGTGTGGCTTCTCTCCAAAAGGGAGGTTCTCATAAAGTCATCAGTACGTTTTACATTTCAGACTTGTTTTAGGAGTGCCAGTCAATGTAGTTCTCCTTTCAGATAATACAAAAAAGGTTTAAACTTCCATTGCAAAACTCACTAACTTAAATTAAAAAATACAGTATGTGTGGCTACTGTCTCAGGTGTAATACTAAATTCAGATTTAACCTCAAACAGGTGGAGATCACTGTGGGTGGTACTTATTAGCTGCAGTACACAATGGAACCACAGCATGAAGCCTTTTTCTCTCTGAACTCTAATTTTAGGCTGTATGTCTGGCTTATTATTATGAAAGTATAATTGCGGTAGTGCCAAAATAATGATATGCAATCTATAATCCATAAACACAGATGACGCAAATGTGCAATTTACAGCCATTTGACTCAAATGCCCAAATCTGTATACATTATTGGTGTATACAAATCGGTGCAAAAGAACTGTGCATTAAAAATCTTTAACACAAAACATTTCTTTGACTAAATCATTTCAAAACCATGTTAGGTATTTACTTTTGTACAAGCTTATGTTTCAGTATTGTGATGCGGCAAACCCGGACCGCACTCTGAGGACTGCTCTCTCAGGACCGTACTGTCAGGACTGAACTTTCAGGACCGCACTGTCAGGACCGCACTGTCAGGACCGCACTGTCAGGACCGCACTGTCAGGACCGCACTGTCAGGACCGCACTGTCAGGACCGCACTGTCAGGACCGCACTGTCAGGACCGCACTGTCAGGACCGCATTCTCAGGACCGCACTCTCAGGACTGAACTTTCAGGACCGGACTCTCAGGACCACTCTCTCAGGACAGCACTCTCAGGACCGGACTCTCGGGACCACACTCTCAGGACCGCACTGTCAGGACCGCTGTTGCTACAGTATATAGTTAATACATACAAGATACAGTATATACGAGAGAGAAAAAGCCTATTACTTGAGTACTTAAAACAAAATTACTTTCTTTCACGCACACATAATTTGGGGTACCATCAAACTATCATAGAGCTTGAGCTAACTGTGTTTGGAGCAGAGCAGAGCCGTTCTCTGGAGGGAGGCAGTCTTGGATTAAACAGTACACTGACAGCCAGGGCTTAAAATGAACTCCTCCAAATCTGCCGGCTATGGATATGTGCGACTTAGGAGACAGTTTTGAGAAGAAAATCATGAGTTCAGGGGTCAGAGTAAAGCCGATCATCCGCTGAGGCAGCCGCGTGGTAATTACACATCAAAACATACAGCCTAAATACAAGTAGTGCGGGAGGAAAAATGCAATACCATACAGCACAAAGCTTTTTGATAATCAAACAACAGGCTACTGGCACCATGTTTAAGGAAACATAACCCGCAAAGGAAAGTCAAGAAAACCAGGCATCATCAAATGTATGCCCACATCAGAGTGCACAAACTACTTCTAGGTCATGACACTGCCACTTAATAAATCCTAAAGTTATCTTGAGTTTTCTGACATGATCTAATTTCTGTTCTTTTACATAAACATATATTATTAGAAGCACTCAGACATAGAGACACACAGACCTAAGGCATTACAGTTCTATCCTGGATCCATGTGTAATCAGGGAAAAACAAATCACTTGTTTCATATCCGTGACCTTTCTTCAAAGTCACATTTTGAGTTGTTGCTAACGGACAAAAATTGTCTCACAATTGTAAAGAAGCCTTGGATCCAGAGAGTGAACATTTGTATTCAGCAGTCACTTGTTCCTTGGCCCATTACTGACCTTTCCCCAAAATGTTATTAAAATGTGCCCGTAATGTTTTTAGTTATCTTGGCTCAATACAAAAGCCTTCTTGGTATTATGTAAAAATATCTGTATTCTTTTTGTATTTTGTTGTTAGCTTTGCCACCAGCTGCAGAGCCCGTCCTTACATCCTGTAAAAAAAGAACATTTTATTACAGCTCATCTGGACTGTAGCAATAGGAGAGCACTGTTTTCTATTGCTGCTGCTCCTCAAAGCCCAGTGGGTTCCTGAAGCTTTTTGATGTGTCTGACATCTAGTGTATAAAAGGTGCAGTGCAAAAATACAGTCTCTCACACACACTTTGCAGTAATGTGTTTGGATGCAAGCAGTGCAAGTCATTGTTATGGATTACAAGCATTGCAGCAAGTGCCTGGGGTGCTGCTCCTACACCACAGAGCTCATTAAACGTACTCTTACCTTTTAGTAAACTCTGTGTTCCATACTCTTTTATAGGACCCTAGTGCCATGCCTCGGCCCACCTCTCAGGACCTCGCTGGCTTCTGGGACCTGCTGCAGCTCTCCATTGATGACGTCACCTTGAAGTTTGACCAGCTGCAACAGATCAAGAACAACAACTGGAAGCCTATGGACAGCCCTGAGAAGAAGGTAAGGGAATGTGCAAAATGTTAGTCACATTATAGACATATGCCAAATAAGTTCTATTGAATATGTCAACAACATTAATTGAAATGTACAGTGCCAATTCCCAAACAATGTTTGGACACTGTGTAAAATGAAATGCAAACATAAACGTTGTAAAATCATTTTTATTTACAGTAGAACATAAACAACAAATCAATGTTTGAAAAATTGTATTTTACAAAGAGGAGTGCTTCCAGGACCTGCAAGAAGTTATGTAAAAGGCATAAAAAAGAGATGCTCTTTGGGAAGGGATCATCAATATGAAAAAAACAAAACAACAGAATATCCAAGGCACTCTCTGATGAGGTTAAAATGCTTTTATTATGTAGGATATGTCACAATAAACTTCACTGAGCCCCAACGCGTTTTGGCCTTATAGACTAATGAGTGGGACACACAGAAGCTAATGTGCACCATGTGAGGTGTATAGATGTATTACAGGGCCACCTGGAAGAGGGAGTGCCGTTTATTAATAAAATCATATTTTTTATTTGATGGTTGCAACATGTCTGAAAATAGTTGGGACTTTGACCAACTAAAGACTGGAATGTATTGTGATTTTTTTTTTACATTAATCCAAAATGTTTAAACTTAAACAGTATGTTTTTGGAAAAGGGTGACCATACTTCTGGATGACTTTACCTTCTAAAATGTTCCTAGTAAAAATCTTCTCATTTTGATCCTATAAAAACACCCATATTACTGACCGATTGTCATTTCATTTAACTATTCACAAACTGCTTCTCCAGTTGTTTATTTATTGCCAGTGTTCCAACATTTTTCGCATTTTTGCTGCCATCAATTTCAGAATGAGCTATAATTTTTTAATAAATGGTAAAATGTCTGTGTTGACACGATTTGTTCATATATACACAGTATTATTGTACTTTTTAAATTTGGTTTCAACGTCAGGGTTTTAATATTTCTTTGTAATACAATTCCTTACATTTTGTACCTAACAGAACTCAGATTTTTAAATTTTTGTTTCACTTCCAGCAACTCCCAGCTCCTGTACCAAAGAAGCCGGTTCGACAGAGGAGTGGCGTGACACGGGAGAAGTCTCTGGACCTGCCGGACAGACACAGACAGGAGGCACGGCGGCGGCTCATGGCGGCCAAGCGAGCGGCCTCCTTCAGACAGAACTCAGCGTCGGAGCGAGCAGACAGCATCGAGATCTATATTCCAGAGGCTCAGACTAGACTTTGAGAAGACGGGGGGCAAAGTTGAACTGTTCCTAACATCTTACAACTTTGAAACTAGCCTTTTTTCTAGACTGCTTCTCTCTCCACACTTCCTTTCTCCATCTTTTTTGTCTCAGTAGCCATCCTCAGTGCCCATTGCCAATGCCACTGGTCAGTAGGATGCGCCAAGCCTCTTGTCTCATTGCCAAATTGTGTGTTTTTCGCCTGACATGGGTTGGTTGGGTTTCTCCTCTAATTGCTGGTGATACTTATACCCAGCTGACGAGCTCTCATCCCGGGTCCTGGATGGGAACGTCTGTAGTTTTTCAGCATTTGCAAAGTGCCATTTAAAAAGTGCAGCTTTCAGAACCTACCAGCAACCAGGCCTTTGAGCTAAATAGTAGTAAAAATCTATTTATTTCAAGTGATTCAAACACCCTTCTGCAACTTTTGAGCCATTTCAGTTGAGGATTTAAACATGTTTTATTTGCAGCTGAAAATCTATCAGTAAACTGTGCCAATGTTTGAAATACCTCAACTTTGATGACGCATGTGGCACTGATCAACCAGTATAGGTAATTCAGGCGACCCCTCATAAGCTCTGGACTGGTCAGTGTTGGGAAAAATGCAGCTTTCTACCCAATCTGGATGTAGTCAATCATTTCATCTTCTGGATTGGTGGAAGAATCACGTGTGTGAGCTCATTATCATGCACATAGCAACTGCAAACATTGGTGCTTGGAAAAAGTTCTATCAATATACAAACAGTACAACAATACACCTTCAGGATTTTAGAGTTAGCTGGATCAATCAATGGGCGACAATCAGATGTGAAACTGGCACTGCATTATTTATTGAAGAGGCATCTGGCATTATCAAAGTGTAAGCAGACATGGTTAATGAAAGTGAGTGAACAGCTCAACAGTGATGGTTCCTGAGGACAGCACAAAAATTGGAAACTTTAGAAATATTTTTAGTTACCTGCAACAAGGTGTGCATTAATGAGGTTTGGAAATGTTAATTGTCGTACATTTGGTGGGCTTAAAATGGATTTCACACAATCCAGCCACAAGGGGTCACAGGCCAGCGTACCTGTCCCAAGCCTGGATAAATGGAGAGGGCTGGTCAGGAAGGGCATGCCAGCATAAAACTCAATGTCAGATCAGTGTTTAAATTACTGCACACTAGTGGTCAGCTGGTTTGCTGTGGCGACTCTGTGAGGGAAGAGCTGACAGGAAAATAAAAGTAACTGTCCGTCACACATAGAATAGATTTTTATTTAATTTTATTGATCCCTGTGGGGAAATTGTGTAGTTGTGACTTTTTAAATGAATGAACTCAGATTTTATTGGGATCATCAGGAAAAATCAGTGCTTGTGGCACAAGCTCACTAATCTGACATTCACTGGCTTCTGTTGTCCAAAAGCCAAATGCAGGGGATGGTCTAAGTTGCTCAGTATAGCATTTGTCTTGGATATAGTTATAGTTTTTTATGTGTACTTTAAGTAGAGTTTTTTCAAGCACCACTGTATGCAAAATTCTTGTTGCCATTTTTAAATATTGACATTTACTTGAAGCTGAAAACATGCAAACAAGTCTTGTGCCAACATTTTCATCGTCAATGCAGTAGTAAAAAATGACAGTTTATGTAACTCTTAGATCAAAATGTGTAGACAATGCACTTATGCACTTATTACAATTCTCTCTATTTCCAAGGGAAATGTACAGTTCACAATGATAGTACTGTTGTATTTTTGAATTGTGAGCAGGAAAAACATCTTTTGTGTGATTTCCCATATCCTCCACCTGCCTGCCCTGCATTTTGCTTTTGACAAATCTGGTGTGATTACATACGCACATAATATTCCTCCTTTTCATGTGATAAACTCAACTCAGGCCCTTTTCAAGTAGCACTCTCACAGTTAATGATAAACAATCTTTCAGAACACAATATGTTTTTACCCAAGAAATACCTCATTCTCTCCACATTACTCTTCACAATCATCCAGACCGTCGTGGCTGTTAGAACAGCAGTGACACCCTCTAGGAAAGTTTAAGAGGAATGGTAAGAAAATGGGGCACAGGCATTCCAGAGGGATGCTAGCAGAAAGTCCCAAATAGCTTAAACATTGTAGGTCTGCTGTTAAAAGTGAATAATGTATGAGCAGACCCAGTACAACGTGTAGTACTTTGTCAAACATGATCTAGATACAGGGGATTTGCTTTTTATTACATCACAGTTGCAAGGTGCACCTAACACACATTTCAGTCTTCTTGTTTATATGGTAGCCCAGAGAGGACAAACCAAACTCTAACTGTAATGTGCATCTTTAACATCATCTAATAATTAGACCTCTTTAGAAGAATACTGTGCTTATGACTGTAGTTGTGTTGTAGCATTATGTCAGCAAATTAAACATATATTTTTATAGGTTACAAAGAAAAACAGTTACAGTATAATAAAGATATAACAAATAATATAATCCCCCAAGACACCATTTTATTATCTCTGTTTTCACCTGTATTGGTTTGCTTGTTGGTTTGTGGATTCTTAACCAAGGGCTTTGTGACTCAATGGATAGAGCATTTATCCCTGAACTATAAGATTGCTGGTTCAAGTCTAGGAACTATAGCTTTGCCATTGCAAGATAGGGCCAAGAAATTTGCCATTGCTTCTAGCTATGAGCATCACTACTAATATTTCTCTATGTGACATTAAGGAAGTGACTCAAACAACCTCTGGGGGTAAAATTCATTAAAAATCCTGACAAAGGAATAATAGACTTCAAATTCAATTCAATTCAAAATCCTATGGTCTTATCTTAAAGAGAGATTATGAAACATTATTTATATAATATTGATAGAGGTTATATAGATTATATAAATTGTCAGGAAATATGTTGACCAAATACATTCACATCTATTTGCATTTGTGCTAGAGAAACAGTCAATGTAGCAAAATTACAGATATTCTAAGCTAAGAGTATATTGGATGTTACTAGAGGGGTACATATTAAAAACATAGTAGATTTTACATGTGTGTTTATTACTGTGGAAATATGTTGGATGTCAGATAGGGTGAATCAGAGGTGAGCGTGTCTGAGTCAGTCGGACTTTCTGTATTGTGGCCTGACTGTACCCTTCTCACGACCCTGTCCCTGTGTCACCGTGCACAAGCGCATCCTGGACATCACGACTTTTACTTTCACATCCGTTGCCATTAATGTGTGAGAAATATTGTCCACCAAGCTTTACTAAATTGGCTGGACTGTGGGTGCTCCGATTTCTTTGTAACCCTATATTACGATGTTTGTAGCACTGCTCTTTAGTCCAAACATGTAGCCAAAGTCAGTGGCACAACGACACGCAGCAGTGCCTGACTTTTGTTTTTATTAGGCTGCTTAGAGTTACATTATATAACGACAACACTCTTTCTGCCCCTTCTAGCTAGCATTGTGGAAATGAGCTGGTGGAGATGCCCTCTCTGCTGGTGCACACAGTTGTGGCAGACAGACGGGACATGCCCTCAGTTTGACATATGCTGGCTTAGAGAGGAGCAGAAGACTGTGATCAGGCCCCATCCTGCTGGCGTTGTTGTGCGTAGCTCCAAGGCTGAGGATCACTAGTCGTTGCATTGAGTATTTCGCAGTCTGCCTTTGACTAAGCAAAGCAGCTTATGTAAGATTTGGAGTCCTTGGTGAGATCAAGCAGGCTGCTTCAAAAAGCCCTTCAAAGCTTTTTTTTTTTTTTTTTATGGAAAAATGTATCACAGAACAGTGGCCTATACCGTCGAACTTGAAAATCAGCACTAGGCGTTCTTAGCTAAATGAGACAACACATACATCCTTCTTCCTTATGCAAAATGATCAGGGCTTAGAGCGACTGAAGTGTCTTCTCCACCTCCTGTTCAAAAACATATCTTCTGTTGTTAATGCAGCTTTTGTTTTAGATTACATTTCAAAAAACTTCAAACCAATCCAGGAAATCAGTGTCAAACATGTATTTTAATAGATCGCCATTGGGCATTCAAAAACATACAGGCACACTCTAATAAAGTAGAATGTTGTGGGAAAGTGAATTAGTTTCAGTAGTTCAATTCAAAGTGGAAGTCATACATTATATAGATTCAGTACACAGAGTAAAATAGTTCAAACATTTATTTTAATGGTAAGAGCTACTTTCACCTTTCCACAATATTCAAATTTCTTCATGTGCACCTTTTGTAGTTTGACAACCGTTTAATTTATATAAAATTCACACGGTACTTGACAATTCTTCAAACTATTTATGTATCATTTCTGTTTGATTTCTCTACCTTCTGTATCTGATTAAACTTCATTCTTATAGGGGTGATTATTAATGATGCATTGATTTTGTTTTATCCCTTTGCTTGTTGTGCACTAACGTGACCTGTGTATGTGATACTGTGAGCTCTGCAAGATTCACTGACTAATTGGTAGTTTCACACCAAAACCTTCTGAAAACTTAAGGGCAAAAAAAAGTCACCAGGAAGGCAGCAATGACCTACAAGTGCCATCTTTTTGACCTCACCACCTGTACACTTCTTATCATACACTGCTGTTTTGCATTGTGTGTAAGCAGCCCATCTCTGCCATTTGCTTACTCTCATTTCCCCTTTTTTCTGACATTTGTGGCCTCACTTTTGGTATGACCCAAGATCTGCTTTTCACTCAAAACCCAAGATGTGAATTATATAAGGGGACCTTTTTTTGACACATGAAGTGGAAAGTGTTATTTACTTAGACTGATACAACACTTCCTTAAACTCGGAATGTGAAACAACTCTCTAATTACTACACACATGAAAAAAGGTAGTAGTTTAGCTAAAAAATATTTTCATCTCTTGTATATCATATCTATAGTAAGGATGAATATGATGCCAAATATTCATTATTTGTAAAGAAATATATATAGAGATATATATATATATAAATATATAATATATGCTCAATTAAAACATTAAAATATTTTCGGCTCATGCTCATGTTTTGTCTTTTTTTTAAATTGTTGATTTTATAAATTGATATGCCGGCATGCAAAATAATGTTTCTGAATGTAGGCTTATTTATTATTATTCAGTTCTTTTATTTATGCCACTGTCTCTCCAACACATTTATATGTATTTAAGTTGATCACACAAGCATTTTTAAATGTTTGTTATCTCAGTGCTTGATCACTCAAAGTATCTACTTTTTGTGTTATGTATGTTTGCATATGCAACACTTACCTACATTGTTTCCTAGATAAAATCCTGTTAGATTTTGCTTCTTTAACTAGTTTCGTTATAGTTGAGGTCATTCAGTGTAAATAATATTGCAATTAAATTTTTTGGACAAAAGGTTTGGAAAAACTTATTTGTGTGGAGTCTGCTTTTTTCAGCAAAAACCAAATGAATGAATACAGCATTTACTTTGACACAAACGAGACACTAAAACTCGTTTTTCTAACATTGGTAGAACTGAAATGATATATATTAATATAATCATATTGTAATAATTGGATAGACCTATATTTAGTCATCATATGCAACACCTATCCTCATATAAAATAGTAATACGACGAGATTGCCATCTGGTGGTCTAAAGTAGAACGACAGAGGCAGAAGTAGTATTCGAGTAAAATGTGCGTGATATCGTCGACTTGATTATTCTTCATCAATAGATGAACACACAAAGATTGACGGTGCCAACTGTGAATTTTGCTTTCTTAGTCCCTGAATATAATATATATTAGATATTCAACACCAAGTGTAAGTTAGTTTGTGAAATAAAAGGGAAGTAGATGCTAGCGGGCGCTACATTTAACTGACCAATAGGAAACGGAGAAAAGCTGACTAGGCGTGACTTCCTGTTTACAGGTCATGTGACCCAAATGAAAGTCGTGTGATTTGAGTTTTGCTCTCGTAGCTTGAACAGAACATCATGTGAATGAAGCACTTTGTCCTGGCAGGTGTAACAAGCGACTACTTTGTGGTGAGTATCTTAACCTGTTTTGATCATTTACAGACAACTCTAGCACTCATTTAGCTCAGTTAGTTGCCATGCTATAGCGCTATATTGTTTGGTTAATTAGCATGGGTCCATGTTGTTCCCTTTAGTCGGTTTCACCGCAGCGTATACAGCCACATGTCAACCACAGAGAAAATCCTGACTTTCTGATGCGCTGTATGTCTCTTCAACAGAAGTCCTTACTCAGAAATCATGGATCCTGGGCAGCTGACCCGCCCGCTGGGTGCGGACCAGTCCCTCTACCATCCCAGTGCTGAATACTTTTCATGGGAGTATCGCCTCCAGCTCATGGGCGCGGGTTTGGGTTTCTACACAGCAGTATTTCTCCTCAGCCACATCCTCTCAGTCGGACTTTTCCATACCTACAACTCCTTGCTGGCTAAGGAGAAGGTGTTTTGGAACCTGGCTGCAACACGAGCAGTTTTTGGCATTCAGAGTACTGTAGCAGGACTCCGAGCCCTGACTGAGGACTCGATGTTATTCAGGGAGAAAATCAAAGGCCAAGAGGACTGGTCATGGTTCCATATCCTCACAGCCACAGGATTTTTTGTCTTTGAAAATGTAGCATTTCACACCTCTAGTGTGGTGTTTTGGTCGTTTGACATGCCGCTGGCCACACACCATTTCTTTGCCCTGGCAGGATATGTAAGTGCAGTGGTGTGGGATTCACTGGGACACTTCCTGCCCATGGTTACTTTGTTGATGGAGATGAGCACCCCGTTTACCTGTATATCCTGGATGTTACTGAAGGTAGGCGCTTGTATCTTTTGCAGCAGGTGTTGGTTTTAGTTCCTCTAGGGTTTGACATTTTTTAGAAAGAGGAAGTTTCTATAAATAAAACCATGTAAAACCAAAACGTTCTTGATTATTGATCTTTGTTTGTCAGATCTGGCATTAAATCTTTTTTTGTTTGTTTGTTTGTTTCTACTACAGGCTGGCTATGCGCACACCTTGTTCTGGAGGGTGAACCAATGGGTAATGATCCACATGTTCCACTGCCGCATGGTGCTCAGTTACTACATGTGGTACTTCTGCTGTACGCACTGGGGAGAGCTCAACGCCCATATTGCCCTGCCACAGCAAGTACTCTTCTTCACTGGTCTAGTTCTGCTCACGTTTGTTCTAAATCCCATCTGGACACACAAGAAAACGATGCAACTTCTTAACCCTGTTGACTGGAACTTTGGCAACAAACCAGTGCCTTTAAATGGCCCCAAGGAAGCTAAATCCCACACAAACTAAATGGTCCAAAAAGGTCATTTCATCTTTCATACCCACAGTATTTATAACATATAGATGCTAATAGATTTTAGAGAAGTCTTGTACTTTTAGTTGGTTTTGTTTAGTTTTATAGATCCACTGTTACTTGTATTGAGAGTGCACTGTACTTCAATCATGACATCTAAATTAGGTCATAAATTAAATATTGCTAGTGATTTTATAAGGTTAGTTTCAAAGATCATGTTAATATTTTACAGTTTTTTACAAGCGTGGTTTGCTTTGTAATAGAGGCCTGCATGTTTACATCAACAAAAATATGCTGTTATGAAATATCTGTATTTATGCTTCCATATTTGTGTTTGTTTTGGAACACACGATTCTATGAAGGCTTAGGACAATTATTTCAGTGTCAATTATTTCAGCCTTTGTTTCTGCACTAAATATTTGGGTCACCAGATGTCACCAAAAACTTCAATGCTATATTTAATTTTACATATTAGTTTAAATGTTTATGATTGTGATTTGCTCTCTGATTTTGATCCTGCATTTTTATTTTACTGCATTTACAGTTTTCAGAAAGTCAAGTTTGCCAGAATCTAGTCAATTTTGTAACATTTTGTTCCTGTCTAAAGAGTCGGGGCTTTTTTTCCTCATGGATTCCAGGTAATGTTTTCTCAGAGAATACTTAATTCTGGACAGAGTTTACTTAAGTTTAGTAGATCAGTATAGAGAAAGATATTTATGCCAATTTTGGCCAATTCAAAACTATAACTTATGTTATATGGTTGTATTGGTAGTTCTTTTAGGTAAGTTTTAAGTTTCATTCAATTTAGCTATACTGTGCTTGAACTAAGCAGCTGTTGAAAGAAATGTTTTGGGCACAATGTCTGTAACTAAAGAAGTTTTACTGACCAAGCAACCCAAGTAAACCAACATAATTTTATCAAATTTCAGAGGTTTTTACCAAAATGGGATGGCTTGTTTCTCACTTACTAAACAGACAGTTTGTGTTTCTCACACAGGACCTCTTTGTCCTTTAGATCCTGTTGTTGTGGGATTACACTTTTTTTCTATTGTGTCTGTTAACTTGCTGTCTGTGCAGATCACAAATAGAAAGTATTTACATAACTGGGATATGGGGCAGTAGAACTAATTGCACTGTGGAAGTATATGACTGAATTATTTCATTGGTTTTGCCTCAATTTAAGGTTTCTGAGTATTTATACATTTTACACACAGCACAATAAGAACAGAAAGCACCTTACTCACACAGTCTCACATATCTTCTTTGATATATTTATCAGCAATAACTAAACATGGGAATTCCAGTTGGGATTAACAGTATAAGAAGGAATTTGATCCAAGATTTTACTGCATTGTAGAAAGTTAATGCTATTTAAAATGTACATCACATTTTTGCATCATGACTTATGCCTCTTAATTTTTATTTCTGGTACATGGTCTTTTAGTTAATTATATGATGTGTGATATGTCATAATAAATTAATAAAGATAAGATAATAAAGATTTTTCTGACTGTTCACTTCAATTGTTATCATTATGAGTGTAAAACCTCCAATAAACCTGCAGTATCTTGAGTATCTTTCAGTCTATTTTGGCTACTTTGCGCACCATGTTTTTCTTGTAATGCCATTTGTCCACCGAGTTACACTACAGTGTTTTTGTTTTTAAGTATCCGTATTTTCTCCAACATACAGTATGTAATATACTGTAGGTGTGTGTCTCCTGCTCCAGTTCCTTCATCTTTTAAGATCCATAATGTTTTAACTTTTAGGCAATGTTACAAGTGTAAAATTTATATACACTTTATCTTCTTCTAACCTTCCTACTAGAAGCAGTGGAATGGATCAGATGACCAGCAAGACCAACGTAGAAACCCTTGTTCAGCCCAGGGCCCAAGACTTTCCATGGGGGTTATTTCCTTCAGCTTATTGACATGTTTTCTGCCTTCTGATGTGACTAGAGAGAGATATTGCTGCATATATCTGCCTCCGTCACATCCTGTCATCATTGCTGTCTGGCTCATGTAAGCCGCACCCAGCTAAAGAGAAGGCGCTGTGGAGCCTCAGTGTTCCACGTAGAGTAAATGCCTTCCAGAGTGTTTTAGTCGGCCTTACTCGACAAGATGACTGAACACGGTTGCAGCTCCTCAGAATCTGTTTTTTTATGTGTACAACAACACCGTGCTTCAGGCTTATTTTTTGGGTGTCCCAGGCATTTGAGCTTTATATAACTGTATATTTTTTTGTTTGTTTGTTTGTTTTTTGGACAAGTTGCTTTAGACATCTCCGGTATCAGATTTGACCATATTCTGACCTGCTTCCAACTCAGTTTTAGACTACAGGCCCTTTAGACTTCTATGACATCACATTAATCTGCTGCTAAACATTAAAACTGCAGATTTCTTGGTTTATAGGTAATATCTCCACAATTATTGTATTTATCCACCTGAAACAAGAACTGGCACAAAGTTTAGCATCTTCTCTATCAACACCTAAGGTTACATAATTTTTTAAGTAGACTATAGTGTCAAAAAGTGGTCAGATTATTCAGTTGCACAGGTGTGATTGTTGTGAGTACACAGGGCAATAAGCCACAAGAAAAATATAGTAAGGGTGTGGACCTATCATCAGGTTCAACATTTGTGGATATTTCTTTTTAAAAATGGTGTAGTATAACCTGTGTAGTGATAATGGCTCCTGTACAAAATCTACTTTCTGGGTAAGAGTTGTAGGAATAGTAATAGATGTAACGGTGGAAGTATTGCTGTGTATGTGCAAAACAGACATTTTGAAGAATGTGTGAGAAAAATGTACTTTATTATCTAAAACATGCCTTTACTTCAATCAGTCTTTGAGGAAAATTGTATTCTTTTTACATGTATTTATTTTAACTCTTTAAATAAGTAAACATATTTTTGACATTGGTGGCAACGCTGAGTATAGAATGACAAAGAAATGTGCGATTCTTTTTTATTATTGACAGCAGCTGTGATTTATGAATTGTGTATTAATATTTGTAGCTAACGGCCTAAGTATTGAAAGTAAAAGTGTTATTGCAAGATAATGAAGCACTGTACATAAACAAAAAATGTTCATAAAAATGTGTCGTGTGGCAAAACGATCAAATAAGCGCGTCCCAAAGCTACAGGGTTCTCCTCACGTGACCTGTCAGTAGACCATAAGTAGCGCCCTCTGCTGGACACAGTGTGATCTAACAGGGAACTACTGCTATGGCCCACTGTATGAGTGCAGGGCTTGACATTAACTTGGGATTGTTTTTGTTTTTCTCTAAGCAAAAAAATGCAATTTTACATTCTCTAAATATGTGTTTTTGTGTCCTCATTCTCAACACTAAATGATAACAAAATGTAATTTTATTGTATGTGCTTCTTGGCACATGTACTCTAAAAGCTTAACCCTGCAACCAGACACAGGAGTTCACTGTCTAAGATTCTGATTCTCAAATGGTAGGCCAGGACCCAAAAATGGGTCATGAGGAGGTTGAATTTAGTTACAACATTTGGCTTATTCTAAGCTCAAATATTGTGTTTAGTAAATTGAGTGTAGAAATATTAAGATACATGGTACATCTGTTATACAGGTTGTAATAATATAATTAAACTGGTGTGTTATGATACAATAAGCAGGATCAAATTAACATCTCATCTAATGTCTTAATCTAAAGGAATATATATTTTGTCCTTATTATTTAAAAGCCCACAAAATAAATGGATAATTGTATTCTTCCAAAGATTTGTGTTCCATTAATTTTACTAAGAACTCAAGAGGCTTCTTACACCCAAGCACAGCATGGAGCATGGATCCTCACCACCAACTGGACGAGGAGTACAAACAGACAAAACACTATAATGGATACAATAGCTCCAGATAGTGTTAGTAGTTTTTGTTATTGTTGGACTGCTATCTAGGCTAGTATATACTGCTGCTATCTAGTGTATACTGCTGCTATCTAAAGTATACTAAATAACTGCATTGCATATTTGATTACTGTGAGTAAATCTTAAACCTAATGTAGGCCACACAACAGTGATGAGAATTACAGCAGTATACAGCTGTTTCTGTGGGACTTAATGGGTGGATCTCTCCGTATACGTCACGTGGTTAGCTCACTCATCAAACGACGATGAAGCGAGAGTGACAGCTCCATCAGCCAATGAGAGCTCTCCCCAGCCGACCTCCCGCCCAATCAGCGCTCAGAGTGAGGGCCAACGCTTTACATGGATGAGCTCCGTTTGCATTGGAAAAGTCAAGTCAAAAGAAGACGCTGGAAGAAAAGTCTGTGTTTTGATTTTTTTTTTTTACATTTTATATAAGCGTATAAAAAATGCATTACGCGTAAAACGTGTCGTTATAGTGCAGACGGATACGACACTAAGTATAGCCTAGGTAAGTACAAAGCACTTTTTCTCTGTTCCTGACAAAGTTAGAGACACTCTTTTTTTTAAATCTAATTTTGTTCTTACTTCATGTCAGTACAGTTAACGCCCTGTTAATATAATAGAGAAAAATATCATGTATTTGTGCTTGTGGTTATTAAATGCGAAGTGGAGTTTCATTTAGAAACAAACCGCTGGGAGATGGCTTTAACGTGGCGCTTGAGTTAACTCCAAGTCCCACCACTGTCAACCTGCTAGCTGCGTCTTACTGGTTAGCAACATAAAGACTATACATTATTAATTGTAACAATCGAAAACACGATATTTGATGTCATCCTTGACTTTAAATAACTTTTGTATTGCGTGTTGTGTGTACTTACATTGTTATTAGGCTTGCTGTGGTGTACAAAGAAATAACATAGACCCATAGTGATTCATATGCTACTATGTTTCAGAATGAACAGAGGATTTAACGTGGCAACTACATCATTTGGTGCCTCTATAATAGTCATATAACGTTGTAGGCTGATGCACTTTTTATTTTTTACTGGAGACCTACAGACTTTTTGGTCTACTTGTTTAGTGAAGATGCTTTTCATGGCTAGGTAGTAGCAGTCTCCAAATTCAAGTAGTCATGCATAGCATTCCTCAGTGAAAGGAGCTGTACAGCTTCATTCAACTGGAACATCAGAGTAGTTAGTAAAGTGCTAATATACAAAGCCATTGTTAAGTCGTGTTTAGTTCTGATAGGGTCTTTGTGGGTTTACAAGAAAAAGTAACTTGATGTTCACCTTTTTTATGTAGTGCATCCTATCAGTACAAGGTAAGGGAGGTTAAATCAGTGGGTCACACACAGATGCTTGTCCTCACTGGTCATTTGTTAAGCAAATAGCCAGGGAGGCCCGGCTGCAAAGACAGATGCCTGAATCCTTCCGACACATCAATAACACATCTCCTCCAGCCAGTACTGTTCTCTCAAATCAAACTCAACTTAAACTGGGTTATTAATGGATGCAGCAGTCAAGAAGACAGAACCTTGACTTTGTTCCTGTACCAAATTTGCCTGTCTGATGTGTTTTTCCAGTTTATGTTGCCCAATAGTAATGAAAATAAATACATTTCTCAAGATTATTGTGGTAAAGCACAAGCAGAGCAAAAGCACTCTCAGGTCAAGCAAACACATTTTACCATGACTAACCCTAGAGTGTCAGAATATGGAAAGGAGCCTGACATACATCATTAGTTAGTTATGGACACAGTGGCCAGCCACATACCCACTGAGCATCCACTGAGATCATACATGGAGATGGCTAACATAGTTCAGCACCAGCTGTGAGAGTAAAACTTAAACCACAGATTTTCTGCATATGCATGTGTGAAATCGCTTGAATAGCACTCAGTTTTTTTGCAGGATATTTTTGTTTGTTTGGTGTAAGTTCTCATTTCCTGTCAGCCTGTTGCTTTTCTGCTAATTTTGAGGTGTAATTTCCACAAGTTGGAGTCAGTGTCATAGGCAGTGCTCAGGTAATCATAAAGTGACAGCCAATTTATTTTTTAAAAGCTCTTTGAGATTAAATTGTGTGTGTCAACAAAGCTATTTGCTACATTCTTTTCAATGTCTGCCCCTCTGGCTTTGGTGTGGTTCAGTGGACGGGTGGGGACCAGTTAAGTAACAGTCATGATTGTGGGTGCCTGTTTTCACATGGGACACTTTTGAAATGTTTTGCAATAATCCTTCTGGACCAATAATGTTGAATCCAGAACATTCTCTGTGATTTTTCAGTAGTAGAAGAAAAACAAACATTTCATACATGTTTATGATTGATCTTTTTTTTAAAGATCCCCTTACACAATATGAGGTGGCATCTGTCTGTTATTACATTGCTGCCTGCACCCCACAAACTTCCCCACCCCTTTTGAGGTTGGTGCTGGAGCATAGTCAGGACTGGTTGTTAGCTTACATATTGTCATGTTATCCTACTCTGGAGCTCTTTCTTATGAGCCAGAGATTGAAGATTGTTTTAGGTAAACAATAAGTATTCTTGGCAATGGGAGCCCCTTGGTGAACTTTAGTGTATTTTGCTGTAAGATAAGATATTTTAAAAGATATAGGTATAGAACTTTATACATTAGAGTTATTCTTGTCTTAAAATAGCTCATGCATTTCTAAATAAAACTACTTAAACTATTTGTAAATATACACATTTATACAGCGCTTTTCTACCTCCATGGGCACTCAAAGCGTTTTACATCAAGGAACCCCATTCACACTCACAAGCACTCACTTATTCATATATTATTGTTGCAGACACTGGAGACAAGGTGAAGTGTCTTGCCCAAGGACACTGTGGCAATAGTCAAGCATCAAACAACAACCCTATTCCGTTGAGCTCCTGCCGCTCAGGCATTGTTTTGCATTACTCTAGGTTTAGAATACTGTACACGGGCCACTAGTCCCAAATCCTCATGTCCAATTTATTATGCTGCAAGCCACTGTCCTGTTGTGAACCCACAATTGGAGTTTGTGAAGAATGTCCATCTATTCTTTGAGGTCTGATTACTGTAATCCTGAACATTTGGGCACACACCGCAGAATAAAACAACCTGCAAAAGAGTGGCACTTGTGTCTCAAAGTCTCACACTTCACTCCATGCCACACTCTGCCCCAGGGTTTAGTTTTATGACTTTTGTGGAATGCCACTTGTTATTGTGTATGCTCCACAACCCTACCCACGAGAATCAGGAGTCCTTGAAGAAACCATGCTGTGGTGAGATCCCTTTTGAATTTGATGGTAGCTTTGAAAAAAATCTTGCATTTCAAAATAATTTATTCAACATAATTAAAAACAAGACAAGCTTGTGTTCAACAGGTTTCCATCATTTTAAATGATCAGAGTTAAGTACAGAGATGATGACTGGCTTTCTTCTCCTCTGCAGTAAATCATTTTGTTGTGTGTACATACTGTAGATCCAGGTTGTATGTTCTTTAAAAAAGCATATAATAAGGACACGAGTAACCTAATTGGCAGCATTACAGTAGCATAGCAGATGAGTGTTTTGTGTTCGCTGGGAACAGCACAGCCAGCCTGACGTGTGATAACATGCTCTGCTGGGTCTGTCATCAGCTCTGAGGCTCACTACCTTTTGGTGTTTTCTACTTTGAACGTTAGACACTTCCGTTTCCAAAGTTGGGTGATTCATTATGTGGTACATCAGATTATTAAGCAGCAATACTCATATCAGCTTTGGTTCCAGAATGAACATGTCTTTATTATTGTGTTTTATTTCTTCAAAAAGGAGCACACCTGAATATTTGACACCTTCCCACTCCCTTCCTTACTCCTGCTGGTGTTCTCTGAACTCTAACTCTGAGATGATTCATGTCAGCCCACAAAGCACTTGAACATTTAGCTTTCTGAGTAATTTGCCTGTTGGTTAATGTCTCTACTTGGTCCAGATCTAAATTTTCCCACCAACCTCAACCTTTAATGTGTTGTATAGTATTTGAGCTGCCTTTGTAAGACTTTGAATTCCTCTCCATTGTTCAGACTATTTCTCCTGAGGCGATGCATACTCTACCTGCTCCTGTTAGTCTGACTGTATTCAGCACACACTGGCCCTGTGTGTTCACAGCCAAAGCTCTGGCCTTGTGCCCTCTGAATGGGGTGTGGGACACAGAAGCAGACAGTTTCAGTGTTTGTAGACAAAACAATATCTAGAGCTTATCCGTTATCTTTTTTGTATGTTTTTATCTTAGTCAGACATTAAGCTTTTTTGTGGTTCATTGAAAAACTAAAAATGAAATCAAAAAGACTTGATAAATAGAATATAGAGCTTATAGCCTCAACAATGACTGCTTTATGCTGTAGCATGATGTCATGGTGTTGCCACGCTGTAGAAAGTCCGAGGATGTCAGCTAATAAGCCAGCTTTTTTCTTTAGAGGAGCTCTTTGACAGAAACTGTCACCTCTGGGTATGAATTGTGCATCTGCAAACAAATGCTGTGCGGAATGCAATGTCTTCTGCCCCTGCAGGTCCAAAGGTCTCCTGTCTCAGCATGCCAATGACATTTTTCTGACACAAAAGGGGTTGCTAAGTCAAACTGTCTGATTGACCATTTTATACTTCTGCTAACTGCTGTTAGCAGACACTTAGATTGTTGTTTTATTTGTTTATTCAAATAAACAAATAACTACATTTTTTATCAATGGCACAGAATGTAGCAAGAACATAAGAATGCCCAGTTGATGCTAATATTGCTTTAAGAGCTTTTCAAGACAATGTCCTGTTAAAAAATTAACCTGTTGTCATCGCCCCGCTTTCTCTGCCACTTAGTGACATTTTCTCTTTTCCCTTTAGGAATGCGTAGCTGCATACTTGAACTCCTTCATGCTGCTCTCTGAAGAGCTGGTGCCAGAGAAGAGCGAGCATGAACGTGGAAGACTTCCCTCCCCCACCTCCTGAAAGTAAAGCCAACAAAGTTTTGTCACTCACATGTCATGCACTTTGACCTGTACTTGAGCCTTTTATTTAAAGTTTTAAGGTACACATTTGACTGATGTCAGTATGGCTGCTAACGTTTGCTAATTTTAAATTTCCCAGACAGGGGCTAGAATGGAGCATTTAATCTTGAGGTTGCTTAGCTCAGTTGGTTAGCGCGTGGTGCTAATAATGCCAAGGTTGTGGGTTCGAGCCCTGTACGGGCCACTACAAGTTTTAGTGTTTTTGTGAACAAGTTTAAACATACAACAGAGAAACAGTGTACTGTTGATATGCCTCTAATATTACGTATTCTTCTGATATGTTTGGTAGCATTCCATGTGTGCTCATGAAGCTGGACAGCTTAAACAAACAACACAGATTGCTCTTCACTCATTCGCTCCTCCTCTGCTGGAGGAGTGTGTGGGCAGTGGAGCCAGGGAAGAGTAAAATGTGCTGTTCTGGTGTGAATTCTAGACAATGTGCCTTTAGTATCACACAGAATAGTGTGTGCACACACACAAACACATACATACAAACAGACACACACAGAGCTGCTGGGAATAGACAGGCCAGAGAAATAGCTCTTCTCCAGCTGCCCAGCTGCTGGCTTTGTTGACTGGCTGAAGCAGATCGTGACCCGGTGACTCATCTGAGAGTCCCATGTCCAGTCTGCTACTGTATCCCAAACTAAACAGTCTTGAACAGAATGCACATTGTTATCTACTGACAAAGGCTATCTTAGATTTCCCTGTGTTGCTCAGTCTGCATTTGCACATCTACTGTAAACTCTTTTCAAAATCATGAACCAAAGGATTGGAAAGATTTCTGTCAGTGTAAGCATGTTGAGGTGGAGATGAGAAGCAGCCCAAGATCCACACGTCTGGTTTTATGTTAGTGAACATCTGTGAACTTGCACTTTGAGGTCAGTGTCACGCACAGTCTCCTGTAATTAAGCGGCAAGCATGTACATACAGCCAGAAATTCAACTGTGATTGGTCTTGTTGATGCTCACAATAGCTTCATAACTAGTTACTCAAATCAAGTTCTCTCCCTCTGAGTTTTAAACTATGTCATTGAAAGACATCTATGTAGGTTCTCAGTCATCCAGGAAAAATCAGTAAAGAAGGTTGAACAAGAAGAGGTCATCTGGACAAGGTATGTGATTGAAAGTGTGATCAACAAAAGGAAACAAACGCCCAAATTTCCCACAGACCATTAGCCATTTATTTACCCGTGCTTTATCTCTGTGGCACCATTTACTATTTCACTTGGAAAAGGAATGATAGTATCTGGTTCCAAATGACCACTTTGCACTTCATTTCTTGTGTTGTTAGTCAGAGGTTTGAACATCATGGTGTTGACCTCACACATTAGTCACAGGCGGTTTCTTCCCTGAATTTAGGTGAAACAGCTACCTGCCAAACCCACAGGTAGTGCTACATGTAATTTAGGGCTGTGGATTGTGCTTCTGGAGACTTCAAAGGTTTTGGCTCGTTAAGAAGAGTTAAAATTTACCTAGTCACTACTTCTACACTGCTCCTGGTCCAGTGGATGCATGCTCTGATGAATCAACTAATGGCATGTTATAATTAACTTACAAACCATTTCAAGAGTTTTATATAGCCTGAATTATGTTAATAGTGAGAGATTAGAGATTAAGGTTAAGTGTTAACTGATTAAGGCTATGTGCATTGCTCAGTGAGGCTTAAAATGCCGAAACCCGGGATCGAACCAGGGACCTTTAGATCTTCAGTCTAACGCTCTCCCAACTGAGCTATTTCGGCCTAAAGGGTAGTTGGGTGTTTGTACTTTGAATAACTAACTGCTTTATGGTCCCAGTTTTCATTGATAAGACTAACAAAGGCTGCTAACAGAGAAAAGCTGTGATTTCTTACAGCCATAATCACAAGGAATCCTTGGTATGCTTTGAATAAATCTAGAGTATCAGCATTGGAATAGGAGAGCTTATTGAATTAATTAACAATACAGTGGAGTGTTGACTAAGTTTATACTCTAGGAACTGGAATTTGTCTCTGTGAAATATCTTTCTACAGCAATTAGATCTTCTGATTTTATGCATAGTTTATACATTCTTTGACTCGTACAACTTTTAATACAGGTTAAAGTCAGCACTTTCCGCTGTGCATTGCTTAATCCTACTCTCACCATATTCATCAGAAATCATTTGTGTGAGGGAGTAACTGGGTGAAACAGCTTCCTTTCCTGTTGGCCTAATTGCAGTGTGGAAGAAGACTTTTGTTCCTCTCCTGACTGTTGCCAGGCGAGTGTTAAATGTGTGTCAGATCCTATAAATGTTTGTTTTGAAAGTGAAATAGAGCAGTTTCTTTACTGTGGATTGACAGCAAAAATAAGACTCTGGTTTAGTTGAACCCACCCCTTAATTACAAGTCTGAAGCCGTTTAACTTAACGGACCATCCCACCCACAGTGTATTTGCCATCTTCTTGCTATGCTAAGTCTTGGAGTAAAATAAACTGAGTTTAGTCCTAACTGGAGTTGGCATATGTCTTGGCAAATCCCCATAAACATACAGAGAGATTTTGATATTATCCTTGTAAATCTGAAACATTTGTTGCTAAATGCAGATAGTTTGCCTTTATTTTCTGGAGTAGACCCCACCAAATACTAAATTTGACTGTAAAACCTGACAACTTGATTTCATGAGTTTTTTTGTACTATTTCTGTACCATTACAGTATAGGGCCAAAAATAGTAACTAAAGCCACTAGAAGTCAGTTAAAGGGACAAAAAACTGGTTTTATTGGAATCTTTACCATTGAAATAAGGGCCTTGTGGTTCAATGGATAGAGCATTTACCCCTGAACTGTATGATCTCATGTCTAGGTACTATATCTTTACCAATATAATGCCTTGGTGGAAGACTAAGTGCTTCTTTAACATTGATTCTGTCTCTCCCTAGTGTTGGCAGACAATGCCTCATTTGCTGATGAAGACGAGGGAGAGGCGTTCGAGTTTGATGACAGTGGGGATGACATTCCCGAGGCTGACCGCTTGCCTCCTGCTCCCCCAGTGTTTATAGCTCCCAGCGCTGAAGATCAGAGTGAGGAAGACCTCCCAGCACCCATCACCACTGAGGCCACAGCTCCATCACCAGCAGAGTCAGCAATCACCACCAGCAAATCCTCTACAACAGGTGGAGAGACATTTGCAGGAGCGGACACATCTGTTGTTGAGGAGACTGATGACAAGGATGCAGATTTACCACCACCACCCCCTCCTCTGGATGATGACACAGACAGAGAGCATGAAAAAACAGGTTTGTTTGTCTAAAATGTTTTTTGCTTCCCATAGTGAGCCTGTTTTCTACATGTAACATAAAACAGGCTCAAGGGCTCAAACAGTCATCTCTCATGACACCTTGTTCTCTGTCTCTAGTAAATCATGTTCATGTTATCAGTAACAGGGGCTGGCAAGAGTATGCCACAGTTTTCAACATGAACCCAACATATACACATTATTACATCATGTAGCTAAATAGGATAAATATAAACCTAATGTGTATCATGTTTGAGAACATCTTTATATATATAATCATATTATTATATTATTATGTGTGTCCCATTCCATTGCCTACACCACAATAGAGCACTTCTTCAAGTAAATTTGGACAGATGGACAAAAATTCACAGATTACTGTTTTTCTTCTCTCCATAGCCAATGAAAACCCTGTTCTCACACAACAAGAAGACACAATAGCACAGGCTCCCCCCTCCCAGGGAAAAGTTAACCCCTACTCTGTGATTGACATTAGTCCACTCCAACTGCAGCAGCTTGAGCAGCAGCATGGCCTCTCCTCTCCCACTTCCTCACCAACAGAGCCTAAAGAAGCCCAGGATATCCACTCCAGCCCTGTCAGCATCACTTCAGGCTACTCAGTCCCAGTGCCCTGTGGCTATGCAACCCCCTCCAATGTTCCTCTTATCACACCAGCTTACACCACGCCCGTCATAATTCGACACCTCTCTATGGATGAAGAAGGTAATGTGAAGCTTGGAACTTAGGGAACTTCTAAACATTTTTTTTATATTCAATTGTGATTTTAATGTTTTGATAGTCATAAACATACTATGTTTGATATTTATTTGGATAAACATGCATGGATGCATACAAGAATTTAGAAGTATAATACAGCTTCAGCTTTGAATCTGGCCCATTTTCTTTTCTCTCTTGCTTTTCCTGAGGCCTTTCCACAAGGAAGTAGAACCTAAATTTAGCCTTCCCAAAGGCCTGTGTTGGCTGTGAGGATTTTCCGGTTTCCCTAAATTCTAGCCCTAAGCCATCCAGTTGTGCTGTGGAATCCGAATCCACTGTAATTATCTAACCAAGGTCACACTGAAATATGCTCCAAAAATACTGAGAGTGTTTAGAGTTTTAGAAGCCAGGTAACGTGTGGCTGATACCTAATCCCCTCTCCTGTTTATGCACAAGTTTCATTTGTTTAGTAATATGTTTTACATACAATATAGTTTTATATGCACAGTAACAGCTGCAAAAGTCTGTTTTTTCAAAATGTAGACATGTAGGTCAGTAGGAAAGGAATGGATTCATTAGTGACATCCAGTGGCCTTTAAACAACATTTCATGTATTTGGATGCACAGATTTTACAAACAAAATGTATTGCTGAAAATGTCTTAACAATAGTAATTTTATGCCTTTTGAATTTTTTTCTTTTTCTGTCCATAGTCACAGTGGTCGGGACTGGCAGCACATCTGTTGACAGGTTTGTTTCTCCACAACTGATAAGTCAACAATTTCAAGAACGTTTATGAATACCTTTGTGATATGCTCTGTCACCTGCATGTTACAAATAATGCTTCTGTAATATCACAAATTAACACATTATACTAACAACATTATTCATGTCATTCTAATGCTGTGTTTCCATGTAGTGTTTTTAGTGAAGAGTATCCGCCGATTAGAGAAGAGGATGCTTTGGCTAAATGGGCATCAGATCCAGCTAACACTGCGTGGATGGACAGTGAGTGATGTTACATATTTTGGTCATCTGCCTGCATGACTTGGTAATTAGAAATCTCTGCATTTCATCTGCCCATCAGTTTCCTTTTGGCTGCTATTAGTGTTTTTTTGACTCAAATGAATTTCCAGACATTTCCTTCCCTGTTTTTTGAGGAAGTAGATGCTGTTGTTCGTCTTTCTTATAAAACCTTGCATTTTAGCTTTTGTTAAAATTGCTTTGTACTTCAAGATCCTGATGAAGTGATTTATGATGATGTGCCCAGAGAAAACTCAGACACAGGTTAGTACATTTTATACTTAATTTCCTTGTATATCTTTATGTCTTTCTTCTATGTGCCTGTCTATACTTTTTATTTTCATTTTTTAGTACTCAAACTCAACTCCTCTACAAGTTTCCTTAAAAACATCTGTTAACATTTGTATATTCTGATATTGTGCAGAGCCTGAAGAGATGATCTATGATGATGTTGAGCTTGGTGAGGAGGGGGGATGTAGCAGCCTTGACAATGGCTGGAGCTCCAGTGAATTTGAAAGCTACGATGAGGCCAGTGATGGAGAAGGTCACCTCGACAATGGTGTACCCCACGCCTTTATGAGAGGAAGGCCATCCCAACGGAAAACCCATGTATGTATTATTCATACTTGTATTCTGTACGCAATCTGAATTTGTGTCATTTCACAAAATAAAAATGAATTTCTATCGGGTCATTGTATAACCAATTTTTTCTTTTATATTCCACACATTTTAAAAATTACTCACCGATTTTTCAATTTGAGTATGATGCTTAAATGAGTTTTTTTATATGCTTGGATTTGAATGCCTTTCATAAACCAAAAGATATTAGATTGTAAAGTTGTAAGGTACTCTTAACCCTCTCAGGCTCAAATTAAGTTTTAGTAACAGGAAAAATCTGATATTTGGGGGACATTATCATATGGGGTAGTAATAAACAATTCTGACTTTTTTTTTTTTTTGTAATTAGGTAATGAGCATTTAGCTGTTGCAAATCTGCAACGCCTGCCTGGAGAGGGTTAAGGTGGCTAAAGTTACAAGTACCGTATAAACAAAACAAAAAATTTGTTCTGAACCTAGATTGAAGTCAGTAATGTATGCGCTCTGCTTCTGTTTAGCTCTCTCAAGATCTTACACGCTTGAAAGAACACTATGAGAAAAAGATGAAAGAGCTAATGGCTAATACAGTGGGAACAGTAGAACTACAGCAACTTAAACAGAAACATGAGCAGAAGGTAAACCACTGTGGCCCATTTAACTTCCCTGTGCTAGTCTAAGTAGTCCATATCTGCTCTAGCTAACTTGGGACTTAGAGTGTCTTGGTTCCCTGCATCCTGCTCTGATGTGAATGTCTCCTCAGTAGGTGGTGGTGGTGATGGTGATGTGGTGAGGAGTTTGCATATGACTTATTTGTCTGTCATACTGATCTTTTATGTGTTCTATGGTGGTAAAGGTCTGCTCCCTTTTAATTCTGCTTTACAAGATCTGCTAGTCCTCCCTATCCCCTAACAATCTACTCTAAGGACATCATTTTATAAGCTTTTATTGTATACACTAATGCATTGATAGGTTTCAGAGGTACAATGAGAAGTTTTCTAGTGTGGTTATTTTGCTTTAATCGTTTTATTGATTTTTGCTTTTAGATGCAGAAGTTGGTGAAGGCGGCAAAAGAAGGGACCAAAGATGGACTTGAGAAAACCAAAGCTGCTGTCAAAAAGGGACGTTCTTTTATCAAAACAAAGTCATTTTGTCAGGGTAAGAACAACATTCACAATTCATCATCATTGATAATATTTGCGGTTTAGTAAGTTTTAGTTGTATATATTTCATCTTGATGTTCCAGAGAGAAAGTCTGAGTGTTTTGAAGATGAGGTTGAGCTTTTTATAGAGGTGGACTGTTTTAATGTTGAACCGGTCTTGTGTCCATCACCAGAGGGCCTTTCACAACAACAGGTAATAAACATACAACACTCAGAGAAAGTCTGAGTGCTTTTGCCCAGAAAACCTAAATGACACTGTTATCTTTGGTGCATTTCAGCTTGTTAGAAGATGTATATTGGGGTCTATCTTGGAAAGTGAGAAGAACTATCTGGAAGCTTTAAAAAGGATATTGGAGGTATGAGAGGTGGGGTTGTAGTTCCCTTTTTCTCATTGTGCTTTTGCAGCTGACCTTATCTGCTTTATCAGCAATATGAGAAGCCCCTGACCCAGATTGAGCCAAGGCTGCTGAGCGACAGGAAACTAAAGATCATCTTTTACCGTGTGCGAGAGATCCTGCAGTGCCACTTCTTGTTCCAGATAGCACTAGCCAGCAGAGTGGCAGAGTGGGACAGCCTGGAGATGATTGGAGATGTGTTTGTGGCATCGGTGAGCAGCACTAAGTGTGATATGGAGAAAGATTTTATGGTGTTATATAAATCAGATTAGGTCCCATTTTCTAACATGTTCCCAAATGTTATCTTCAACAGTTTTCAAAGTCCATGGTGCTGGATGCCTACAGTGAATATGTCAACAACTTTAGCACGGCAATGGCAGTGGTGCGAAAGACGTGTACGTCCAAACCTGGCTTTCTAGAATTTCTGAAGGTTTGTGGAGAAGAGCATGTTTAATGAATAGCATAATGCTTTATTTTGTATTAATTTATATTCCATTATATCTTCTTACATGCTAATTTCCTTTCACCAACAGCATCGTCAGGAGACCAGTATCGACAGAATGACGTTGTATGGCCTAATGATGAAGCCTATACAAAGATTCCCACAGTTTATACTGCTTCTCCAGGTACAATAAAGCAACAGAGTTGTATTATCATAGACCAAATAATAAACTGTAATTACTATGTTTTACCAGCAGAGGGAGTACCATACACATAGGCCAGTTCATTTCAAACTGTTCCCTTTGAAAATAGGATGTTTTTTTGCCTTGTACAAAAAAGATAAACGTAAATAATAATTATATAATTTGAATATTGGTGTATTAGTGTTTTGGGATACTGTCTCTAAACAGTGGTTTGTGATGCCGTTTAGTCACATACTGTATGTACCTTTTTTTCAGGACATGTTGAAAAACACTCCTGTTGGCCATGCAGACCGCCTACCTCTGCAGATGGCCCTGACTGAATTAGAGACACTGGCCGACAAGCTTAATGAAAAGAAAAGGGAAGCTGATCAGCGCTGTGAAATACGTCACATTGCAAAGGCTATGAACGAACGGTATCTCAACAAGGTCTGTACACATATGCAGTGGTTTGAATTGTTGTGGTTCTCAATCTAAGAGTGTCTACATTGATTTGATACATATAGGGAACACTAACAGACATAAAACATTATGAATTGTATAGATCTTATTTTTACACCATGTTTTCCTTCAGCTTCTGAGTAATGGCAGTCGATACCTCATCCGCTCAGATGATATGGTAGAAACAGTTTACAATGAGCGTGGTGAAATCATCAAAACCAAAGAGCGACGTCTCTTCCTACTGAATGATGTGCTCATGTGTGCCACACCCAATGTCCGGTAAGACAGCCCACCACAAACCAGAGCTTGTTGTAAATCGTTTCTCTTCTATAATTTGCACTTCCTGCACTTTGACCTTGAGTACAGTTTTATCATCAGCTCAACTCAGACACAAATCATTGTGGATAGTGTTTTATGGCTTGGGATTCCCACAGCCCATGAAACATAAAAAATAGGGCATTTCTGTGTAACTGGTAGCAATGACCTTTTAATTTTGGATCTGTATACTAAGGTTTTTGTATTGGCTGGTTAGAACACATCTTTCCTTTAAACTCTCTTTACATTGTACAATGTTTTCTTTTTCTATATGATGCACCTTAAACTGCCAAAGCCTTTTTTGGCATCACCCTCCTTTATAGTGTATTTTAGACATGTGTAGGCTGTTAATATGAAAAAATAATGAACATTTTACCCTCTGATTAATTCAGATGTCAGGATGGCAGTGGAAGTGGCACTGGTAATATGTCACTAGACCAGAGGTTCCTGCTTAAGTGGAGTGTGCCTTTAAACTTTGTGGAAGTGCTGGAGTTTGGATCCAGTGAGGAAATGCCTGAGAACAGCCGCTTTCAACCACCACATTCTGGGGAGAAGGTGGTCATCAATGCAAAGCCAAGTAAGAAACAATGTGCTACACAATTTTTCATGGCACTATGCAGGTTCTATGCGGTTTGGGTTGTCCCTTATTGTGCAGTTGGTATTTAAAGACAAGGTTGGACTACTAGGTGAACATTTGTTTGGCCTGTACTTCTCCTGCATGAGCTAAACCTGTCTTATCTGAATTGATAAAGGTTAACTCTACACCTTGTAGAGAAATGAAAAAAATGTGAGTGTGAGTCATTGCATTGTAAATATTCTTGAACTGACATGTTGATTTGTAGCTGAGAGCAGGTAAAAGGTACCTAGAGACAGCCACTTCAGTGCTTCTATTGTTTTTTTTTTCCTGGACAAACTCTTCCTTTAGACACAGTCTGAAGTCTGTAAATGTGTATTTTCCACTTTGAAAACTGGTAATAGGTCTGGCTTGGTACATGCCTGCTCCAGTGATTTCAGTCTTTCCACTGAGTGCTCCACTGTCACAAACAGCTGCTTAACCACTTTAAAAGGACCAGATCAACAAAGAGAGGCAAGAGCGTAGGAAGCACACATTATTTAGTGGTCAAAGCAGTTTTATTCTAGGAACCGAGTTTGCCTTGCTGTATATGTGTTTGCTCAGAGGTAATGGCACTCGGTATTGCTGAGCTGGTGAGTGATTTGTATTATCCCTTGTCAGTCAGAGGTTATATGTGTTCAAACTGAGGTCAAGGGCTTAGTCCTTTGGTTGCCAGTGGTAGTAAGCTGGAATTACGAGCATTCACTTCACACGTTGCACTATGTTTACAGTCTCTGATACATATTGCTTAGTGGTGAAGGTTTTGCAAGGTATCAAAACCTAATTTTATATGTCCCCCAATAGTTGATAAAATGTTTCATATATACATCTTAAATTTCACATATAAATACCTTGGGGGTTCCATCGCAGTATATCCTGACACTAATTCGCTAATGCTCGACTGACCTATATGAGCAGTCTTTTCCAGCAGTGACAATAATGGGTAACATGTAGGCTTAAGGAAAGGTTGCAGCCTAGTTGCACTGTAAGTTATGCTATTGCAACATTCTCATAAATAGAATAGAAAGTAAATTATTTATTTGAGCGTTGAGTTGATTTTGGTACAGTATGGTCAA
The DNA here is from genome assembly GCA_020698575.1 of Bostrychus sinensis. Lineage (NCBI taxonomy): Eukaryota > Metazoa > Chordata > Actinopteri > Gobiiformes > Eleotridae > Bostrychus > Bostrychus sinensis. The sequence goes on from CM036258.1 coordinate 19,862,095, forward strand.
GACAAAGGGAAAACGTGAAGAGCTCTAAAATGAAATGAGATGTTTGTTGATTTGAGCTATTGTTAAAGTCTTGTAATTTGTATAGATGTTCATATTTTTTTCAAAAATACTGACATACAAAAACACAAAGAGATTTTAGAAAATTTAACATGAAAAATCTGCCTTTACAGCTCTGACCTTAATCAAGGAAAAATGTAATTCACTACTATAATGGTATGATTCTTGTTGTTGCTTTCAGATCTGTTTGCACATTTAGTTAAAAAAAGAGGTTATAGGTTATCATCTTTCGTTGAATCGGTTTGTGAGATTGGATTTAGTGTCTTAGATTTTGTGACTGAATATAATGGAAACAATGCGCTCAACAACTTGCGGTGATATAACTGAATAAAGTATTATAGATTTACTTTCCTCGTGTGTGGCCCACTGTCGAAAGGATTAAGCTGGTTTATACATCATTTCCACACTGACCTGATTCACCCCTGGAGTCAAAGCCTTCATTGAGACAAATGGACCATGAGAACTCATTCAACTATACTAGAGAAACAGAGCTGTGAGTTTACATGAGATGAAACATACATTCCAGAAGAACACACAGGACCTCCACAATTAATTACCCATTTGGTAAAATAAAAGCATTATGTAGAAAGATATTTCAGTGATGACCATTATTTAACTATAGGTCATTAACAGTTAAAACACCTGTTAAACCCAGCCCCTTACCGTACCATATGTGGAGGAGTTCTCATGCATGGAGAAGTTTTTCAGACACACTGTAATGAGATTTTAAATAAATTTTGGAAAAGACCACCAACAAACGGACCTATTTAGTGGAGTACATTTCCTGAATGCTCAGTCAGCAAGGCCTTCAGTAGAGGACAAAGCTGGGTTACCATGGAGTTAGAGCACCTGCCAATGGCCAATTCAGTAACTATTGTAGAAGAGGAGGAGCACAGACAAACAGAGGCCAGTGTATTTCTGTGCCAGACATTCTCAGGCTCACTTTAACTCTTTGTATCCCTATAATGTCACAAAGATGTCTTTGGTAGAAACTACGCAAAAAAAATTTTCAAACTCTCATAATGACATTTGTCAAATGACATGTGAAGTTGAACACAAAGGTAACTGCTACTAACTTCACTTGATAAAACACTTAAAGGAATTAGGTAAATAATAGCTTGGTAAACCAAATAGTTTTGAATGTGTGTCCATGTACGTGGGTGGACAAAAGTGTTGCTGTGAGCACATTTGGAGGAGAAGCACTGCCAAATTAGCAGAGCTGTCCTCACTTCTCTGTGGAAAACTAAATCATTGGCCTTTATTGATTGATGTCTTTGTTAGCTCAATATTAATGGCATCTCTCAGCAGACTGGCCTCACTATATTTTTATTTTTTTTACTTTGCATTAACAAAAACTTTTGTTTTGACTACTTTTTACCACTGAATTCTGAATTTACTGGTTATCTTTCACATTTCACTCTATTTATTCTCATGTTTTTATGTGTATCTCTGCAGACAAGCTATACATGGGCCCAGGACAGCTGTATCAAGATTTGCAGAATCTAATCCATGACCTTAGCCTGGTAAACCAAATATCCAACATGATAAGCAGCCTCAAAGGGAACTACCAGGTAATACCTGATTGCAGCAAAAACTTGTTGCATCCTTGAATCTAATGGCGACAATAACATAAAGAACTGCAGTTTTGCACTGTAGCATAATACTTTCAAAGACATTCAGATTTGGTTATTCATAAAAGTGCACTTGTCTTGTATGCATGCAGTCAGTCTTTAATCAGTGGAATGTGCCAACGTGGTCAGTTTGTCTTGGGCAGACTTGGGGGTCCTTTTAGTCATATAATGTGGCTACTCTGAAACACAGGCCTGTCTGTGCAGCAGGACTCAGGTTTATTTGCAAAGCACAGCGTGAGTGTGTCAGACTGTGTTTTGTTTTGTGCTGTGCTTGTAGGTCCAGTCAAAACTGAAAGGCAAGCAGAGTAACAGAAAACCTTTCAGAAACATTAGTTATGAAAGACAAATTGGTTGAGACAGAAAAGAATTGGGATGCTGTGAGGTCAGACTAAAATGTAAACTCCTTCTTTCTCCAAGAGAAATTAAAACAATAGTGTAAAAATTATGCAGTTTCATATTATAAATCACTACCTTGTCTTTTTGTCACCATTTGTTAATATATTTATTAAGAAATCAGACTATAATTACACAATATGTTTATCTCAGTCCTATTACAGCATTCTGTTATTATGTCCAGAATGTGAACCCCACAGTAGCCCAAGACTGGGTGTCTGGTCTGCAGAGACTGATCCTGAAGAAGGAAGAGGAGATCAGGGCAGCTGACCGCTGTAGGATCCAACTCCAGCTGCCAGGCAAACAAGACAAGTTTGTGCAACCCATTCACTTTTGTTATAAATCATTAATATATAATTTATATTGTTTTCTGTCCACAGCTGTGTATTGTGGAATATTTGGGTATTAGGCACAACGCATTCCCTCCCAGCTCTAATCTGTGGCATGAATCACTTGGGGAAATGTGGATCAATTTAGCAACTAAGACCATAGCTGCAGCTGTTACTACACCCACTTTTTTCACACATTAACACAAACTGTTATAGTCTGCACACTGTTATAATCTGCACATGCACACCCAAGGGTGCACCTTTCCACATTCTCTGCCCTGTAGCCTTAACACTCATTTGCTATACTTTCTGGTTCTCTCTCACTTTTTCGTGTGATCTCTTATCACTGCTGTACTTAGCTGGCAAGATTATCCACATATATCTTTGGAAACACAGCTGTGCCTCTAATTCTTGTTCTGATCCTTTAGTCACAGTACACACAAAACACCACCCCATCCTCTCAGCCAGACATGCCAGTGATACATTCCACATAAGATCCCATCAAACATGCACTATTTATAATCACTGCATTTTCTTGCTAATTGTGACTTCATTCATGATTGCTCTAAGCTTGATATACCTACACATATGCAATAACATTTGTTTGTGTAGCCACAAAGATTTACATGTAGTTACATGTTGTTCTTTTTGTTTCCAGGTCCGGTAAAGCCACTTACTTCAGTGCAGTGTTCAACACTCTGAGCCCAGCGATCAAACAGTCTTGGATCAGTAACTTGCAAATGGCAAAGTTGGCTCTAGGTACAGTCATTAAACCAATCCTTTGTTGGCCTCACATTTCTTTGCTTGTGTGAATGATTGGTTTATAGTCAGTGTTGACAGAATCATAGATTAATTTTGCTCAAAAGCTAGTGCTGTTCCTGTAAAATACTGTTACTAACATTATCACCTTTGTTTTAGTAGTAGTGGCTTTACAGTACTGTAAATCTTTAAAAGAAGCTTTTATAAACTAATCTTGAGAAAGCCATGCTTGTATCTGTTTTTTTTTTTTTTTTTTTTGTAATAGAGGAGGACAACATACATGGCTGGTTCTTTGCAGAGGATGATGGAAATCAGATCAAAAAGCAGAAACACCCTCTTTTGCTCAAACAAATGCCTGTGGTCATGTCAAAACTACAGGAGTTCAAGGTAGGTATACAATAAATTGATATTACTCTGTGTGTCTATTACCTGTAAAACAAATATCCAGTTGCCAGACGTTCTAGAGACAAACTTAGACCAGGATTTTTAAAGTATCTGCAACATTAACAACAGGACTGCACTGCAATAGGCAATATCTAATGTCTAACAAAATAAGCTTCAAGGGAACAGATTGCATAAGCTTCATACCCAGAAAATTATTTTGAACCACTTTTTTAAGACCACTTTTTTTTTTTTTTTTTTTATACAGTAGTGGATGTTTTTGTTGCTTACTTTTAATTTTTGTTTCACCTGTACTGGGGCCATGTTGTGGTAAATTTAGAGGTGCTATGAGCAGTAAATATGATTTATATTTTATAAATATAACCCATATGTGTGCAAAGATATGAGATAAACATGTTTAAATCAAATATTACTTTTGCTCATAACAATGGTACAGTTGAGGTATTAACAATTTAAAAAATGTTTTACATAATGGTTTTTTTTTTATGTTTACATTTTTTGTTTTGGTTCTAAAACTGCATTGCTGATCGTCCAATCAGAAAAAAGACCATTGTTTTGATTTAGACCGCAGTGCCATTTTTAAACCAGGACAAGCGCATGCTGCTTACAGTGCCTTTAACTTAAATTAATTATACAGCGCTGGTTAGCAATGTTAGTCAGATCCCGTCCTAGTTAACTTTAATCAAACAAACATTCAAAGAAACTCAGACAAATGTTAAAGCTCTACTACAACGTCTTTCTGCGTTTCTACCTTTGTGTGGCAGGTGGAATGTGCTGTTCATAACCCAGAACCACACATCAACACTGAGAGTACTGCTGATACACCAGTCATGGGACATGGATGTGTTTGGGTGAGACCGTTAATCAAAAAATCAAGGGTGATGCAAGTTAATTAATGCAAAGTAATGAACCAGTATTGTTTTTTCTCTTAGGTTGCAAGCTGCACAAACCAGATGGGACAAATAGCTATTGTGGCCATGCAGAATTCCAGTCCCAAGGTGACTGAGTGTTTCAATGTGGAGTCCCGTATCCTCTGCATGGCCTATGTTCCAGCAGAGCAGCCCCAGGAAAATGGAGACAATGTTTCTGAAAACAACCACCCACCACCAGGAAAAGCCTGTGAAACCCCCACTGTGTGTCTGGGCATGGAGGAGGGCAGGTAAAAATAATCATTCAAGGAGATAGATAAATTCAATATTCTAACACCACTGAAGTTAATATTATTACCCTTCTTGAAAGTACTGCTTGTCTTAAATTATGAGATTTAAGATCTGCAGTACTAATATGTTATAAAATATAATTTTGTTATGTACTAGTGAGAAGTTTTACAGTTGCTTGATGAAACATTTCTATCATCTTGCCTTTTTAGTATTATTGTTTACAAAAGCAGTCAGCGGTTCAAGAAAGTACGTCTCCAGCATTTCTTTACCCCTGACAAATCTACCGTCACCAGTCTGGTTTATAAGAAACACTGTCTCTATGTTGGCCTGGTCAGCGGTTCTGTGGTCGTCTACTCCAGATCACAAGGTTTGTATCTCTTCTGTAATGTTCTCTGACTTCTTCTTTGTAATGTAATGTCTGTTTATACTCCAAAATGTCTAAATTTAGTGAATTAGATGGTTAAGTATCTAAGTATCAAAACAAAGATGCTTTCATTTGGTTGGTGCTGGGTTAAATTTGAAAACTGTAAGGACTAAGTAAATATTTAGTCTGCTCTTAAACACAATTTAAAATTTGAATGCGCACAGTCATGCTAAAAAGTTTAAATAATGTATATTCAATTAAATTTTATAGACATATACATCTTTTTATATTACCGTCTTCTTAAAAATCATTTGCTCCAGGTAAATAAAAACTTGTTGACATGCCTGACTTCCAGTTTGATGGTCTATCTCTCTAGTGCTATTTTAAATGAGTCAATGAACCATTGCCCTCAAGACAGGCTCACTGTGGATCCTGGGGTCAGTGGGTCTCCTCTGCCGTGGGTTACTGTGGCAGATTGCTCTGTTGTCTGGGAGAAGCCAATCTGTTCGAGGTGACCTATTTAAGGCTTTTCCTCCTGAGCACTGACACAAATGCGGAAAAGATTTGGACTGCATATTTTTCTCTGCTGAGCACATTTGATCAGTGTTTCTGTTTTTTTAGCAAATGTGTGCTTAAGACTAGGACAGAAAGACTATGGATGATGGCCTAGGGATATTTTTTTTTACTTCTCCCCAGTTCATGCAACAGTTGCCTACAGAAACATAGTGTGTAAAGGTTTGTTAAAGTGAAACAATGCAACTTGTTCTTACAAGGTTGGTTTTGTGCCAAGATACACTTGGGGGAGGTGAAGGAAGCTTCATTCTTCCTGCAACAACTCATTTATCCATCACACTGACTTCGAAACTGTATATTTAAGGTAAAAAAAGTTGCATAGATCCCTTTAAAGCTGTTGTTTTATACACTCATTCATTCTTTCTCACTATAACACAGCAGCATAATGTATGCAAGTACTAGCCTGTAATATAACTGTAGTGTCAGTTTCTGTGCATTTATTACCACTGGCAATAATTCCCAGATGTCAGTTTTTTAGGTCTGACAGAATACTTAATAATGACTTATACTAAATCATTTGAACAGAAAAATGTTCCCTCGATCCATAGTGGCAGGCTCTTCGCCTACTCTGAGTCTCTGAGGTCCTTATGTATTTTAAGCAGCTTTAGTTCACAAAGCTTTAAATATGAATACAATGAAATATCTGTCAGCTGATAAAATTCTTAATTGTAGACACTGTTCTAACAGACCGCAGTGTAGCCTCATCCAGAAGACAACTGCTGTGTTATCAGCATGGCTCTGTTGTTGATGCTGTCATCTGTATGAGCTGTCCAGTCAGCCTCATTCTGCCATGCTCGCGTTTTGGTTGTAACTGACTTTGAGAAAGGGCACGTCATTTCTGCTCAATAAAAACACAAACTTGTTTTCTCTTCTCTGCCACCCTTTATCAACTCCCTCCCTTATTTGACCTAGCACTCAGAAATACACTCAAGGAAAAAAGAAACGCACCACTGCTTTTTTGCCACATTTTTGTTTGGTTACTTATTTTTGATGGAAATATTCCATGTGCACATCAACCATATACCCGTCCCTGATATTCAGACCCAATTAATCAATGCTTATGACAGTTTCAATAACAATAACATGACCAAACAATAATAATGCAGCAGTTGTGACATGTGGTCGACCAGATCTGGGACGGTCATTGGAGGATCCAGTGGTGTGGAAACGCTCAGCAAGGCGTACAACAGTAGAGTGATGGACTCCAAACTCCTGGCTACAGCCGTGTGCTCCTTCAGCTTGAAGCAGGCCAATGGCTGCCAATCTCTCTCTGGTTGCAGTAGTCGTGGCATTGTGAACAAATGTGCTTTTTTTTCCATTTTGGTGTCTTTTTATAGGGAATGGTTGTGCACAATTGAGGACAGGTCCAATTTATCTCTGAGTTTTACTCATGACCCAGACATAGGTGATTAATACAAAAATACAGTTGTTATTGCTCATCAAAATCAATCAACCGGAACCAGGAAAACAGTCATTTCATTTTGACTCAGAATAGAACTAAACTCATTGTAGTCTGTCATTTTTCACTGGCTGTAATATTTTTTGACAAATTGAGAAAATGAAAGTGGTGCGTTTCTTTTTTCCTTGAGTGTACATTATCTTAGGTACAGTCAGAGGTTTCCTGCTCCTAAAAGATGTACCTACAAGCGTTTCAGTGTAGAAGGCTTACATAATGCTGTAGGGTGGCACTCACTTTCATGCACAGCCTTTTCACTGCTCTTACACTACACTTACAAAAATATACACATTATTACTGGAATTCAGATCCAACCTAGCCTTTTCAGAACAGATTACTTTTACTTCCGATCTAATTATAGTGCATTGAAAAGAACACCTCACACTGCATGGCACTTCTTTCAATAGCTGTCTTTGTGCCTTTCTTAAACAAACACTACTGGTGTGGCCTCATTTGCTTCCTGGTCTAGATTACCAAGGGAATGTGGTATCTGGCAAAAATTAACCTGGTATTGGTACTCTTCAAAACTGTGTGCTCAACACTGTGAGTAAGTGGGCTCTTTGGATAAAATATCCAGATAATGTACTATAGATGCACTGTTGTGTTCATGTTTTTAAACATAAAACATTTTATTACTCAAAGAAAAATATCAAAATCAACCAGAATTCATTGTATTAATATTAAAAAGGCAATTCATGTGTTTTTTTATCATAGAGCTGGCACTGTAGGTGTCCGGGCACATGTTGAGCAGTGTGTAGGAGGTGTGTGTGGGATAGAGCTCGACTCTGACTAATGCCTCTCAGCACATCTATATTCATAGTGAAGTCTTAGAAAGCCATCAATGGCTACTGAGCTACACAGTTAGAAAGACAAGTAATGTTTTCATCGACAACACATCAATGCAGTAATCTTCTCTAAACATTATATGATATAGAAATGGTAATGTTAAAGATGATGGTAATGTAGAGAAATTGTTATCACATAAATTTAATTCAGTGTCTGTGTTTTTGTCTAGATGGTTTGTGGAGCTCTGACAGGCCTAAGGTCCTGAAGCTGGGCGTCCTACCTGTCAAGGCAATGCTAGCAGTGGAGGAGCACCTCTGGGCCTCATCAGGAGGGCAGGTTTTCATCATCAGCACCCAAACACATACTGTAGAGGTATGGGATTAACTTCTCTGTTTTTTTAGGGGTTAGGGTTAGGGTTAGTAAGTGGTAAAGTGTTGTTGCAAAGAATAAACTGCAACAAAACTGCAATGACACCTCTGCCCATGCATACATATGTGAAAAAAAACTCATGTGGAAAGCAGAAAAACATAGAATTTTATATGAGAAGAATATGGTCTATATCAGGGCCCCTAATACATATGGCATTCCTTTGACATGCTCTCCACTGGTGTAAGGGAATGGAAGCACCTGCTATGAGTCCAGGAATAGTACTGGTTCTCTGACATGCACTCTTTCATAATCAGTTTAACCTCATTAAGCTCATTATGTTGGACCACCTGCCTGTCTCACTCTCTTTCCTCAGAAGTCTTGGCCCAGAGTGGGTATTGAAATATATGCAACAAAAAGCAACAGCAGGAAAAGAAAAAAAAAGTCGTAACAAATTCTTTATCAACTGAAAAACCTTGATGTGGAAAATTACTCTGTACTACATTTTAGTCCTATATCTTTGCTACTTCTCTGCTTCTTCTTGTAAAAATGTTCATGTAAGAGGCATTGCACTGACACACTTTCATTTGGCCTCCCTTAAACCAAAAATAAGTCCACCTCCACATAAAGCTGTGTGTGGTAAGATTATGTAACTCACAGTAAAAGCCCAGTTTGTTGGCCTCACTTGGAATAAAAATCTAAATGAACGTGATACAGATATAAGAAAGTGTAGTAGGCATTGATCTTGTGGTGTCCTTGAAATTCAAGCATGCTGCAAAGAGAAAATAAAATATTCAACCCACTGACAACAGATGGACTATCAAAACAGGCAGATTTCTTGTACGACTATGTCAGAAGCAATTTAACTAGTGTAAAAATGAGATTGGTCATATTCTTTCTGTGCCCCATGTCCAGAAACAACTGGATGCCCACCAGGAGGAGGGTATGGTGGTGTCCCATATGGTGGTAGCTGGGGTGGGCATCTGGATTGCCTTTAGTTCTGGCTCTACCCTCCGCCTCTTCCACACTGAGACCCTGGAGCACCTACAGGACATCAATATCGCCACGCCTGTCCACAGTATACTACCTGGTAAGATCACAGTGTACAATAAACATATATTAATTGGCTTTTTAGGGTTACAAACACAATCAGTTCCTTGCAAAACAATGCAATTCACATTACAATATACACAGCTCATGGAATCACTGGGTCTCTTACAAAGATTTTTTTAAGTCCCACAATATATTAAGCATTCACTATTTTTTCCTTAACTGTATTTGATTTAGTAGTTTGAAATGTTATGTTTTGAAATGCTAAAAGCTGTGTGAGCCTCCTAGCTTCTCCCTGCTGCTACAATATTTAACAAAAAAGTGTGTTCTTATCCAAATTCATTGACTGACATTTGTGGTCATTCTGTTAACCAAACTGTCTTTAAGAGTGACATATTAACAGTAAACCACTAATATAGACTGCATGTTGTGTGATCCTTCTGTGATTGTGTAGTCAAACAAATGACGTCATGTTGTCAAAGTACTGTCTACTGCACTGCTTCTCAGTAATTAGCTGACATCACTCGGTGTGTATATCCAGACAGCTGTGTTATTGCATGTCTTTCAGGTTTGTCATCTTCCCTTTACCAGGGCTAAATAGTCTAAATATTGGATCAGAACCTGATATTATGGACTATTCCTAGAGTTTGTAAGACGTTTGACTCCAGTGAGTAGTTTAAAGCAAAGTTTTTAATCTAGTCCAAATTATACACAGGCAGTGGGACATTAAATCACTTATAATTCTGAAAAAAAACATTGTTGTTTATACCTAAAGGTAGTATTTATTTACCAGATATCTCATATGGGGGACAATTTTCTCTCCCTAATGTGTTGTGATTAATGGTGAAATAAGGACACTTCCTGCCTAGGTGCTACAAACACTGTCGCTGTAAATGCCTAGATCCAGTCCAAAGATTGGGTGTTTGTCTGTGACTGTTGTCTAGTCTGAAGTCACTGGAGCAGCTTGCTGCTTCGGATATTGTAATAGCGTTACATCAGCATTAACCCAATAAAATCCTTCCACAAACATAAGAAGAGTTGATTTTTGTGAACAGGCTAAGTTAGTCTTGTCTAATTGTTGTTTTAACATTAAGGCTCCAAAAGTTTACTGTACAGTACCAACAAAGGGACATATTAAGTGACATATTGAAAACAATGTTGTCTAGTAGTTTTATTTAAATTATTTGTTAAAAACACTTCTCCTAAACTAGTCTGTGAAGAATCTCACTCATCCAGGCTGATTGAATCACAACAAAAGGTTTAAAAAAGAAGTCATCTGGACTTGAGAAGAGTTGAGAAAGCCTCTTGATAAGAGGTGAAACTTGACTTGACTTCTTTTTTAAATTTTTTGTTGTGATTCTCATAAGCTAGAAATTCATACTTTCTTGAGACCCCAGAGAATGTCATTTTGATAACAAGTGTGAATGACAGATGTGAATGACAAAAGCAGCTTGCGTAGAGATTTCTATACTGACATTTGCTAATGGGACCCAACAGATACTGTTAGGTAGGTAGTTGTTCCTGGACAACCCACCACACATGGAAGTCTTCTTTCTTTTGAGCCTCCTTCCTTTAGTTAACTTTCTTTGATAGCCCTTGCCTGCTTTTTATTGTTAAAATCAGAAGTTTTATTTTAGTTCTGTATCCAATATAATATTGGTGTTTATAAATGAATTTGTCTGTATAACCATAAAGGATTGCGTTTACCTAACTTTTCTAAAGGGCTTTGTGTGACACTTTTTTCCAGAATGTTGCAGTGTGGCATTAATGACTGCTGGCTACTGCTGTGGAACAAAATGAGAGCAAAAAATGTGCTGTTCCTGCACAAACTCTGATGTAATCGAACTTGTCAGCCAGACAGTTGGACAGAAGTGATTGCCTGCCTGCTGTTGATGTGTTTTAGCAAAAATAAGGGGTCTTGGATTTGCCCATCATTATTTGTTTACTGCAAAAGCTAATAAGAGTTAATTCATGTTTTTATTTTATTACAAGAAGCAGCATTATTTCATATCTAGAATACAGAGATAAGATCTGTGCTTCAGGACATCATATTACATTACAGAGCAAAATGTAATCTTGGCAGAGCATACTATCACCGCAGGAGAAAGACACATGGGGCGTTGCCTAGAGCATGAATGCCTCTGAGAATGGTTTGGTGTTGAATCCACAAGGTGCCCTAGGTGTGGTTATCCTTCTCATGTTCAAACATGTTGAAGCAATTCTGCTTACACCCTTCACTTGTAGTGTAATATTCTATCATCTCAGTCATTTCTACTAATTCAGAACCATCTTGCAGAAGTTGCAGTTCATATGTTAAAAATAATCACAATAGTGCACTAATGCTAAGTGATATTTGGTCTATCATTCAAAGGTTGTATACATTAGATCAGCTAATGTCCTAGATAGAGAAAAATTAGGACATGCTCATCTATTGGGAAATAGATTTACTTTATTGAACCTTTGCTTAAAACGGAAACCAGTGACTAGTATTTTGATTATAGAAGTACAATAATCAATACAATGATGAATGTTGACAGAATTTATTTACATTTCATTTTTATATTATTATTGAACAATGTTTAAGGTCAACCATGACAATCACAGTGAAGATTTCTAAGAGGACAGTGTCTAACTGCTGTCCTGCAGAGCTTGATGGCTTTGTCAGCAGCTGTTTGACCTAAATAAGCAGCCATGCATGTTTTAATGGGCCACAAATACAAGGGGTGTCTGTAAATAACACCTCCAGCTTTCCATTTGTTTCGATACCTCCATTGTTTAACACCACCCGCATGGTCCCAACATGTACCTACTGTACATAGTTTTTGGTTATTGCCAGGAGGAGCTTATTTTATATTATGCTGTATATAAGTGTCTTATATACATATTTATACACTGAAAATGATGTAGTCCATGGTAGTGTCTACATTGTGCTGATATCCGATATTTCCATTCTGATCCTGAGTATTATCGTAATGTTTGGGATTTGCACTGCTGCCCTGCTGTTGGTAGTCGGGAGTAAGTGCAGATCAAAGTGGTGCTTTGGTAAAGGATCAGGGCCAGCTCTGTACCATGCTGATGCTTGCTCAGGGTTTATTTTAGTTCACCCTCTGGGCGGGGAACTCCAAATATTATGAAAGTAGGAAGTTGAGCAAGGCTAGTCTGTGTTTCTGTTAACTCTGGGCCCTCATTAGAAGCACATGTGGATGCTGTCGTGAGCTTTGGTCTGGGGTAAAAGAACTGTACCAGTCTGTCTCTTTGACTAGATTCTTGACAGAATGGCTGTATGGCGTGAGGGTGCCCCATACAAGGGGTCACCACGAGTGAGGAGGGTCAGACAGAAAGACTGGCAGCAATTTTTACCAAATCCCAAGAGGATTACTTTGAGGGAGGAAACTCAAGTCAAGCTGTTGCAGGAGTAATGACTCATGACAACCCTGCCTCCCACATAGCAGGACTGATAGACTGTTATTGGGAAAAAAACTGATTCCTATTACAATCATAAAATAATGCCTGACAGTGGAACATACCTTTTGTTAGATATTCTATTTCACACAGCCTGTGAGTGTGGGTCAGGCTCCAGTGAGTAGCAAAGTCCACACAATATGACACCCACCAGTGACTGTCAGCAGCTCTGACTTTATTGCCATCTTTGCTGAAAGAGTCTGCTAACTTAACTGTAGTGTTGTTGTAGTGATTCTTCTGACCAAGCACAAACATAAAGATCAGGTCAGGTTGTCCTCTTGTGTCTGTTTAAAAAGAACCAGTACTACTTGCCTAATTACAGCATCACGCCTCACTTATTCTGTTACATAATGTTTTTGTGTTTGTTTGTTTGGTGTGTAGTGGACCACAATGGTGTTAGCGTTTAGCCTCTTGAAAAGAGCAGCTTTTATCCAAGCTTCTCATTCTGTTTCCTTGGAGACAAATAACCGTAAAACATCATCATACTCGCTGAAGAGACACACCTCCCGCCCTCGCACCACACTGTATTCAAACCTGCTGAAGTGGCCCATTAAATATGGGACTCATGATATTTCCAGTAGAAACAAACCACATGAGCACACATATTTTGCCTTTTATTCAGTTACTGTCTTACATTAAATGACTATAAAAAAACATTGTTGCTGTTAAACCTGTATATATTCAGTGAAACAGAATGACACTGATGTAAAGTAATCAGTATGCTTTTTTTCTGTAGGTAACCATAGAGTTTCAGTGAGCAGTCTGCTAGTGTGTCATGGACTCCTTTTGGTTGGCACCAACCTGGGTGTGACAGTGGGCCTCTCTGTCCCCAGACTGCAGGGAATTCCCAAGGTCACAGGTAAAAGGAGGACAAATGCTATGTCTTTTGCTAACCTACAACTACATTTGAAATAAATATGCAGTATTCTAGGTTGGAGTCTGCTTGTACTCATCTGTGCATTATGTCACCCTATTTTTGCATCGTAGTTCTGGTCTACGTGCCCTCTGTCTAATCAAAGCAAATTGACAACTATGTATATTATAAAAATGTAACTGGTAAAAGTGAATTCAGGAAGTACAAGACCTATAAGGGTACAGCATTTTGGGCATCATGACAAACTAATAACAATATTTTCTTTAGGTCGCGGTATGGTGTCACTGCATGCTCACAATGGACCAGTAAAGTTCCTCACTATGGCGGCTGCAGTTTGCAATCGTCCCTCGGCCATACCACCGTCCAACCCTGCCTTAGCACAACCAACTGAGTTAATGGATGGGGATAGTCTTGAACCCTCTGCAGATTCAGCCCCCTCCCCACCGCAGGGCAGAGGGGTGTGGCTGGGAGAGGCGGGCTGCACCAACATGGCTCTTCAGGACTCGCTGTCTTCCTCCTCCTGTGGCTCCCTGGCCCCCTCCCAGGGCTCCTTAGAGCATGGGCCAGAAGATGGGGCCCTGTACGACATGCTGCATGACCCATCTTACCAGCAGAGGAGCCGCCGGACCAACAAGGTGGACATCAGTTCTGTTCTGGTGGTGTCTGGAGGCCTGGGCCACCGCAAAGTCAATAAGAAGACCAAACCATCACGACACGACGACACCACATCAACCATCATGATTTGGCAGATCCCTCTGATTAAGATGTAGGAGACAGCAGCAGCACAGAACAAGTACAAAATGATTCAACTGACAAATGACAACTTTTATCTTTAATAACTACACGTCTAAACATTTGTGTGTTTCTGAAACCAGAGCTGCTCCAATGACTTAAACATTGTCTGAAGAAAAAAAGTTCTCTTATTTTAAAAAGGATCTATAACCACTGAAACATGACAGTATTTAAAAACTGCTGTGTATTTAATAACACTCACCTGTTAATATGCAGTGTTTATCAACATAAGAAGGGAGTACAATATTCCGATATAGTTTTTTAAAACAGCACTAATGCTAATTTCTTTGTGTGCCATGAAATTTCACAGTGTAGAATTTCAGTATTTACTTTTTGAAACATGAATTTGTGAACTTTTTGTAAGATAAAGTCTGGGCTTGGAATCTGTTACATATTTTTACATTTCTACTTGTAGACTGACTTTACAACTGTTAAATTAAGCATTGTAAGAATGATGTGTGATTTAGCATGGTTATGTTGGAAAGTGATGGATGGTTGAAAATGGCCTTTGTTTCTGTCAAACAACTGTTCACTATTTTAACACTGAACAGCTGTTAGGAATGGTCTGTTGTACCTAACAACAGAAAAAGAGATATTAAGAAAATAATTTAGGAATGTTTGGGAATGGGACATCCTGGCTGGCCAGGTTTGGTCTTATATAAGGGTGATTTATTACTGACAGATTTTGCCCCATTGCATTATCATTTTGTTTTCCTACAAAAATATTTAAAAAAGAAAACACTTTATACTGTCACAATTGGTATGTACTGTGTGTCTGATATAATAATATAATCATTAACCTGATATCACTGTGTGGTGTTGTTCTTTTTTTCCCAAGCAGAAATCAATCTTGTGGTTCTTTTTTTTTTTGCTTGGAAAATACAGTGTAAGCCTGGGCTCCTGATCCATTCCTGCTCTGAACTCCGGCTCCCCTTCTCCTCTGCCTGTGTTTAACCATCAGTACATGCTGTGACTAGCAATGTGCCTGGGGGGGCCGCAGGAACTGCGCCTGATACCCCTCTTCCTGGATTTCTTTTTTCCCACTACTGACTAGAGCGGGTCAAGACTTTTTCTCTCTACGCCTACATGTACTGTTTCACAACCATTTTTAACTACAGACGTATACTGTTTATGCAGTGCAGCGGGAAATCCCTCATGTTACACTTATTATTTTTCAGTAATGTCCCTCAAAAAAAGATTGTGTCATGATTCTAACTTGAAGTACCTAAAGAACGTCCTGACAGCTCTGTAACCACTAAGTCATTTGTTTTTGCTCTATCTCTGAAGTTTCCATGGACACACTCATTTTGTGTGTGTGTATTAGTTTTCAGCATAGCTTTGTTCTCAGAATATCCACCATTTAAACCTCCCAGCTGAACAGCCTTTAATCTCACCAGGTTGATAGATGTATAAGGGCCTTGTGGGCCCCTCTCTATTTTTACTTTTCTAAATGTCAGTTGCAGAGACACTGTTTGAAGAAGCAATCTTCTGGACAGTGCATCCATTCCTGATGATGGCTTTATGATGTCATGGTAATCATAATTTGACCTTTTCATGTTAACTGCAGTATATTTTTCACCCAAATACACATATAATATTCTTTACTTTTCAACCAAATGGCTATTAAAGTCAGTTACTGTTTGGGCAGACTTACGCGAATAACAGACACTTTTAATGTTGCAGGGAGGCCTCTATCTCTACAGCCCAAAACAATAAATTATCATAACTAAATACCACTTACGGTGATTTATTAGTATTCACAAATACTATCCAAGATACTTTTATGCATAATGTCTGTGAAGACCCTCACTCGTCCAGGGTAATTGCATCGCAACAAAAAGTTAAAAAATCAGTCATCTGGATTGGATTTTTAAAGTTGAAGACCTTTTATGCATAATAGAAAAGTATTGATTTTTAAACGGTTAATGCAGTCAAAAGACTGTCACTGGCGTCAGTTGTCTTTGCTTATTTAAATATTGATATTTCCAAACTGTTATCTTTTGATTGGTCAAATCTGACAGATTATTGATGTGATCTTCTCGTCCCCAATCTCTCGTGATACCCAGACCAGCAGAGGTAATGCGTAAAGGAATCCAGCGTCCAGCGCGCACAACAGATGGAGCCTGGTGTTAAGTGTAGGGTTAATACCAAGGAGGGGGCGTGGTTTAGATCAATATTAACCGCCTTACTGTAGTTTACTGTAAAAAAACGAAAACACCACACATCTAAAACACCAGTCCTGATGCTAGTGGCTCGTCTGTCTGTGCTGGACAGCTCCGTGTCCTGATAGAGGAGGAGAGACAGGATGGCTCTCCTCACTACCACCGACTGTGAGTGCTTGGCAGTGCTCCGACGGGGCTGATCAGAAGGAGGTGCGACCTGGAGTGACTGCTGGATCGTCATTCTGCCTCGCCTTCTGTATGGAGTCCAGGGAGATTTCAGTAAAGAAGCACATGGACAAACTAATTCGAGAAAAACAGCGAAGGAGGAGATAAAACGGCCACGTTTTTGGCGAAATAATCTCATTCAGGAGCGCATTAGCGGGTTCGTTGGTTCGTTCAGTATGAGTGCAACTGCCTTACGTAACTGAGCATTGTGAAGGGACGGGCAGACAAACTGCAGGCGCCGAGCTGTTTATTCACAGCAGGGAAAACGCAGGTAGGTCAAGTTAAACTGGTTGCGTTAATGAAAAAAATCAATAGCTTAGTTGATCACAAATGACGGCGTTTGCGATCTACATTGGGCTACACTCTGAATTCATTAGAGCAGAGTTTTAGGGATAGGCTAATTGCAAACGCCCGTTCCCTGTCATATTAGGGATTAATTCTTCCATCAGTGCAACACCCTTTGCGCATGCGCTTTCAAAAGTGTGCAAATTACTACCAATAACCATTGCTGGGTGTTGCAATGGTTGTAGAGCCTGCAGTCACGATATTTGAGTTGAATGTCGTTGTGCGTGCAGTATACATATATGTGTGTGGTATTAGCCTATGTAGAGTGCACAACGACACTATTCTGCATACTGAAGAGCTAAAGGCAACAGAGTAATGTTTCTATGCAATGTCCATATTGAAGCTGTTGCTTTTTAGAGAAATGGCGCCCCTCAGAGATTGAATCGGTTCGTGATGTTTTCCTCAGCAAATGCTTATAGGTTTTATGTCTCATCTGTGTTTGTTGCCCGCTGTAGGTGCAGAGAGAGGAGGTAGAACAAGACAAGCTGTGTCCACTCAGCATGATCTGTCTCTAACTAGAGTAACATGAGTGAGGACTGCAGGCAGGGAGGAGGGGCTGTCACCGTGGAGACTGATGCCACACTCCATGCTGTGAACTCTGACCTTGTGACACCTGCTGATGAGAGAGATGGAAAGCGCTGTCCAGATTATATCCATGATTTTCTCCAGGACGAGGGGAGCTTCAGCCCACCACCTGTGTTTGAAAAGGAATATTTATTGGATGGGAGGTTGATGGACAATCATCACATCGACCATAACAAGGATAACGGCTCATATACCTCAACATCAGCTCTTTCTTGTGAAAAGAGTGTTGTGTCCAATCATTCTGCTAGCATGCATCAAAACTGCACAAGCAGTGAAATCCACAATGGAGCCAGAGCTAAAGTGTCTTACCATGCAGATTCTCCAGTGTGCTACTCCAGCCAAGTTGTACAGGAAGCTGACTGCTCAGACCCCACGTACAAGGACAGTGGCCAGGAAGCAGAAAAAACCTTGTTGAAAAAAGAAGAACCGGATTTAGTAATTGAAGTTGGCGGGCAGACAATAAGCACACACAAGTCTGTCCTGGCAGAGAAAAGTGACTATTTCAAAGCACGTCTGTCACGAAACATCCTCAAAGTGAAGGGGGTCAGCTATAAGACTATGTCCACGTTGATAGATTATGTTTACACTGCTCAGATGAATGTTAGCAAGGATAATGTTGTGGATGTCATTACCGGGGCAAAGATTCTCCAGATCCCTTGTGCTGTCCAGGCAGCTATGGACCGCATGTCTGAACAAATCACTGCAGAGAACTGCTATGAGATACTCACAATAGCCAAAAAGCAGCGCCTAAGTGAGCTGAAAGAGACCGCTTATGGCTTCATGAGTGACAATTTTCTTCAGATATTGAAGGACCCCTCAGTGTATGGCCGTCTAACTGGATCTGAGAGAGACCTGATTCTGAGGAAAAGAATGGAAGGAAAGAAGACCCTAATGGTAGCAGAGGTGAATGATGTATTTGACCGTGTTGGGAGCAGGCCTCCAAGTCGATGTGGAAGTAGACCACAAAGTCCTTTGTCGGTGGGGTCTTTGGAGGAGAATCGTATGATTTACTACTTTAATGAAACTGTAAATGACTGGACAACCTTGACTTCAATGCCTGATGACCTCAACACTAAAGGCTGTGGGATCTGTACTATGTATAATTACCTGTTTGTGGCAGGGGGAATTAAGGGCAATGGAGAGAAGGGCAAAGTCTCAGACAGAGTCTTCTGTTACAACCCCATAACCAACCGCTGGGCTGAAGTGCGGCCTCTGAGCCAGGCTCGTGCCCAACTAAAGCTTGTGTCGATGGATGGCTACTTGTATGCTATTGGAGGTGAATGTTTGTTCACTGTGGAAAAGTATGACCCTCGTATGGACCGCTGGACCACAGTAGCGCCCCTGCCAAAAGGAGCCTTTGCTGTGGCCCATGAAGCCACAACCTGCAGTGGAGAATTATATGTTTCTGGAGGTTCTCTCTTCTACCGGCTTCTTAAATATGATCCAAAAAGAGATGAGTGGCAGGAGTGCCCCTATAACAACAGCAGAAAAAAGTCCAGTGACATGGTGGCTCTAAAAAGCTTCATCTACCGCTTTGATGTCAACCGTGAGCAAGGAATCAATGTGTTCAAGTACAATACCATAGTCAAAATGTGGCATGACTGCGCTTCACAAAAAATCGGTAGTCTTTTACCCTTTAGGTGTGCTGTTATTGGCAATTGCATCTACTGTGTGAACAAGAGCCAGACTCTCCAGTTTGTAGTGGAGGAGGAGAATGCCTACTTTGTGGAGGAGATGCTCAAGGCGCCTGTGGAGGCTAGGGGTCTGCTTTTCCCTTTTGTTCTTACTTTGCCTGAAAAGCCTGAGAAAGTTACATAATTGTGTGACCCAGAATAACAGTAAGTGGTGTGCTTTAGCCAAAATTCAATAAGCAAAACACTTAGATTTTTTTTAATGTCAACTGTGTTTCGGTGTCTCAATAGCTGCTTGCAATGTGAATATTTGCATGGGAATTTAATGCATCTATGGGTTAAGCCTTAAGTTTTGAGTTTTGAATGAATGCAACAATATTTGAACTTAAACTGTAGATATGACAATATGAAGGTTACAGTTTGTTAGCTGCTGTTAGCTTTTTAATTTGCTGCAGTACTGTCTATGGTATTTAAACACATTTACTTTTGAAAGTGAATTTGGTAAAAGCTGGAAAGAGAATGTGCAATCTGAATGACATAGGTTCTATGCAATGGAAAAGGATTAAGCTGTTGTAATATCAACAGAATTTTTTGAGTAACAAGAAATTTCCATAGCTGATTAAAAGTGGAAAAACCTTGTTCAAGGTTTACAAAATTCCCCAGTAAGCACTTTTCCTTTTATTACCTTCTCTATTTTTAGGTTATTTAAGCTAAAAATAGCTAAGTCATGCTGAACATTCTAACTAGTACTTAAGTTAACCTACCTACTTACTTGTAGGTGGTAAGCAAGAGGTTTTTAATAAATTTACATCAAAAGCACAAGGGGCACCAATCCAGTATGTTATTATATTGATAAAACTAACAAATGTGCCAAAGACTACAAAAAACAAACTATTAGCATAATATTATTACTATAGTACTGTAAGCAGAAAAGTACAAGAGTGGCTCCTTTCTTTATTAGCTGCTAATTTCCACAAGAATAAACACAAATTTTATATTTCCAAGTAAGTAGCCACAGATTGTTGTCCAAAAAAAGTTAAGAGTCAATTTCCAGACTATAGATCTTTAGATAATCTTTTGTTTACTGATTACTTTAAGAACACTAATACAAATGTTCTTTAACATAATGCACATCAAAGCCACTTTCATTTTAAACAATGTTTTTTACAGTGTCGTTTCAGCTGCAGTAATACATTGCAGTAAGTGTTTTGGGGAATGTGTGGTTAATATAACAAAATGCTTTTGATAAAGTTTGTATAGGTGGTCAGTGTGACACAGGCATCATTGATGTGGTGTAACATTTTGGTATCTTGCTAGCTACATCTGTATTTTGTTACTTTTATAAGAATTGATTGAGCTTTTGATATGCTGCTGTGATGGACATTCAAGTAATGCAATGTTTAAGGTAAAGGCTTTTGTTAATGACATTTGAAGTGCCCTGATGAATTAGCTGTTGATAATGTCACAATTAAGTGCTTCAAATAAAACATTTGTCTCGAAAAAAATGTCTTTGCGCATTTATTGTCATAGAATAATGTCAACAGAATAAATATGGAAGCCTATTTCCTTATTCATGAATACTGTTTACTTATAATTATGTGAGATAATTTCATAATTATGACCTAGTATCTTATAATTATGAGAAAATATCTCATATTTATGAAAAATCCCAAATATTTGTTTATTATTTGACGGGAAAAGGCTTCCGTAGAAGGATGGATCTTGTTGGTTTTGTCAGCTTCGTGTGGTGGTTTAATATTGCCACCTAGTGGTCAAACAAGAATCTTGTAAGCAGTCTTTTAGTTTTAGTTAACGCCGTAAAAACTAATGATGTATATTTGGTACGCTAATCTCCAACTCCAGTAATATTCAATAATAGGCCTACATCCTGGTACTCGATAAATGATTAATTATTATTAATAATTTCTGCTGGTACAAAGTTATATTAATAGATGGGGACACTGGCTTGAATGTCTTCATTACAAAAAGGGAACTATTGCAAAGAGTGGTTTGAACCATTGTCTCCATCATTTGTAATTTAGACATTGACCACTGGAGGGCAGTATGGGAGCGACATAAAATTGTGATTTCTATCATAAGTCAACAACTCTAAAATATAACCATGAATATTATCTATTAGGTCTACTACCCTTATCCTTACACGTGAGTGTGAAACACACCCGGGTAAGCGCCTTATGCTTCATGTTGAGGTGACGTTACTATCATGCGTAGTTAGGTGATGCGTAGAGGTTGACCCATCCTTAAAAAAAAAAAAAAAAAAAAAAAAAAAACTATTGTAGTAGAGCAAGATAATATAGGGCTGTAGAATCTTTTAGAGAATGAGAATAATAGCCTTTATAAAAACAGACAGAAAGTTTTATTTTTGTTGTTTTAATTAACAGCTTGGTCGATTGAGTATACATGAAACTGAGGACGGTCCGTGGTTGGCTGCACCTGTCCCATAAACCCGAGCGAGCCAACCACACCTGCTTGTTTGTAACATTTACCTTAGTTCACTAGGTTATTTATTTTATTTTATTGTTTCATTTCATAAAAATATCGACTTTTAATAAACGTATCTGGGCTCGTTTTTGTTAGCAAGCGTGTTTAGCTGCTGTTGTCATGCTGCTAGCCATGTAGAGGCTAACTTTGTCCAGGCCTAATGTGAAATGTGTTAGGTGCAGTTGAGTTGGACTAAAGTTAATGTACGAGGAAAATATAGGGAATAATTATTAGTAACACACAAAGTACAAGGAGTGTTCAAAATGTCCACAGGATGTTTGTTCAATGAATTAACATTTAGAGTTCAGCTATGTTCTTTCTTTGTGATGTTAGCTATAGTAGCACGGTTTAACCATAGTGTTTAATTTATTTCTATGGGTTTGACTTTGAAGCCAGACTATAGGTTAATCAACAGAAAAACAACAACAACAAAAAAAACAAAAAAAACATTTTGTTCCACTACAGGAGGTGAGAAGATGGAGAAATGTGTTTCAGGCAAAGGTAGGTACAGTGTCTATTAATCCTCTGTTCACATTGTCATTTTCTTACAGAATTATAATTAAGTTAGCATAATTGGTTTTAGTCATCTAAATGCAGAGCCTGTTAAATCTTTCTCATTTTTACCTACAGCTAAATGTAACTGTTAAGGGCTTTCTGATTTTGAACTGCTTTGTTCAAAAATAAAGAATTAGTGATTTAGGCTTCTCAACAGAGAGCCAATTGATCTAAAATCTTAAAAGAAAGAAGATAACATTTGAAATTACTTCACAACAGCTTATGTGATAAGCCACTGAATAGCTTTAAGCTGCCTCTTTCTTGTCAAATGGCACAGAGATTTTATGTTGCAAATGTGACACTGTGTTTTAATTTCCAGTTGATTATCTATGATTATGCACTAAACTTGCACCGCCTTTATAGAGTAAAAAACGACTAAGGCTATAAATGAGAATCACCAGAGAAAAGTATGGCCCGGGGAGAGGCATCAAGTAATGTGCTTTTCTATATCCACCCGCACATTTTTTGCCATTTGAATATACTCCGAATTATTTACACCTTCAAGGCAACTCGACTGAACTGCACATCAGTCAATTAGTTAATCAGAAATTTTCTGTGATTTCAGTTTAGCGTGGAGTCCTTGGCTCCCTCTGGTCCCCCCCTTTTTAGTCTCCCATCCTGACAGTGACAAATTACTCCTCTGCTTGGCGAGATTGAAAATTAAAAGCATTTAAAGTTGCTCATGCATTTATGCTAATGAGAAATTCAGATATGATTTGCATGCGAAAGAGGCTAGTCTGAGAACTCATCATTGGCCCTAGCACCTCCAGCCAATTTCTTAAGGCACAGCTTTCCGCTGAAGATTTTAGCGGGGGAGAAAATGCAGTTTGTAAACAAGCTTGATATGCAAAATTTAGTTTGTCTGTTTTTGGTTAAATACAAGAAAGCATATTGTTGCCTTCATAAGATTCTTTCTATTCATTCTGTACCCTACCATTTACTCCCTCCATAGCCGCTCAGCCAAATTAGGCCCTTGTGTCTAGCCCTGTCACATCACATGGCAGGAGGAAGCTCTGTGACCATATTGACAATGTGCACTTACTGCTCATGGTGTCTCCTGTCAGTGCTTAGATAGGAATCTTTTTAAGACCGGACATGCTTCTACCATACGATGCACTGTTCGCATCACATGTCAGAGTTGAAATCAGAGTTGGAAGACATACAAAAAAACTGTACTCAAGTTAAAGTACTGGTAATTCAGAAATAGAAATAAACATATACTACTAATACTACTACCACTACACCTACTGGTACCATTGCCACAAATAATTGCTACTACTACTTCTACTAATAGTGCTACTAATAATAAACATTATTTATATAACACTTTTTTCTAAACATTTGGTTACAAAGTGAAACAAAAGAGGAAAACACCATATAAATAAAACAGCAGACAAGTCAAAGTTTATAATAGAAAATTATAATAATACTTGATCAGCCTGAGTAAATATAATGTTTTTTAAAAGTGCTGCATATTGGACTAACTGTAAATGGTGTAGTGATGTTTGGTTGAGGCCAAAATTTCAAGGTGATTAAAAACAGGACTGGACCACACTATCTGATCTCTGAAACTACTAATGCTTATGCTGTTTCAACTACAACTAATATAACCACATTCACTCCCATCCTACTGACTATTATTTGTACTACTCACTTTGCCAAAAAATACTTTTTCTTATTTATGTAAAAAAAAAAAAAAAATCCTCTCAGAGTTATTAATAAAAACTAAAAGTATGTTTTAAAAGCACAATACTTAAAAGGAAAATTTTCTTCAAAATGTGCTTAAGTTAAAACATTTGAACAGTTGAAAAAATAATTTGATCTTCTCAAGACTGATTTCTTCAGATACTTGCAACTGAGAACATTCCTGTCAACACATAAGGAGTGGGAACAACTTTTGAGCTCAAGCCCTATAGAAATGTTCCTTATAACACAAATAGATAATGGAGATAGAAAAATAATTATTAAATTATATTCTGTATTTCTGATTATGAGTTCAAATGCTTACAATATATAAGGCAGTGATGGGAGGCAGAGGGACAGAAAGAATACAATAGATGGATACCTGGGAAGTGATCTGCACTGAAGCACACATTGTCACAAACTTGAATACCTGGAGGCAATTTAAGTGGAAAGTTGTTACCAGATTTTTTAGAACACCAGAAATAATAGCCAAGATGGGATCAATACATTCCAGTTCATGCTGGAGAAATAGTGCGACAGCCACTGCCAAACACACTCATATATTTTGGCAATGTCCTAAATTAGGCCTCTTCTGGATGGAGGTTTTTGATGCCCTTAAAGTAATTTTTAAACAGGACATTCCACTGAGCCCTATAGTAGCATTATTGGGAGCAATACCGGGGGTATGGACAGAAGGGATGAAAAATACCTTTTAAATATACTGCTCACAGCTGCATTAAAATGTATCACTATTAGGTGGTTAAAACCAGACCCTCCTTCATATAATATATGGATGCAGAAAGTGTGGGGCATATATCAAATGGAGGAAATAACATGTTCTTTAAGGATCCAAAGACCGACTTTCATTAAGCGCTGGAAACTTGTCCTGCCCTTGTTGATACAATGAGCTCTGACTCAGACCTCTAAGGGTGACCTTCATATTCATATTGTACCTCTCAGTTGTATACACAGTGGCTTTTTGTTTATTCAAATTCTCCTTCCCATATATGTTTAAAACTGTCATTATTATCCTGCTGTTCATTTTCTCATCACATATATGTATTTGTTTTTATTTAGTCTACATTTTTTTCTCATTTTGTTTTCTTACATTGTTTTTTTCTTCTCCATAACATTTGTATGTAGGTATATAATTAAAAGAAATATGAAACATCTTGGACTCAGACTCTGAAAACCTCAAGGACAGGTCAGATCAGTTTTATGCTGCAAAAATCTCAAACAGTTTTCCTGACAAGACAGGCCTCTACTCTGACAATTTTCAAGTCCAGACTTAAAATGTTCTTTTTTAGCTGTGCATATGCCAACCTAAAGTGTTTTATCTGCACTCTTCTCTTTTAATTTACTTTTAAATTGATTATTAATTCTAATTTTCTAATTTTTAAATTTGATTTTACTGTTTTAATAGTAATTCTTGTCTATGTACTTTTCACCAGTTTTTTTCTGTAAAGCACTTTGAATTACTTTATGTATGAATTGTGCTATACAAATAAACATGCCTTGCCTTGCCTAACTTTGCACAACTGTCAAAAGTGATGAGAATGTACGGACAATGATGTAACCTGTTGTTGTTGTTGTTGTTGTTGTTTTGTTGTTAAAAAAATAATTTAAAAAAGTACTTAAGTAACGTATCCTGTTACTTTTCAGCTCTGGTTGAAATTATAACCTTTTCGAAGCATAAGCCTCACAAGTCTAATATTATTTTTTTCCTTGCTTTAATGAAAAAGCCTTTGTTTTGTGATAAACTCACAGAACACTCTGGAGTCAGCGGATTAATGCTGCTCACCACTGATTTGTTTTCCCAGTAAGCTCCCGCTATGTTGAAGTCTCTAAATATCAAAGCACACGCTTCTTTGCGTTTGTTTGCTCTGGAGTTTCTAAATGATTGTAACCTTGGAAACACGATGTATTAATGAAGGAGGAAAATGAAATGCAACTTTAATTTGTTTCAGTGTCGGTGGCTGAGGTGAAATGGATTAGCTTTGATTGAGGTGTGAGATGAAGAAGGAATGCGTTGACATGACACTTGTATTTGTCATCATGTCATTTCAAGGAGGATGCTGCAGCAATTATGGGTATGGGTACACAGCAATTAAAAGCGGTAGTATTCATTAATTATTTTTATATTAATTTTTCAGTGGCCGTTGAAATGATTGCCACTGAGCTCAGGCGCACCAATTATGCAGCTTAATTAGAAATGTCAATATTAAGAAATAATTAAACTTGGGAATATATTAAAGTTGTCAGAAATACTCCAAAAGTTATGGCCATCACTCAACTGATGTTTTCTCTAATATGTTTTGCAATGATTTGTAAATTAAAGATGAGGTTTTGATCAATGTTTATGGCAAACCAAACTAGATGGTAAGTCACACATACATTTTATACAGCATATAAATATATATATATATATATATATATATATATATATATATATATATATATATATATATATATATATATATATATATATATAGCATTGAATGTTAGTCGTATCTATTGACTCCTTTACCTCACCTTTAGCACATACTAAACTTTGTTGCTTTTTTTTTTTTTTACCTCCTTTTAGCTCCTACCTTTGGCCTCAGTGAATCCAGAGTGAGAGTGGTTAAGATAGGAAGGCAGCCCAAGTATCGAGATGGCTCAAGGTAATCTCATCTCTATAAAGTACAAGATATGTTAGCTGTTAGGAGATGCAGAATAGAATAATGTCCAAGCAAAAGACAGTTCACGTTCAGTAGTAGCACAGAATACACATAAGATGGTTCTGTTCAAATTTCTGTCATATGATCAAACCTTGCACTTTTATCTGAACTCAAACCACTAGTGAACCTGAATATTGGTCATGTAGATTTAGATTGGACTAATGATGTGGTGGAAGCATCACCTGTTGGTTGCAGTTGGGGCTGATGTAAAGATAGACAGACTTGAAAGCAGTAGTATCTCAAAGCGGCAGCCTCTAATGATAGGATCAGCTTTGGCTCAGCACGCCGGTTCCTCCAAACCTCGTGTGACAGCTCTTTAATTGGACTTCTTGACTGCCACGAAATGTTACTAGTCACTTATTGCATGCTTTCTGAAGCACAGTTATTTTATTGTAGTGTACATAAAATAGTATGGCTTAAAGTTGTGCAAAGCAATTTTGTCCATATACACGTGTGATGCTAAAATGGTCCTTAATATGTTTTCTGAAACTCCTGCTTGTATGTATTCCCTTTATCAGAGCATAATTACTACTACATTGTTTTGAGTTTTCCACATGAATAGCAACAATATATATTATTCCTATCAGTCATCTTTTGTCATGACAAAGGAAGATGTTGCATTCTTGACCTTGGTAATGTTGACATCTCTGTCTTGGTGTCTCTTCCTTGTTATTCTTCTCTGCCTGAGCTAAACGAAAGTAAAAAAGACCTGTGTGTAGCGCAGTGTGCATTAGTCAGAAGGGAGAAGAGCAGAGCTGTACCCCGCGGCTGTAGATTAGCCCTGAGAGCCAGAGGATCGCCCCCTCACTCTGACAAATGAGAAAAGCCACAGTGGCTCTGGCCAAAGTGACAGGCCAAATGGAAGCAATTCCTCCCGAGGCGGGGGAGAGCAGCTGTGGCCAGGCCCTGTCCTACACTGGGTCGTGTGTGTCTGTGCACTGGCTACAACAGACTTCACCCATACTACAATTGGCATTTCTGTGCTGGCACTGCTCATCAAGCTGTGTGCTGCTGACCTCTGGGAAACCCCATCAGTCGCAGATGACCGCACACGTTTACCTGTGGGACGCTGCTCAGTGGTTTATTTTACCCAGCTATATCTGAAGCCATACAAGTGAATTTGTTTTCAGATTGTCACTGTAATGGAGGCTTCACTCTTTGTCCAAGGCAACGCCAGGCTGCATCAAGTCGCCGCGCTTCAGAGCCCTGTGGTTGTTTGAGTAATTAACACTTTGTCCTGATGGATTAAATCGCACCCTTCTGTCTGCTGCTGTTGGCTCCATGAACTCCCAGCATCAAGACGTTTTCGGTGGCAAGAGCGGATAGCTGTGTTGCTGTTTACCATCTTTATATATAGGACAGGTGCTTTGTATAATGTATCAGAGTGAATAGTCCTCCTAAAACCAATACATGATGGATGCCTTAAGATTGCAGGCTATTCCCACTTGTGTGTGTAATCTGTCTGAAGTTTTGTAAGGCTGTGAGGAGCTGTATCCAAAACTCTCTGTTGTACCCTGGCTCTCTCTCCTATCACCCAGGGCCAAGTGGATCAGGCTTTACTCCGACACAGCCATCATAATTACTCAGCGCCCGAAGAATCAATTACAGCTAAGCACCATTGTTTCCAGAATGGAGCTAAACATTAAAGTTTAAAAATTTAGAATAATTCAAAAGCCATGCTCTCAGGGACATGTACGGAATATTTACTGTTAACAAATAACTTAATAACTTCACTCCATATTATTAATTCATGGCTCGCATTGGCTCAGCAAGACTCGTGCTTAATTTCTCTGCCTTCATTCTCTTTTAAATATGCATCATTACTCGGCTATTCCATATGAGCTCTGCCACATCTGTCAGTGCTCTCTGGTCCAAGCTTTTGTTTGTAACTTGTAAATTGGCACACACACTTGAAGCTAGCTTGTGTTGTGATTTATTTTTTTTTATTTATTTATTTTTTTTTTGTGTGACTTGCATTAAATAGTTGTGATCTGACGACAAAGTGTTTATTGTTCATATTTTAATGCTTTGTCCTGTCTAAAATATTGTCCTCCCTAAAAA
Source organism: Bostrychus sinensis (assembly GCA_020698575.1). Taxonomy (NCBI): domain Eukaryota; kingdom Metazoa; phylum Chordata; class Actinopteri; order Gobiiformes; family Eleotridae; genus Bostrychus; species Bostrychus sinensis. The sequence continues at coordinate 19,891,018 of CM036258.1, forward strand.
GTTCTCATTACAGTATTTGGAGGAAATAATAGGTCACTAACTTCTTGCACATAGACTATGAATTCATTCATTCATTCATATTAATGCTGCTTCAAATTGATTCAGACTGGTGTGGTCAGGTTGGTGTACTTATTCACTTGCTTTGTTCATGTCCTGTTGTGGAGAACTTCTGGAATCTAGTTTTACTGGAATTTACTTTTTACAACATCTGCTGAAGGTGAATATACTTAAACATCCTGACGTGTGCATCCTTGGAAAAACCACGCCTAGGACTGCATCTTTAGGACTTATGTCAGTAAAAATAATTATATTAATGAACTGGAAAACACACAAACTATACTGTTTTAATATTCACAACCGGCTGACAGACTTTATGGACCTGTTGTCATGGACTTTTTTTGTTTTTGTTTCTGTTTTTGTGCATGTATGTTGTATGGTGTATGTGTGTGTGGATATATATGTTGTCTTGTTTATTATGTAAAGCATTTTGTGTAATGGTTTGTAGACAATATTGTGCCTTAGTTAGTCTGAGATGTCTACTGCTCTCTGTTATTCAAAAGCACATTGCAGGGAATGGTCCAAGGTGCACAATATCAATATAGTGTCCGTCCTGTAGGAAGATGGTATTCACATGTTTGGTCTGTAACCTGGAAACAATTCCTGTTGATGTTACTTCATCCCTGTAGATCTGGAACAAGAAAATCTTATTGTAGCATAAACAAATGAAAAAATCACAAATACAACAAATATTGATTGAAAAAAAATGTAGATCAAATTTAAAGAGTTCATAACACATGCAATCTTCTTGGACTGTGCTACATTTGAAATTCTCAGCACAGCCAATTGGATTTTGCTTCATTATTAACACAGCTATAATATTAACGCTTTTCTTAACTTGTTTTAGCAAGAAGTCTGCATTAGTTATTAGGGTTGCACTGTTGGTAGAGAGGGGAAGAATGTATGGGGCAGAGGAATAATTGGGAATTGGTTAAGGTAGTGAAGATACTTTTGTTATTCAAGCCCCCTCCAGCAAAGTGAATCAAAAACAATGCAGTACAACCTGAAATTGTTGGCAGCATCAGACCCTGGGGGCTGTAAATGGGCTCTCAGTAGAGGGAAAAAGAAACAATTGGCCTTTAGCACTGAGGTTGCATGTCATCTCTCAGAAACTCACTACTGGGCAGATTAAGGTCAAGTGGATCACACCCCCACTTTCCCCTCTCGTCTGAAGGGAGCCCGCCGAAAGAGCCCGAGTTAAATGATGACAAGCAGGGGATTGAGAGAGAGCATGGGTAAAAAGTGGGATTTTTAAAGCTTTTGAAAAAGGTTTTACAGCCATCCCTTGTGGCTTTCCTCCTGCACTCCAAAAACTGTGCTGATAATGGCTGCCTGTCACAGATGATGAGCTCACCTGCTCTGTCTAACTCTATCCTGCTTTGGCTTAAAACCTAAACATAAAAAGTATCTTAGGTGAGGCTCCTAAATACTGGAGTACACAAACCCTTCTCTGCAATGAATTTTATTAAAAATACAGTCTTTCAAAATTCAAACCTAGACACCTACGAATGTTGACCACAGATATTTTAGGTAACAGAGCCAATTAGAACACTAATGCCATATTTTGTCATTAGGTGCTCTCTCGTCACAGATGATAAATCAATGAAACTGAAGTGGCAGCCCTGCCAATTTCAATTAGAGAATCAATTGACACAGTTAAGTGTTTTGTTTCAGTGGATTGTCTTGTCAATCTGAAAAGGGCTATTGCACATTCACTAATGTGGCAGTTAACAGCATCACATTTTGCTTGCCCATGTCAAGGGCGTTGTCATCAACTCTGAGCAATTAAGAACTATAATTTGCTGAGTTGAAGGAAACAAAATGGGCTGCAATTTTGGGCAGTTTGTATTGAAATTATGCTTATCAGGTACATACCTTAGTAAAGGTGAAGGGTTGACCTGAGTGGGCAGGCAGCATTTCTCCACATAATTGATAGAAGTTTGGATTTAATTGTATAATTAATCTTTTCGAATTAAGTTACACCAAAGTCTGACCTCAAATTAGGCAATCTGAAATTGCCTTAATGTGAAATGTGACTCCAGAATGCACTCTGTTCTCTCCTGATGGTATGAGCACAGCATGCTGTAATAACCTGTTAGCACTTCTTATCACGTTGTTCTCTTCTGATTAATTTCCTCTAAAAGTAATTGCAATTTCAAAGCGTGTTTCCCTTCATTGTATGTCGTGAATCTGTCTCTATGAACATAATGTTGGCTTTTGTTTTTACATTTTAATACATTACAAAAGAGACGGTCCAGTAATGGTTGTTGTAGGCCTCCAAGAATAAGTGGTGTGTTTATCAATAGTAAATAAAGTGTATATTTTTTGCTAGGGATGAGTAAAGCTGATTAAAGAGAAATAGAGACCTCTTCACACATGCCATCATTTATATGAATCAATAAATAGCTCCTCTCCATAACAAACTATTTGATAAAGCTTAAGTGGTTTCCAGGAGAGTTGGCTGTCTAATAATGGCCTGTTGCTGTTCGCACTCTGTCAGAGCTGCTCTCCATTACAACTCAATAATAATAGACCTGCTGAGCAACAACCATTACACACTGCTTTAACATGTCCATGGCAATGTCTGGACTCATTTTGAAAAGTTTTTTCATCTCATATGACGACCTCTCTCTTTTTTCATAGACCATGATCTTGTTTTTATTCACAGCTCATTGTCTCTCAGACTTATGAAGAGATTAGAAATACTTGACTAAAGGTTGTTTTTGAAGATGAGAGATGAAAAGGGATTAGAAATCGGTATCAAAAAAAGAACTCACAATAATGTGAGAGGTTGATAACATTGTCACAAAAACAGAGTTTTACATTTTAATTTTAAACTTCATAGTGAGTTACATTTATGTTTTGTACATTACATATGAGGATTCATGTCCAGTTGTCTGGTGTCTAGAAACTGAAGAGTCCAGGGATATTTGGCAGCAAAATTCTCTTCTGAACACAATGACTTTATTCTGCTGATATTGTCACGGTAACAGCATATGTTTAGCCTCATCTGGGAGAGGAGCACACTGGCCCGGCACGGTGGCACAGTCACCCAGAATACAGATGGAGGATTTGCCCTTGTGCACTCTCCCAGAAGTACATGCTTGTATAGATGGCTTCATTTTGCACGTGTGTGTGCTTTGTGGAAATGTGGAGATGTGCGCTGCAGTGGAGTTTTGTGAAGTATGATTATTTTTAGTGCCTCACTTTGTCTCTGTTCCTGTTTCTGCCTTTCACCAAATTGAGTCAAGTGTCTCTGTGTTGGCAGAATGGAAGACCTACGGGGCTTGAAGATGTGGTGTTGTGCTGTGTTTTGTTGTCCATAGCCCAACACCTTGGCTGCACTTTCTCTCATCAACCTTTACACTTTACTAGTTCATTGATATTTTCTATTCAGCAGCAGTCCCATACAACCAGTACTGTCCACTTGGCTACCTGTGTGTTTTATTTGCCTTCCTAATTTTTTTTTTCAATCCTTTTTTGATTGTTCAGGGAAATCTTGTAAAATGCAAATGGAGACAAACAGAATGTAATTGCTGCTGTGTGATGATTAGAAGTAGAACTAATGATGTCCCAACACTGGGGTCAGGTAGGGTTTAATTAGAAGAGGCACAATCAGTGTCACTCCTCTCTCAAGCTCTTCTGCGCCTTGTGCCTTCTTGGTTCAGTGCCAGCTCGCTGTCACAAGGAGCAATAAAAATGGTTTGCCAGGCTGTAACTGAAGAGGTGCAGTATTAAAATCTACCTTCCAATTCTTCAATAGGTTGTTGGTTTAAAATAGATACCACATGTGGAGTGGTCTCCAGAAAGAAGACTTTCAACATATCTGAGGGCAGAGCAACAGGTGTACTTGAGAAAATGTAAAACCTTGTTTTTTTGTGTTAAAGTAGACAAATGAACCCATGTAGTGGCCAGAGTGATTATACATCCATGTTTACTTCAAACATGCAGTTTGACTGAGAAGAACACACACAGCAGATTGGACAGATGAGTGAGCACAGCCAAGGAGCATAACTGTGGCCAACATTCCTGATTATCCAATCAGCACTCCACAAACATCAATTCATTCTTGTCAATAGATAATTAAGAGGTATAATTGGCTGGCTGTACTGTGGGCAGACAAGCGCTGCTGGGAAACGTCCATCCCTTACCTCAGCATGGTCCGTATTTAGTCACACAACATCTGTCAAGCTAAGGTCACCCATATCTCACATTATTTTGGTTTTCTGCATTTATTGTTTTTTGGTTATGTTGAGTCTAGTTAAGGCTAGTCTTTTTCTCCCTGTTCAGAGCACCTGAGCAGCTCTATATCCATGAGTGTGTGTGAAGTACAGGCCGGCAGATTTAACCGGACAGGTCTGGAGATTTAAAACATGACCTGCTTGGGCTCAACAGCTGCTTGCTAATCCATTGCTCCGATTGTCGCCCCTGCTTCCCCTGCTCTGGTGAATAGCAAGGTCCTTAATGTGTGAGATCAAGAGGAAAATAAGGCTCTCCAAATGGAATCAAATCACACAGGGAGGCTGGCCGGTTGGCAGCAAAAGGCCTCCGCAGCATTAAAGCCCAAATAAGACCTCGCAATTGGACTGTAATTCCTTTTCCAGCTATTAGGCCGTCACTGCTACCGTTCACTTGCTTGGTTTGCTTCTCATTACCCCTCTGTCCCCACCCCCGAACCACCATTTTGATTAATTGATTAATTCACAAACTAAAGCTGAATCACATCTCAGTGCTTGGTTGATTCAAATTGGACACAGGGTAACAATCAGTCCCTCCCACCACAGACTGCTCTGACAAATAAAAAATACAGCATTACTGAGTAAATAGATCTCTGTCCATTTGGCCTGATAATTTGTTGCATTTTCATGTTTTATTTATGATCAAAGAAGCTGCTTTCTCTCGTATATCACAGAAGCAATGAGCCAGGGCGGGTAGCCTGGTATTGATTTGACTTGACGGTGCAACCCTCCACACAGCCTTCCCCTACAGCCTCCTGCTACACCCCTTGCAGTTTGTATTCGTCTCAAGCCTTTAGCCCTGTAGCCCTTGTTCATTGGCTCTCATTCAGCAGTCCCTTTCTTGGCTCACACCAGGCCCAATCTCATTCCCATGCATTCAATATTCCCATTATAAGCTCATTAGTCTAGTCATTGTTTTGGGCTCATTAATAGGATATCCATCGCCTTAGACACCTCCGAATTACCATGTCTCACAGAGGCCCTTTTCAGAGCATCAACAGTGTGGAGATTTGGAGTTCGGGGCTCAGTCGTGTGCCATGTTGACCTTGAGTTTGCTGACATGCCAGCCTCTGTGGAAACCTGCTGACACACTTTATGTTGATACACATGCACACCCTCTTAAGCATCAGCTCCCGCCCACTTGCTCCCGGAGGCTTTTCCGTCAGAGATGCAGGAGACAGCAGAGTGAGTGGGTAGGGGGGGGCCATGGTTAGATTGGGTTTTTAACATGCGAAGCAGGTCTTCCTGTGCGTACGTATTGATCCTCAGAGGGCTCCCAAGCCCCTGTTTTTCCTTTCTTTCCCTGGCAGTGGAGGCCATTCATCACTGAGGCCATGACTGGAGAGCTCAAACAGCCGTCTCTGTCAGAAAATGGGCTGCGCTATGCCACACTGCACTGGCCTCTCTCATCAGGAGGATGAAAGCTTGACAGTGGCTCATTGCATGTTCTGTTTCTCTCAGTCCAAGACATCTGCAAAGTGGTGGTCACTGCATAGTTATGGGTTTATAAAGTTAATAACTGCCCTACTGGTTATCTTATCCAGTACATTTAGGCTATTTCAACAAGCACATTTTGAAATGAAGTCCAGGAAAGCAAAAACGCTTTATGTTGTCATTCTCCTGCTGAACACTGTACATCTCTTGCTGTCTCCTCTCATGCCTCCTGACACACCTAGGTTCTCCCTCACAGCCTCATGTTTGATTGATAGTGACTTTCACTGCCATGGGGACATGCACATCCCTGCTGAGCCGCCAAGGCTGAAGTCTGCATTTGGGCCACAACAAGGACAAATAGGGAGACACACATCTCATGTGTTTAAATAACTTTGACAGAGGAGTTTGAAGCGTCTCCCCGGGCTGGAGCTAATCTGATGTGAGAGGATGCCACACTGAGGCTGATAGGACGCAGAGATAGAGCAGAAGAGGAAGAGGCACAGGAAAGCATGCAGGCTAATAGAAGTGCTCACTCAGCTGGTGCCAAATCTGCCCTCTTCATCTTTTCTATCTCTCTAGCCTCTCTCCTTCTCACTCAGCCACTTGTGTCCATTTACCAGCAGGCCCAGGCCTCTGCATTCTCTTTCACACTTAGCACCCATACTCCCCTCTCTGTCCCTGTCGTTCCCCACCTCCTCCCTCTGTCTTTCACAGACGATTTAGGAAGTCACAGCCTCTCCCTTCCATTTATGAAATTGCTCATGTTATTTCCTGCCCTCTGCCTCCTGCGCCTAGCAGTCCCTCATAAGTCTTCCCATCCTCTCCCTGCAGATAGTAAGCACACGGCTCCAATCCTATCCTATAAAAGACACATCTCAGTGGCAGTGCTCTTAGAGAAAAAAACAAAAAAAACAAAAACGTGGGCTGCCATATTCCCAGACAGCATGACTAGCCCCTGAGACAGCGACCGGGCCCTAGCACCAGGCATCCATTTTTAATCCCCACCCGCTGCCTGGTGTTTACCTCGTCGCCCTCTGGCCAATGTGAAAAGGCACATGTCATGATGTCCCATTTTTCCCTGAGCTATGTCTTTTTATGGCTTACTTTAAGGCCATAGTGCTTACGAGTATTGACCTAGTGCTTGTGTAGTCCAAGATTTACATCACCTTTAAGATTTTCTTCTACAAAATGTCAAAGCATCAAGCTTGCCATAGGTATATTATAGATTTAATTAGTGATAAAAGTTCTAATCATTTTTGCATTATCCTTAAAACTTATAAAATCTTTCAAGTGCATGAAACAACATTGATGTTTTAAGCTACTTTTTAAGTGTCTGTGTCTGCTTTGGTTGAACACATCACACTAAGCATAGATTTCACAGTTTTTCTAAGGGATGAAACCATAATGGTGTGACCTTTAAGATCCAGTAATCCTCGATTTGCATTGCAGTGGCATTGAATTCAAAGTTTACCCTGCAGTCACAGTTTTAAAAGGATACTACCTGCTGTCTCAATCACAGCAACGGGTGAATGCGTGATGTGCCTATGTTGAAAAATGAAAATTCAACATAAAGTGTGTAACGAATGACCCTGTGCGGAGAAGCACATAGATATATTTTAACATTACATGCAGGTGATGTAGAGCAGAACCGACAGAGAACCAGACAGTAGGAAGCAGGGAATGAGTGTTAAATTGTGAAAGACAAAACATTCAGGGGGACCTTGATGGTGCATAGATAGGGTACAGAGGAAGAGAGATTGAGTGGGGTTGGGGTTGTGGGGTGCTTGTCTGTCCTTGTGCCTACTCCAGCCTGTTTCTGGCTCATTACCCCCTCTTCTCCCTGGGCAGCAGTGAAGAGAAGTGTCCTCTCTGGCTCTGTGTTTCTCCCCGACAGCCGCAGCCCGAGCTCTGCCCTGCCCTCCTGATATTAATCAACACACACTCCTTCTCTCCCCAGCGAGCCTCTCTGACGGACAGGCAGTGGGCAGCCGTCTCTTCTCCTGGCGCTCTCTTGCAAATGAGACGTCCAACCTCCTCAAGAAGCAGGCAAGGGACAGGATATTAGAAAAGTTTTTTAGGCAGAAAACTTTGTTGTATGCTGTTATGTTAAAGAAGGAAGTCTAGATATGCTGCTGGATGCTGAGGGTAATAGAATTTTTCTTATGCTTTCCAGTGCATCTCAAAAAAATAAAATATTATTTAAAATGTGTGTATTTCTGTTGTATAGTTTAAAGTGAAATTTTATGTACATTCAAGGCTCACACAGTAGTATATATTTTAATTGTGATGATATGGCGTACGGTTGATTTGATTAAAATCCCAAATTCAGTGTCTAATGAATACATAATGATCTTATTTACCACAATTAAAACAAAAACATGCTTGTGTGTGTGTGTGTCTGTGTGTGTATACTGAATCTATGTATTATATGCATTTCATATTTTAATTTGAACTAGTCAAATCATTTCATGTTTCTTTGATATTCCAATTTATTGAGATGCCTATTGTGTTTTGGAAATTAGGACAGTAAGTTCTAGGTTCTGACTGTTGTCACTTAGTTATACTACCCCAGCATTGCTCTGTGTACGAATTGTGCTATACAAATAAACTTGCCTTGCCTTGCTATTTGTCAATATCAGATATAAGATTAGCCAGTAGGCTTTGAGATAACTGACTTATTTTGCTATGTGTGTATTATACACAGTTTTGGCTTGCCTAAATATATCCCCAAGCTCCAGCACTACTGTATCTTTTTTCTTTTGCCCTTTCTTAAAAGCGATGCCCACTGACAGAGTGCCAGGTGTGCCCATACCCATGAGACATACCCCATGTCACAGACCAAGCAGGCTCCTGTTGTCTGTGAATAGAGGTGAGATGTCAGATGGGCCACAGAATAGCTTTAGGCAGACAGCGTGGATCCCTGATGCTGGATTGTGTGACATTAGCTGGCTGCCTTCCCTCTCTTCTCAGCCAAGCCCCCAGCCCAGCTCTGCCTTCACATGCTGACGAGCTATGTGACCTGTGGCTAAGTGGCAGAAAGTCAGAAGACACAAAGATCATATAATTCACATCCTAACCTTGACAATGTCTGTTTGCTGCATATTTACACTCATAAAATAGTCTAGTCTAGTTTTGTTTTGTGTTTTTACAATGCCTCATTTAAGGTGGTTGTATCAGGTTTGATGCGCTGCTAATATCTTAACTTCCACTTCAACTTCAGTCTGTCTCCTGGGTGTTTCCCGGCTCTTCCTGTTCTGATGAGAGTGGCTGGACACTGGGGAGTCTTCCAGTCTTTCTCAGGCAGACTATGCAATTTAAACCTGCCTCGGGCATGTAGATATTACTCCCTAGCGAGATGGCTGAAAATTAATGGAAATTGTTTTAGAGGAATCATTATTAACATTCTCCTTTGGATGCCCTTTTGTCATCTCAGCCCTGTCAACTCTTCTGTTTTATTCCCACGCTAATTTATGCAGTCGTTGACATTCCGTTGTCAGTATCTTAATGTCCTCAGAAAAGGAAATAATTGGACAAATAATTAGTAATTGCACAATCACTTCTTTGGGCTTACATGTTGGTATTTGTAGAAGAGCCATCATGCTTGTCTTTTTCTTACCTTCTGTTATGTGTATGCTTTACTTTTCATGTTTGATCACCCATTTTAAGGTTACTCAGCTGGTAGGATGGTATTGTAAATCACATTCCCTCACAGTGTATAACTTAATTTCACACCATACGTTGGATTAAGAGGACTCTGCGCTTCAGGCAGGTCTGAGAGGATAAATATCACTCTTGTTGCCTCTCCTGGAAAAACAGCTAGTCAAATAGGGAAGAGGCATTTTCAGTTAATTATACATCTCCCTGACCTTCACTTTGGATGTTGTGGTTATTTCTTTGTCTAATAGGAAATATTTGACATTGTCAGGAGCGAAACTGATAAAGATCACTCTCATTTGTCTTTAGAACTAAGTGAAACATTTTGTGATAATCTGCCAATATTAGATTATTAAGTCAGTAGTTGTTTCCACACTGCTCAGCTGCTGCTCACAGATGGATCCACCGAATAACCTACTCTGTCTTCTCGGTCCAGCTGTACTTAAAGACTCCTCTGGATTAATTTACGGCACACTGTCACAAGATGTTATAGAAAGTAATCATATCGCGAGTCTTTCACGGATTAGGCAGTTTTGAATGTGACTTATAATCGCTTCCATTTGTCTGAACTACAATGCTGAGCACTGGGCGCCTGGCAGAGATAATCTTATTATGCAGTTGTCTTTTGTTTTCTGCTGCTTTGCTTTTATTCTTTATTAAAACATTTAACTGCATTAAACATGCTAATTTGTGGCTGGGCATAATTGAGGTCCTGCTTTAAAACCTCTCCTCTACTTGGTAGATGATTAGGAATTTCATCTTCAGGATTAAGTATGGAGTACACTAAAAGCCCATCAAACGTCTTTGCTTTCCATTATGTTTAAAACCACTCAAGCTTATTAATATGAAAGAAATAAATTATTCTAATTCTATTGTTATTATACAAAAAGATGTCGATTGCAGTTGATTTGTGTGATTGTTTAACTATTTAGTTTTTTTGGCCAATCAGAATGTCCCAAGTATGCTGCATTCCTCAGACATGGTCTTTTGTGGCTTGGAAGTCCCCTCAGTGTTAAATTCTAATAACCATTTAACATATTTTATCAACTTATTTTTTTTTACAATTTCTAAACTATTGCAGATATTTTCAACTTCAAAACCCCTGTTTGATTGTAACCAACAGCACATGAATGCATAATATTTTTGGGACTCGCTTTCTGAATTGCAGTCCATTTTGTACCAGACGGAAGCAGAAAGCTTTACTCCCCACAACAGTAGTAAGAATTTGAGCCATATAAAACTCAACAACTCACACAGGAATCCTCAGCGATCACTGGTGGCTTTGTATGAGCTTCAGATGTTGCTGATCACAGGCACAGTCTCACTATGAAAAAGCTCACAATGTGAATGATTCCCAGATCTGCTGCAAAAACGTCAAAAGGAGGTGCAAAGAGAATATTCAGGTGTCAGTATTTCTGCCTAGTTCACCTAGGGGTCTAATAAGTGATCACACAAATAATAGGGGATCTCTCCCCGAGAATGGTGAGCAACTTTTGATTTTGTGTCAAAACATATTTAAAATTTGAAGAGGGCCGTCATTCCTGTGGCAAGCTGTGTTCTCCGTGGGGGTTGTCACAGGAGGCATCATGCCTTGCTCCACCAATACACAGGGCTCCTTTCATTTTTCTGTCTGCCATGTTAAGTGTGATGGCACAAAGAGGTGCAGTTTTAATTGTTTGGACAGATCACTCAAGGGAAAGGCCTTTGATTTTTGGTGTTGACAGAATAGGCACAGGCCTGCTGCGCTGCTTTGGTTGTGCCTGTCTTGCCAGTTCTTCACTGTACATTGTACATTGATTGCAATATTCTGTCTACCTCGGGCTGCTCTAACACAAAGGCTTGTTTTGAAAATATGTTCAGCCAATAGTCAATGTTTGTCGTGGTTTAATACAGTGTTGTTCTATTGCTCTTGTATTTTGTGCACATATTTTTCAATCAAATCTTCAAACTGTAAATCCATTTTTATTACATAATCTTTTAAGTATACAGCACAATGAAAGCTGTGTTGCAAGTGTGGTGACAAATAAGTCATTGATCTATAGACATGACTCTACTGTATGTGTAATACTGGTATTAAAAGAGATGAATGGGCACTTGAGCTGAGCCATGCAGGCACTTTATAAAAAAAGAGTACACTTCCATGAAGCCAAGTGAGCGGTGAGAAATCACCTGTTGATGGCCATAATGTAATAGAACATTTCTTTTACCATAATGTCACACAGTCCATTAATATTCTCATGCTGTGCCCACATGGTAACTGTGTGCTCTGGGGGAATGATTAGGGTGACTGACGATGAGGTGATGACACAAGAAAACAACATGCCACCTCCCTCTTTCCCCTTTTTCTTCTCCCTCCCTTCGAGCCTTCAATACAACAGCCACAAATTACCCACTTTACTCGCAATATTATCGGGGCTGATCGTTGGTGTCCATAATTAGAGTCTTAGTGTCGTCTAGCCGCCATTAGGCTAACAATAGAGCCATGGAACAAGGCCACTTTGGGCAAATAACATGTTGAGAACACTTGACTTTTGTGAAGAGATAGTGAAAAGCATCTGAGGCCATTACAGATCCAAAGAGCCTTGAATAGTTGTGAGGCTGCCAGCTCTGTAAAAGCCATACTGTAGACACACTGTTTTTATCTTCATTGTGGAAAACAGATTCATACAAAGACACAGATGGATTCACGCGCCAAGATGCCATTAAACTGAACTGAGGACACCGTTTTCTTTCTCGCACCCATATTCCTTTGACAGAGACACAAATACAAATATCATCACATAGCATGCCGCTGCTTAGTGGAGCTTGTATTTCAATCACACGACGTTGGATAGCTCACTGCTGAGTTTCCTCTTAGGCTACGGGAAAGAGACGGCGCTCTGTATTCTGAGCCCAGGCCCTGTTTGATCTCCGTCATCTCCCCTCTAAGACATCATTGTGTAACAGTGTAAAAGCGGACGGCTTCATGGTGCGAAGGAAATATCAAGGAAGTTATTCATAAATATTAGATAAGATCAAAACAGCCGGTTGCTCTCAGACTCGGCGCTCCTGGGTCAAGCCATCCGCATCCCTTTGATTTCCTTATTTTCTATTCACTCTGAGCAGGGATTGAGCATGCATTCAAATTGCAGTCCCCCTTTCTAAAGAGCCAAAAAAACAAGAGAGTAAGAAAAAATGTGGCGAGTCCAATCATGTTACTAATAAGCCACTAATAAAGCACAAATCTACAGTTTTGTTTCATTTTTGATCAACACTCTTCATTATTCATAATTCTCTTGTTTTGATTAGCGTCCCTATACGCACAGCGCGCCAAACCTGAGGAGATTAATAGGCAGCATTCTCCAAACTCTTCCTCCTTTCCTCCGGAGCTGACACAAATTGGTGAAATATCACTTTGATCATGCCTCCTGAAGAACAAACAAAACACAAACCTAATTAGCCTAATTCAAAATCGTTCCAAATGCCTGTGTTTGTTATGAACCTCGTCCTTCTCTGTGCTGTTGTTAAAGCCAAAAGTTGGACAAGAAAGCCTGTTTTACTTTTTGTGGAGTCCCTTAATGCTTCATACGACCTTTGCCTAGTTGCTTCAGTTCTGTAGCAGACATCTCATTGTGGTATAGTGCAGACGCTGTTGTTGATCATCCCATATGGACAGAAATGTCAAGCGGCGAGGGATTCGAAGATGTTTGATTTACTTAACACCTGGCAGTAAAGAACATGTGTATAAACTGCTAACACTGTATACAACCATGAAAAGCTTCAAATTTTAATTTTGCGGTTCATTATGTAACATTGACTCCCCTTTATGAACACCTTTATGAAGCTCATTAGAAACATTTTAATTTCACTGCAATTCCAAGATAACATTGGAGCATTCAAATTAGGCAAAGTGCAGCTTTTACTGTCTAAGGCAAAAGTTGAGGCTCCATGTCAGCAACTGTTTGCCATCAGGGATTTTTCCAGGGGCAGTAATGCACCATCACTATACCACATTTGAAGTGCTCACTTACAGCAAGCAGCATGAAGTCTACCTTGCATGCTAGTGGATTAGCTCTCAATGCCTCGCTAACATATGCAATGACTGGCGGCGAGTTCTTCCCCATTAGGTTGGCACATCAAAGGCAGCGGGAGAAGTTCTTCACAGGCAGTTAAAAGTGGGCTCAGTGTGGATCTTGTAAATACCGTCTTTGAGTCTGTGCCTCACGGGGGACACTTCACACGCTCCTCCAGTCAGTAGAAAGAAGAGGATCGGGGAGGGAGGTAGAGGAGCAGTGACAGGCATCATTGAGGGAGGGGCCGGGGGGGTCCCCTGTCACCATCACACCATCAGCACAGGATCTGCGGATGAAGAAAATCACTCTCCACTAGTCTGCTTTCCTGTCTCCGGCTTGTTCTTACCCACTCCTCACACTTCACATGATGGCTGAAAGTAGAGCATAGCTGTTTTCCTTTTTCTTTTGAGTCATGTTTTTCATAACACATAAATAGAGCATGTGGCATCCTGGGAATTCTGTGTTTCAGTATACAGCGGACACAATAGCATCCACTCTTTTCAAGTGTTGTTGAAAACATTTTATCCATCATAGCTGTTTGTAAGACTCTGGTGAGGCCCTCGACTCTGCAAGGAGCACAGAGGAATAAGAGATGTGTTTTGTTAGCAGCCACACGAACAGACACACACAGCTTCGCACACTCAGTGCTCCCAAGCCTGTCTTTGCCTGATTTTGCAGACTGATCAATGCAAATGCTGTTATTTACCCAAGCCTGAAATGAAAAGACTATGGATCAATTTGATGCACTTCCATAGGGTGTGTGCACAATGGCTGGCTGGCTTTTTGTCTTCGCTGCACACACCCCTCCTCCTCCACCCCTCTTCATCTTAAATAAGACCCCCCTTCAACATCACTAATGCAAAATATACTAGCGCGCTCTCTGGCGTACAAAAGCATAATCTCTCTCCAGCACACCACAGTGTGACACCGGGGCTGCATCCGTCTGAGCTGAATGTGTATCTGTGCGTGCATGTGTGTCTCTGTGTTCTGGGCTGACCCACTTTCTGTGCTTGGCCAGGCTTACGCTGCTGCTGTGTTGTGCTGTGCTGCTAGGGGGAGATCCCTGCAGACTCCCCCAGAACAGTCTCCTGCTCTTCTCCTGACAGACACTCACCGTGGCATGTTATCCCCCCGCGGATTCAGGACCTCTGCCTCACTCACTGTATGTGTGTGTGTGTGACACACCTTGATGTTGAAGCACAAATGTGTGGTGTGTCTATCCACAACAGTCGGCACAGACATGCTCAAAGCAGAGAGCATTCCAGAGCTGTATATTTTTAATTCCATCCAGCCTCATCCGGCTCCTCCTTCTCTCTTGCATGTGTTTGTCTGGAGTTATTGTTTCAATCTTGCTGCATCAGGGGGCCCCTGAAGGTTATAAATTAAACATAAATGCAAATGCGCTGAGCCATTGCCCTCCTCCACCTCCCTTCTGCACACCCACTCTTCCTCGCCATTCAAACAGATCAGTGTGTCTGCGAATTAATAGGAGAACAGTGGGCTTTTTTAATGAGCGAGAGAGAGAAATTAGAGTTGCAAAGCCACAGCATGGCACACCCAGAGCTGCAGCCGAGGCAACGGCTTGAAAAGCTGGGCGCCATCATAGAATATGCTAATGCCCCAGGTCCCCTCTCTGTCAGTGCTGGTGTTGCTGTAGATGAGATCAGAGCTGAGGCTTTGATCTGGGCCGCTGATGGAGCCACAGTCGTCATCTGTGAAAAGTACAGAGGCCATGGAAGTGTGCATGAGACTTCTTCTAATCAGAATGGTGGAATATGACCAGTGATGTATCTTCAAGTAGGTGGTTGAACACACAATCTTTTGATCATTTAAATGGATGTACTTGAAGACAAAAAAAAAAAAAAAAAAAAAAAATCACCTACACATTTGGCAGTGAATGCAAATGTGATGGGTTCTAGGGCAGTCATATAAATAGCCATCTGGCCTGTTGATGCTATAGGCTGGGCCTCAGCAGACTGAATGGGAACGTTGTGGACACAAGTGTTTAGATCATAATAATGTTACTGCCTTCACTTGGAGCCATATGGACTCGTAAAGCCAGTGAATGGGAGAGAGTTTTAGGGGTATCACTCTTTTTTATTTACTATCATTCAATTGACCTTAATTTCAGAACACTTGAGAAGGGTAGCAGTGCACATAAAATGCTTTCCTAGTACATTATCAAACATTATGTTACTATCACTCACTTAGACTTGTAATTTATTGTACGTTTGTTTTATAACTCTAAATTGTAATAACAGCATGTCTCCAGCAGGGGTCTTCCCTCCTACATGGCCTTCATATGGCTGACCCTCATACCGTCTAAGATCAGAGTGTGGACTAATGCTAGTCTGGGGTAGTTGTTTGACAGTGTGTAAAGTTTTGACAACATGTCAAATTGTCCCTGGTCATCTGCAATATGCATCACCTTCAATCTCATGTCATTTCTTCAGAGCAGCTGTAGTCCCTCTCTTTATCATGGCCATCCTCAGTGTAAAAGTCTCATCCCCAAACCCTTCTCTTCCCACCCCTCAGCCTCTCTCCCGCCCCTCTTTCATCCACAGCTCTCTCTGTTGATCAAATGCATCTGATCTCATCAAAGAGGACCCTCTGCTCATTCAAGTCCCAGCAGACACCAGGCTTCTTTACTAAGCACTATTATACATTCATGTGTGAATACTGCTGATGGGAGAGCATGTCTTGTAGACTTTGGTTTTGTGTGGTCCTACACCACAGCCTGGGGTTGCGTTTTATCTCGCTGTTTTATTCATTGTCACTTTCACATCAGAAACGTTTCTCTTTGACAAAGTAAGCCAAATGAAGTAAATGAGTGTTCGTCCATTTAAGAAAGAATACTTTTATTAATATTCAGAACCTGCATGAGTAAATTTACACAGTCGTGCTTATACTTAATGGCAAATTTGATCTGTTATTAGGCTCAGTATGGTGCAGATGATGGTACAGTTTGTGATATATGATTTCCCTCTTATCACGGGGTTGTTACGGTTTGTTACAGGGGGATCATTACTCCGCTTCAAGATGAAAAGAAGCGATTGAAGCGCGTGGGGGGTGAACTCTGTGGAACAGATATTACAACATTAAAGCTGCTATAAAGTGTGATTACATTCTTATTCCGATGGCAACATTATTGCGCACAGCTTGTGGTTGCGTGTCCGACTCCTGTCAGAGCTGCAGAGAACTGGCTCTCGCCGAGGGACAGGGAGAGCGGGAGAAGGGAAAATCAGACCTGGAGTCCATACACACACACTGGCCTTGGCGTCAACTTTACAATTGCTGGTGCGTTTACCTGCGCCCAAACTGTAACTTTGCACGATTGCTCCGTCATTTTTGACTGAGCACATTTTTGACACATTTTTGGCACAAAATCTTAATTGGATTATTCTTCAGAGTGATGCAGTTAAATACAATCTCGTTAACATCTCTTCAAGAAACCAGTATTTTAATATAAACTGTCACCTATTACTGTGTATTGTTCATTAGATATCAAAACTTGTCTCATTTACGTCGTACCCAGAAAGTGAAGTTCTCCTAAAAGGGAATGCATTTGTGCAGCGTGCGTAATGGCTCGCTACTCCAGTCCAGATTTTCCTACGAGGCGCGCTAGAGCAGGAGGTGGATAAGCTGGTAGAGCCCGCTCTCTCTCATGCCATGCTGGGCCACAAGGGCTCCGGGAGACGCTGCTACATATTACCGAGGAGCAGGATGGATGAGAGGCGGTGGGGGCAAGAGAAAAGTTTGTTTTAAAGCAGCTAGAGAAACTTTGAACATGAAGCCTCGCTGACGCGCCATGTCACCACCACAGCGCCAGAACAAAGCTTGTTTTTACTGAATATATTCTTACCTACTGCGCGTGTTTTTCTCCTCTCTGGTACTATTTCTGTGCGCAAGGCTGGCCGGGGCTTGCTGTCACTGCGCGCTGAGATGTTGCAGTGACCATGGCTGCGCAAGTGGCAACGGCTCCGACCAGAACTAATAAAAACAAAAAATTGTCTAGCTTGGGACCGGAGCTCAATTCGGGGAAATCCGGAGGAGGCGGGACCGTACAGCGTACTGGACCGATGCTAGGAGCTGGAGATGGGACTCTGAATAATGTAGACCATCACCGCCGAAACGAGCACAACATGGTCCATTCAACTTCCACGAGTCATAACGCTCCGGACGGACATGACAAGGATGGGAATAACCTCTCGTCAGCTTCGGCGTCGACTCATTCATCCACTTCCTCGATGGAAGCTGGCTTAATCGTGAACCACAAGCTGAAATGTGTGGGGAGCGGAGATCCTCAGTCTCAAACACAGCAGCAGCCGCCACCGCCGACGCACTTCAGTCAGTTTGCGCCACATCAGCAACGGCAGATCCAAAGTAACAACACAGCCAACAACAACGGCCAAGGTCCCCGTGGGGATAGGGCCGTAGATCACCCACATCACGGTGGCAAAGAGAACCTGTTGGGGGGCCAGGGGGAGCCACAGCAGCAGCACATAGCGGGGAAAGGTGAGGGGGAGCTCACCTGTAAGCCCGCAGAGAGGATGATGGGCAGCAGATATGAACACGGCAACTTGGGACCAACAAGCAACAACTCTGAGTTTAATAATAACTATTACACTCCTCGTTCTTGTTATGAGCAACATGGCGGCTCTGGGATGGCTCATAACAGCCTGGAGAACTCCCACGAAGCGGGCTTCAACAGCCAATACAACCAGTACCCGGGGTACCGCGCGGGCTATGGTGGTGGGGCCTACGGGATGATGGGCCCCTCGGGATGCAGACAGCCCGGGAACATGATGATGGGCAGCAGCTCCCCAGCGGGCCACGCCAAGTCCCCTCTAGGGGCGACTTCAGGTGGCTTTCAGAGGTACCCAGGACAGACCCAGCAGCAGCAGCATCCCTCCGGGGCCACTCCGACCCTTAACCAGCTGCTCACTTCTCCCAGCCCCATGATGCGGGGCTATGGCGCTGCCTACCAAGACTACAGCGGTCCTTCGGCGCAGCAACAGGCCGGCATGGGCTTGGGAAAGGACATGGGGCCACAATACGGAGCCCCCTCGGCTCATGGCTGGGGAGGCCAGCAGAGAAATCATCCCGGAAACGGAGGCCAGGGCCTCGGCAGGGCACAGGTGAGTTTAGGAAACTTTGTGTGGGTCCGCTCCGCTGAGCAGAAGTGGCCTGAGCTCAGCCTCCACGGAGCGGCGTGGGCTTTCACTCAAGCCACAGTGTGATTTGAAAACAAACTGAACATGCGTGTCTCGGACACACGTTTATGCGTACGTGTTCTAAAATACAAAATATTTAATCTTACGTTCTAACCTAACAAACACTGAAACGTAGCCTCTCCATGTGTCTTGATGAGCGTCCCGTTTGTGGTTGTCCATGTCTTGGTCATTTGTCTAACTATCATTATTGACAGCTTTATTGATAAGCCTATAATGATGCAGTCCGTTGACGACGTGGTCTCAAACACGTCGCGAAACGCCCTGTTTCGAGGACATGTTTTGTCCGTTGAAGTGTTACAGTGTGGATAACATTTTTTTGTTTCAGTAATAGATGAAATGGCTGACAAATTAAGGTCACTTCATACCGTAATTGCCTCATAGTCACGCCAGGGTTTGAAAACTAGTGCCTCCGCAGCATTTCACTGCGCTCCGTTCTCTCTGTGCGACTCAAGGATTTGAATTGTGGAGGCAAAGTGGCCAAAAGCTCTCAGTGCTCTTGGCTCACATTTGACACACCGTCTGCCATCTGATTGGCTCCCCATGGCCCTGCTGGGCAGACTGCATTAGTAAAAGGCTTTATTCCAGTGATCCTGAAGCGACGGTGCATTGGCGTCCTGTGGGAATAACAGAGACTTGCCATAATTGAACTTTAATACAGGTTGAGACTGTTTCTGTTTTATTTCATAATTTAGATACGATACAATATTTTTCCATTTCACCACATTGACATTGTGTAATCAAACTGTAAGGAACAGTTTTGTAAAATACTGTGTAATACTAGTTTTAGAAAAGGCAAAATAGGCTATACTTTTTATTCACTTAATATTCTGACGTTCATGTCAGTATAGTTTTAGCTGTATATTAGTGGTCATCTCTGTCAAAAATAATTCACTAAATCAGACCTTCTGGTTTTGTGGAAAAATGTCTAGGCAATACAGTCTAGACGGTGCTAAATCTAAGTAAAGAATCAGGCACATCTCAACACAGTTTGTTCTTATTCAGTGGCTGTTTTCAGACGGACTAAATTATTTGCAGTGCTGGATGGCACATCTGGACCACTGGAGGGCAGAGAGATTGAGCGTTTGCATTTACTGTCTGCCTCACACACAACAAAAGCAGTTCATTAACTGACATTGTTTCAATCAAAAGCAATTTGCGTTGGATGGTGGAAAAAGAAACAAATGCTTGAGCGTATGTGGCTGTGCTGTTGTATTGATTGGTGTAAACGATACTGATAAGATGGTCACTGGAAGCCCACAATAGTCTCACTTCTCATTTCTGCTACCACTGTGTTGTTGATCATGTATATTGATTCTATGATATTACTCATATAGCCTACTTAAGTGATTTTTATTTTCAATTTTCTGTGCATTTATCCAGCGTTTCAGCCTATTAAACACATTTATATTTAGCAGCACATTTATATTTTGAAGTGTTTTGAGCACTTTTCTTCAGAAGAGAGCACATGTGGTACTGTTTTTACTTGATTTCAACATTTCAGAAGTAGTATATTCATGGTACAAAGCCCTATGTTTAATTCATATTTAGAGCAGCAGCACGGCTCTCCTGTGCGCTGACAGGCTGTGTGAGAGAGGCGAGCAGTGTAGTGCATAATACCGGCTCCAAATTGGCCCCGTGATATGACTGCGCTGTACTTCAGAGTGCGTTTGGTGGGAGCACACCTCTGTCACCTGTTGGCACAGTTTCCCCTCTTTCAAATTCAATTTCCCTCCCCTCTGCCTCCATTCAACAGCTACAGGGAGCGACCGAGTGCGCCTCATTTACACCCCAGCTCAGGGTCTGGACACACCAAAATAAAGACACAGCCCCACACCTGTCCATGTGTGTGTCAAAGCTGCTTTCTCATCAAAATGACATTGTCCTACTTTTTAAATGGCTCTGGCCTATTTGATGAAGTCAGAACAGAAAAATATTCAGCATTCATTGTGTGACCTTCTGCTTCATACTGTGGCCATTGTGATTTCCAACACATCACCATTATAGCTGTTATATCTTATTTTAACATTTTCTTATAAAAGTCCAAAAAAATCCAATAACATTTTCAGCTTGAACCTAACTGTGTTAAACAGATCCACCTGTTATATGCACACAGCACACACACTAACAGGAGTAATTAGTAGATAAAAATGACGGCCTAGTAAGTTGTTGTTGCTTAGATAATGAAAGCAACTATTCGTTTAAAATCTGACCTAATAAAAGACTGGAATGGAATCTGCATTTTTCATTAATTTAGCAATTATGCTCTGTGTTTTGTCTTGGTTGTTTTAAAGTGTGAGTCCATAGCTCAGTGCACTTCTCCATATCAAAGATATAGAGCCAGTCCCATCCTTGGTAATGTGCTTACCTTGATATGATCCCTTCTCACACTGCTCTCCAGTGCATACTGTTTACATTTCTCTCTTATGAATTATTAGTGTGATACGAACAAAGACTTTATAATGGGAGCAATGCATCAATGTCACATTGTATTATGCGGCTATCTCAGGGAGCCTTGTGCATAGTGATGGGCCTGACTATGGCAGCTGGAATTTAATTTATGGTACATGTTGTGTATTGAGCAGACAGTCCATGGGTGTAGTCGGCAGTGGGCACAGAGGTGTGTGTTTGAGTGCATGGGTAGGAGTGTCTGTCTGCGTGCCCTTGAATGCATCCTGTTGGTGTATGCGGACTAAAGCTCTTCGTCAGCACTAGTCCAGCCTGACTCCACCTCTTCACCACCACCCCTCCCATCACTCATTTGTTTATGTTTTTTTGTTTACATCTCTGTCTTGGCCAGCTAGTGCAGTGCTGATTAGCAACACTGGAGTACCGTTTTAATTTGCTCTGTTGCGTCCGATAAGAGCCCTGTGCAGCTTTTTTCATCTTCTTGGATGAAACACGGAGTCTGTGTAGGTAATTGGCAGGCAGAGGTTATCCTTGTGTGCATGCGGTTTCCACCAAATGCCAATTAAGTTTTTGTCTTTAAAAATGGTAGAATAATAAATATTAAATGTCCACTTACATGAGTGGTATAGGCTTGTTTTATCAGCTAATGTATGTTTTGTGCATAGCTCCATTGTGCACATGCCTCTAACATCCCCCTGAGTCAAAGGTTGATATGTAAACACCCTGAAGAAAGGATTTAATTACTATGAGCAGGCGTTGATTTGGTGTCAGCTGTTTCCCAGCACCATCTTATCCGAACGGCCTGTATCAGAAGGTAATTATCCATAAGGGAAATTTGGACTCAACCGTGTGGGCGATTTAGTCTGATGTTTTCTGGATTGGCTCTGATTGTTATGTTTGGGTCTTCTTATATTGCTCACACATAAAATATGCAGTTTGTCTTTAGGCAGTCTGCTAGGTGTTATGTGCATGTCTGATACAGCTATAAATGAATTACAGGCCTCATAGCCACTCTAGCATCACTTAATTTGAAAATACATTGCTTTTTTTCACCCGGCAGCCAGTACAGTTCGAGTGCTTTGTTTTTGTTGTAATTTGTTCTCTAAAAGAATTGCTCATAATTATTTTATTGATAATCATATATATATATATATATATATATATATATATATATATATATATATATATATATATATATATATATATATATAAAGCTTCATTGGAAATATCAATATGGCTTTTCAGTCTTTGTCTGTGTAGTGTAGTTGGACAGGATTTGGATTCATGATGTTTTGAGTACTGAAAGGCAGTATAGGATGGAGATACACAAATGTAGGCGATATCTGAAGCAAGTCACAAGGATCACTGCTGACTTCTGAGGAATGGCCTGGCCAAGTTCGGGGGGGGGGGGGGGGGGGGGGGGATCAAATGTCAGCATAGTTAAAGTCCTCTCCCTCTGGACGTGTGAACGATGCAAGGAAAAAGAAGTATTTACGATCTGTTGGCCTCAAATACACACACATGCACACACACACAGGGCTTTTTCCCTCTGTGTGGTGTGTGTACTACGGTTGGCAGGGTGCCAGGTCTCATGGTGTCGGGTGCTGCCGTGGCACCCCAAACAACCCCATCCCACCTCCCTGACCTTCACATATGCTAATTAGCCACGTGGAGCTGCTGAATGGGAGACTCCCCCTCCTCCTGCCATCCCAGAGGAGTGTCGCTTTCTTCCTCTCTTTCTTTAGATATCTTTCTCTTGAGCTGCTCCGTCTGTGGCTTGATGTTCTGCCATATAACAACTAAATGCATGACAACTATACCTACTTAACAGATGGTCTGCTATAGATTTTTAAGGCTTTGTATATTCTCTCTAAATAAGGTCCCACATTTTTTATCGGCTTCTCTGTCCTGAGGGAGCAGCAGTCACTTTAGTGATATTTAGACAGCCTACAAATTCTGTAAAATAAGCACAAAACTAAGCCAGTCTGCAAGCAACCACTGTCACTGATGCTTCCCAACCATGACACAAAATCTTTAGAATTGAGCATAGCTGCAGTAAATTTTGTTTTTAATTTCACTTCTATAGAATACATTATCCATCAGCTCTGCGATTAACTGCCCTTTGTTTTTCAAGACTACCTAAACTGTACTCTTGTATCTCTTTGTTTTGTTCAATTTCCACTCACAAAATGAGAAGCTATTGCTGGATTTTCTATCAACATTTTTTGTATTATTAGTATTTATATTTAGCTGTTTTTAGGCTATGGTGAAAACAATTTGCTTCTCTCAGTCTCTACGTGTAAGCACATTTTTATATATTCAGTGCAAAAGTCATATCTAATGTATCAGCAGAAATCACTGCAACACACAGCTGCATGATTAGTTTAAATTTGGCTCATGGTAAATGTGCATTTGTGTGTGTGTTTTCCAACTCGTAAGGACATCATCATTGTGACTCTCATCATCATTACCAAGCGCTCGCATCAAAACCAGCACACTTTTCTGAGATCCCAGACTGTGCACTGTGTCTCACTGTTCGGTTTGAGGTGATCCTAATCAACGCTGGCATGACAAGACCATCCGCTCAGCTGTAAAAAAAATGTACTTGCAAGATGTGGGAAGGCATAGGAATACCAAAATGGAGAATTGACAGGACATACATGCTCTTTCTGTTTTTGTTTACTTGTTACTTTTTTTATCTCACTCAAACTTATGTTGCTTTGACTGGCCTTAAATGTATTTCTCAGCCACAACACAACTTTATATATATTTTTTTCTATTGTTGATTTATTTGTCATAGCAGTATGGTGAGTGACTTTTCACTGCATCCAGAACACACACACATTTTTCTCTAGAGGCAATATGTAATGTTGTCAGATGTCTTTATTTTTTACATTATGGGCTACTGCGATATATCCAGGCTTGTTTTACATTCCAGCCACTCCTCTGGCATAAACCGGATGGACTGGATTAGATATTGACTAAGCAGTGAACTTTATTTTGGAGTTAAATTGTCTTATTTCTTTAAGATGTTAATTCCTCCAAAGGATATCGATATTGTTAACAGGAGCAGATGTTTGCAGTGCACAGCTAATCTCCCTGTGCAACTGTGTGTCTCTGATTTCTCAATGAACAGCTATAGCTACTGTTGGCTAAACATGCAAAGGTTACTGTAATGTCAGACATGCCAGAGGGGAGAGAGGAATACCACATTACCATAATCTATAGACAACTGTCCCATTTCCAAACACTGCTACAGAACAACAAGGCCGGCCTCTCCCCTGCTTCTCTGTGCAGACTGACGAGGCTCTAGACCACAGTGGCACTTCTTCCTGGAAATGGCTGGTTGTCAACTTTTGGCTTGACTTGACAGGGCAGATTATGATGTTTGAAGCGACGACGTATCCCTCCACTGTGCCATAGGCTAGAACTGACAGCCTACATGGCCCTTGCAGCCATGAAATGCTGTCTTTCTGACCTGCTGGCCCCTGGGTATATGTAACATTTTGGTTCTGACATGTTTTTTTTTTTATTTTCACTATATACTGCCATACACAGATACTATTGCTGAATACTTTTAGAGACTCTTTAGCCAATGCACTGCTGTAAAATCTAAAGCATCGTTAATTAGATGTTTTATGTTAACTGAGGCGGCTAACACGCTGCCCTCTCACCCGCTGGGGCTACAGTTTGCACGGACATTCAGACTGATTGTTTGATAATTATGTGTGTTTAAGCCAGGGATGAGGCTCTTAATGTGTTTTGAAAAGTACATTTTCTATTTACTGTGAGACAGTGCTTGCAGTGTTGTTTGGAAAGATCCATTGTTTTAGTTGCAGAAGAGTATTTTAATTAGACTGTCTTTGGAAATTCCCTGCGTGTGTTGTGGTTTGTGTTGGACACTGCAGTCTGGGCTCACAGACATTTCTTAACTTCTATGCAGATTCCAAAAAGCTGAGTCATGTAAAAAGTTTTGCATTTTAAAAGACAGCCTCTCTATTGCCTGTGTTTCTCCTCTTTTCCAGTAGTTTGAGGCTGCCTCTTTCGGATGCTGGTTGTGGGTGACCTTGGCTGGTGACTACAGTGCTACTCATTAAGTAGTAAAGATGAATGGTTCCATTATGGCAGGAGAGAAACGAGCGGGGCCAATTAGTGGTAATTAACAGCAGAGAGGGCACACGCTCTGGAGGGCACCCTGACCTATGCTCCGGCGGGGGCACACTATTGTATATATGCTCAGTCTAATGCATGGATCTGGGAACATGTTGTTCACTAGTCTGCTGTGTCTATCTATTTGCATAAAAAAATAAGGGCAACAATACACTGACTAGTGTCTATACACTGACTAGTTAAAAAAAAACATGTATATTTTATATACATGTATATGTATAAATATTGTGTAATAGTGACGTGCAGTCTGTTGCACCGTGGAAAAAGAGAGCTGTGAAATGCATGCCATTAATCAAATGTGACAATAATTGGTTCTAAATAAGGCTAAGTGAATATAAATCAGTATCTGCATTTTGTCTTGAATCATAATAGATTGTTGCAATTTCTTTTAAACTGGGATATTTTTTCTTTGTACAATAATTTAAGTTCACACAGAGACTAACTCTTAATTATTATTAATTATTGAATATTATCAAAAGTTGACAACTACAACAACAAAATTTTCATCTTGACCCACACCAAAAATGCATCATTAGTTTCTTTCCTATTAGCACAGAATCTTTAAAAAAAAAATAAAAAATAGATCCAGAGATCCAGAAAGTGACCTGGATTTACAAAAACTATTCATTTTGTCTTTTTGGCCTACAGCTGACCTTTTCTGCTCATTTCAACAAAATCTCACCAGAACAAAAAAAAAAAAAAAAAAAAAAAAGACAAATATTTGGCAACAGCTTGGCGAAGGTAATATGTAGTACAAAAAGAAACCCAAACCCCTATGGACCACATTCTAAATACAAATAGCATTTTGTATTCTTCATTATGGCAGGGGTCTCCAAGTAGCTCATAGTAGTAGTACTATGAAAAATGTTGACACCAACATTTTGTAAATGTTCAGGTAAATTAAATTATATTTTCTTTGGATTGAAATAGATGAGAATAAATGTTACAAAACATGAGTAGCTTTCTGCCATTTTCATTTAGTTCTTTAGATTTGTTTTCTCTTCAGTGATTATGTGCATAAATACACTCATAAGTTGCTTACCTTGACTACTTTTTATATTTAGTAAATGTTTTGAAGAAATGGAAAAACAATGTGTATTGCAGATAGGAAAGTCTATGGGGGATATATTATGCAAAATTGACTTTTCTGATCTTTCTACCATGTTATAATGTTCCCTCATCAAACCCACTCCAGGAATCACTGACCAATCAACACGCCCTGTCCATCCAGTCTGCTTTCATTGCTTTATCTAAAAAATGGTGTATAGCTCATTTTCCACTGATTCATCGCAGCTATTTTTTATTTTGTGGTAAAATGGCATCATACAAAAAGTTTAGGGAAGTGAAGTTGCTTTTATTCTTTAAATTATGTTCAAAGGACCGCAACAGTCTGCTGCCCTCTGCTGGTCTCTTTACCTGTTTTTTTATGGCACAAGTAGAGTACTTATTAAAAAATGTTTTCTTTTAGCCAGATAATGTTTTTAAATGTTGTAAAACAACAAATGCTGTTCTAGAGGTGACCAAGATTGGTTTAAAAATAGGAATAAAAGCATAATAAATTCCCTTTAAACATTTTTGGGTGACAGAGTCAACCAGCGACTTGTGATCCCTGATGTGATGTCACTCCACTCCTGGAGCCCTTTGGTCCGGACGGGGAGCTCGTTAGGCAAAGGTCTGAGAATAAAAGGCCCTGAAATGCCAAGCCAATATACCATCAGCACTAATGAACATTTTGTGATGATTTTTATTCTTAATTGGGGATTTCATTTTGTGCTGATTCGCAGTATTCTAGCATCTCTGCATCAAGGAGAGACTCAAGGTTGTTCACTCTCTTTCTCTCTACTGTCTCTCTTCCTCAGTGTCTGCACTTGATTTATTCATCCCGCCCACCTCCCTCTTTTATCAGTTCTTGGGTGAAATTGTTACAGCCTGTAATCCTTTGGGTGCTACTAGGTGGGAAACGTTCTTGTGAGCATGTAGAGGTTGTATGTAATTTCTAAACAGTAGGTATCACCAGGTGCTCAGTCCAACATAGAAACACTGGCAAGTCAATAAAGTAGCGGCCAAGATACCGGGGGACGGGAATGTTTTGTCACTTTACCAGACATGTTTGAATTGGCACTTGGTGAGAGAGAGAGCAGTTGAACAGGCTGGTGCTTTTTTAAGGTGTTCTGAAAAGTGCTGGCAAAGTGCTGCTTTCGGGGCCCCTGAAATTGCAATGCCTGGTAAATGGATGGTTTGAGGAGTATACAATGTATTAGAAGTCAATTGTGCATGGGAGGGCCTATTTTCCATATCGCTGGCTGAACGAGTGTGTCACTGTGTGTGTATGTATGTGTGTGTGTGTGTGTGTGTGTGTGTGTGTGTGTGTGTGTGTGTGTGTGTGTGTATGAGTGGTCGCTCCGCACACATGCCTTGCTTCATCTATTCTCCTGTTGCTTTAGTGTCTTCCAGCCCCGACATGCACAGGTCGGTTTGTGTGGGGCTGGCGGAGGTTACACTGTGGGGGCTGCAGCATACATCAGAAGCCATTACCCATAATGGCCCCCATATCCATTCCCCCTGCCTCTCTTGACATTTATTTTATGACTGCTTACATATCAAATATTTAAATAAACAGAATCGGAGGCTTCAGCTGAGGTTTGCCTCAGGGTGACGGGGGAAGCTGTGGCGATGGGAGGAAGGGGATGTATGATGACATTCATTTCCGAAACAAGGAAAGGAAAGAAGTAGTTTGGGTACAGAGTGGTGAAAGGTGGGAGGAAAAGCATCAGCAACAGCGAGGAAGAGGGGAAAATGCTTGGCTCGCCACTATCAAAGCAGGAGAAGGAGGCGGCGTGTTTCTCTTACGCCTGGCAGCACGGTGACAGACGGCTGGTACGTGCATGTGTGTTCACGTGCACACTATTGCAGTGCTCATCCGTCAGCGTTTCCCCGGGACGCCAGAGGACGTGGGAGAAGGCCCTTGTGGCTCGTAAAAAGCAGTCCACCGTACTGGCAACTGCACAGCCTCTGCCAAGGAGACTAGCACATGTGACAAAGTAATGAAGGGACAAAGAACAACAAGAAGAAGAGAAACAAAGTGTAAGAGTGCACTGAGTGGAGGAGGAGGAGGAGAGAGGACCGAGGGAGGGAGATGAAGGTGAGCAGAGGAAGATTTATCTGGCGTTTCCTCTGGAGATTGAGCCAGAGCAAGATGAAGGGAAGGCAGGCAGAGTGTGAAGGGTAGAGCAGCACAAGGAATGAGGAGCTAGAAACGGTGTGTGTTTATTTTCTATATATAAGAAGGGAGACAGGCTGATCCTGGGGTGCAGGGGGGCAGTCCTGCGCTGGCTGGCGTCAGTGGGAGGCCCATTACTGTCAGACTAATCTTAAAATAATTAATTGCGAAGTCGACGCTTTTTAAAGAGTATTGTAATTGAATCCTAAATTAGGCTTGGGATAGGGGACGCGTCCTGCTTTGCTGCAAGTCTGCTCCCATTCTCCTCTCACACACACACACACACACACACACACACACACACACACCCACACATACACACACACACACACACACACACACACACTGTTGTGCGCGCATTAGTTGGTCCTGTGCACAGGCGGATAGAAGGAAAAAAAGACAACAAGCGAAGGAAATGCTAATGAAATGCATATTTGGGGAGAAAGGGGCCATCTATAATTTAGCTGTGCTCTTTGAATGTGAATGATGTGTGTGCAAGCGCTGTGATTTATTTTTGTTGTGCAGAGGGATAATTCTGTCAGAGTAGGCTTTTATTCTTGTAAACAAATGTGGGGAAAAGAGCAGAATAAAAGTGCAGTAATAAAGTAAACAGAATGGTATGAATACATTTAGCTGCTGGCATGAATAATTTGTATAGGGGACACAGGCTCTGGATGAAACAGAGATGACAGATATGAAAGCTGTGATGCTGCCGGATGGATTTTTAGCTCGTCCAATTTTTTTGTTTTGTGCCACATTAGTTGTTTGTGTTTATCCCAGGCATTAATGTTGTATTACTGTCCCCACACCTACACATGGAGACACATGCATAGGCCCAGCGTGCACATCACAACCCCCCAAATCCTCCAAGGCCTATGCAGTGGCCTCTGGTGAAAACAGCAGCTCAATGTGCTTTCATTTACACACACGACTGCCTGCATAGCTCTTCTGGGATGACCCCTACAAAACTATAGGCTATAGAACATTGTGGATCAAAGCTCAGAGAAGAGGGTCTGCCCTCATAAACGTCGGCCCTGCTCTATAACTCTGCAGCAGCCAGGGAAGAAAGATGGCACAAGGAGCAGGGTCAGGGAGACAATTCTACAGACAATAATGGAGAATGAGCAGTCAACAGATGCTTTTTGTAAAGGCAAAAAGCACAAGCCCATTATCAGCTCAGGTCATTGCCTTGAGGAGTACAAGCTGTTATGGTCATTGCATAGATAGTAAAATAGACAAAAGTCTGTTGCATTTAGTTGTTGTGGTTTACTCTTAACACATGCAGGAATCAGTCTAACTGCTCCATCAGCATGTCAACTCTTCACTATGAAGTTCAGGCTCAGGTTCAGCCTTCATGTGGAATAAAATCCTTATCAGAGTTGAAAGAGACTTCTTTGGGTCTGGCACAAGAATCTAGAGGCATGTGTACGACAAATGAAATGCTCCTTGTGCTGTGCTCTAAATGTTTGAAACCCTTTCAACTCCGATTTGGCCCAGATCTGACAGCTATAAACTTGGCTCTGAATTTCCCATTTTGTCCTGGCCGACTGGGAAGAATAACAGCAGAGGACAATATTGTGGTGGAGCTGAGCGCAGCCGCCTCTTCTGTCTCTGTGATCCCTCTATCAATAAGGAACACAGGCCTGTCAGAAGGCCTGCCAACTGTGTGCTGTCCAAGCAGCCGCTCTCGTCTCTACACATCTGGACACAGATGGTATACTCCACCAACTGCACATGGACCTGGTATATATGGACTAAATGTTTGACTGATACCAAAAGACATTGCTTTTGATAAATAACATGTATGAACTTTCATGCTTCAGCCACATATTGATTTTGAATTACTTTTTGTCATTCGTGTACTTTCTACATCTCAGAGCTGTGCCTGTAGCTTAGGACAAGCCAGCAAAAATGTCCTTTATGTAGTGAATAAGTATTTTTTACTTAACTATATTTTGTGCTAAAAAAGAATAAAATGCTGTTTATTGAGTCCATCTCAAAGTCTACTTAAGATCTTAAACTGCAAATATGACTTCTTTTTCCTAGGGTCATATGTTATTCATATGGCCTGGCCTGGTCAGTGCAGTGTAAACTGCGGCCCGGGGCTTTGCAGTAATAGAAGCGAAAGGTGCAGTTCAGACATGTGCATTGGGGGCCTGGAGCCTCTCATTGATCGCCCCACTCCCCCACCAGCTCTTGTGATTGATTCAGAGTCAAGACTCAGGAGATGGAGGCTTGGTCCTGGCTCAAGAGCTGGGGGCCTCCCAGAGGGTGAGCTGCGGGGGCCGGTGGAGGGGACGGAGCCTATTTCCAGGCCCCAGCACAGGTCGAGGAACCTATTTCTGGGGAAGGCTTCACAGTGGGAAGGAGACAGTAGGCTCACATTCATTACAGGGCAAAATCAAAGCTATGTGCCAAGACTGCTATATAGAGCTGTGATGACTTTGAGTGGGAGAGGTCAACAGGTTAAATGGCATTGGTTTGTGGGGGTTTGGGTCTGGAACCACTATCTTAACATGATATTACACAATCTGTCATAGCCTTACATTCACACATGCAAAATACACACCTTTTATACTCCACTAACATTGAAGCATCTATCCTGCAGCTTTGCCTGCACATCAGCAGAGCCCTCTTCATGTCATTGTGGTGGCTGAGCAGCAGAGGAAAATTATATGAAAATCAATTTTTTTCTAATTAACTTGGTAAATTTCCCGCTGAGCTATCAGACATGGGGTCCTTGTATGTCGTGCCGAGTCCAATAATGAAATCAATTTGGTTCAAATTGTTTCAGGTGACTTTTAATGAGTATGTAATATCCGCCCGAGGAAGGAAGGTCATGGTATCTGTTTGTTATTTGTGTTTTACCTTTTTTCATGATGGATCACCTGCAGCAGAAATATGGATGCTTCTACCCTGGAGGACTGGGCAGTGCTCCAAAACAAACAGCCTGATTGCGAATCCTTGTTTTTAGTAGTGAGCACTCTTTAACGGCATGGTTGGTGTGACCTACTTGCTTTTTATAGAACTGCTACATTTACTTTGATTAATGCTTTTGTTGTAAGACTTTTTTTCAAGTCCTCCTACACCAAAAATCAAGATGCAGAAGTGGAAATAGGCTTTCTGAAAAGCAAAGTATTGTGTTCTAGGTAGCTTTAGCATTTTTAATTTACTGTACTCTCTCTTGTTCAGTGTCCAGCCTCCCAGCCCGATGAGCTCGTTAAGCTTTGCCTTCCAGGGAAGACTAATGGATGGCAGAGAGAGCCCCCTCAGGACCCTTTAGCAGTGTTTCTGTTGGTCTGCTCGCTTAGTATTCACTTATGTATTTTCACCCTACTCTGAGCACACTATCATGAATAACCATTGCTAATTCATAAACACACTTGGCGATATGGGGCCTCGTTCATAATTATCTGAGCTGTAGAAAAGCATTTCCTCTCCAATGCCATTCCATTAGCAAAGGTGGTGATTTCCTTGAATAAGGGGAGAATCTGGCTTGCATATTTAATGGCAGCTCTTCAGACATGGGAATGAAGACGAGCGCACTCTTACGGCCATATTGAATTAATGTCGCTTTCCTCCCACAGCCGCATTTTGTCTTTGAGTTGTGTAACAGACTCTCTATTGGGTTCTGCGGGCTAAGGGAGTCTGAGAGGAGCACATTCTTTTCGTTCCTCCTTGGCCTTCCATAAATGAGCCCAGTGGTTCTCCTCTGTCCAAGGGTTGGGACAGAACTGAGAAACAGGAAAAGCCTGGGAACCAAGCACATCATAGACCAGCAACACATGTGGCAGTACTTCTAAAAATAATAGTGCATTACTTCCAAAGAAATCTGTACTTTTTTTAAAAGATGCTCCATCTTGTGAGACTTTTCTAAAACACATGTTTAGCACATGTACATTTATTAAAGAAATCTTTTATATCTGTAACTGGAGTATTTTGCACACTAGCCTGTGTCTAAGCTTAGATACACAATGCTGTAATGCCCCTTGTTATCCAGTAAAAATCCCAAATGAAGTCCGTGTGGGAAAACTGCATTCTGGCAGAAGACTAGAGTGGCAATTTGGGGGCCTGTGCTTCTCCACACATGTTTGCAGACGATTGCATTTTATTTGTTTTCGTTCTCTAATGGCGTGTCACAAGCATGTCAGCCACATCTCGTTTTGTCATTGAGGTTTTTTCCCATCTTTTTGTCCCTGCCGCTTCTTTAGCTCTCAGTCTCAGCAGAGGAAAAGGGCTCTGGCGACCCCGTGACCCCAATCTCACTTGAGACAGATGAAGCAGCCTCTCTTCTCCTCCTTCCCTCCCTCCTTCCGCCACACTCCTCCACGCAGTTAATGACGTCTTTGTAGCGGCCGTGACCAACCCAGCGCTCTGCAACTTTTGCTGATGCACAGGGGAGGGGATAGGGAGGGGGAGAGTGTATGTTTGTGTGGGGTGTAAATATTGGTGTCAAACGCATAGGGCGCACCGATCAGCAGCGCCACGACAAACACGGACCAATTATTTGTATTGCGCCAACACAAAAGCATGCTGTTGGCTGCATTACAGGAGCCTCTTATCTGGCGTCCCTTTGTTCACCTTATTCTCAGCTGTACTAGCATCATTGCCAAATACAGACAGAGAGCACGTTAAAGCTGTCAATCTAAAACCTCTTTGTCCTCACATCATTTCAGGCTTCTCATTGCCATAGCCAGCCTTCATGCCTATCTGCATGTATACTGTTTAGCTTATAGTCAAAGAAAAGCTATTTGTCATTCCTAGTTCCCTGCAGACTAATATAACTACTTGTAAAGGTATTGGTAGAGAAACACTTATAATATCAACACAACATGGAGCATTAGTATTTGATGAGGATTAGTAAGCAGTTAATTTATCATTTATAAAGCTTGACTTCAACATTAACATTGTTTTAAACATTGTTATTAATGTTTAATTGGTTTAAATGGTGAGATGAGCTTTTGTTCTTTTTGTGGAGTTCAGTAAATGAATTAGATTACTTATTTTTTTTATTTAACTGCACAGAGCTTGGGAACCACTGAATTAGATCCTCTTACAAGTCCATCCACATATAGCTTGAAGGGCTGACTGCAAGGGTAAAATAAGTTTTACTAGTTTGAGTTGTAGACTGGAGCAGACTCTCAAATGCAGCTGTTAACTTTGATTCTGACGTGTTGAAGACTGATGAGTTCTTGGGCAGGCCGGACAGGCAGGAGTTAACAGCGCACTGCTCCTCTGCTCTCCGCTTGATGACATCAGTATTGTCTCTGCATCCATGAAATTAATTTTTCTAATCTTAGTCAGCAGGAGCGGGGGAATTTGCACACATTAATATGGAACTGGATCTGCACTCGCCCACCGCTGCAGTCTTTCTTCTCCTCTTCCTCCTCCCTCTCCTCCTCTCCATCTTTCCTTTTTTTATCCTTTTTGTCTCTGCCTAAAAACAGTAGGCCCACATGCTCATCTTTGTTGTGGAGGCCGAGGCATGGCTGGACCTTGCTCTGTGAGAGGGATAAAGTATAAATAAGTAAGACAGAAGACATGTCTGAGTGTCCCAGCAGACCAGCAGCATGTTGATCCTCTGGAGACAGATGCTGCACTGAGGATAAAGAGGATCCGATGACAATAATTATCCTTATTTGTTTCTCCTCACAAATACACACAAGCCAAAATGGTTTCATTACGCACAAATAAACGCCGACATACCGCAGTAGTCCTTCCAAGAAAAAGGAAGACAATCAATAGCAAAAGGCATCTGGGGGCAAATTTTCATACACAATCAGTTTGATGTCTTTTTAGGGGGATGTTTTTCGAAGGCTTGTTGTAATTTGCACCATGTGAGTGCCAAATAGCTTTTTATTCCTAATAGAAGAAAAATATTATTGTCTCTTTGTCTTTGCACAGAACACTAAAGAGTGTCACAGTAAAGCCGACAAGAGATGGGCTGTAGTGATGAGTGCTTTACATGACATGTCACACACTTGTCTACTGATTGGGCAGCTATTGATGTCTGCCTTAGATTTTCCTGATGCAGTTTCTGTCTGTTGGTGGTGCTGCATTTGAGGACTCTGTAAATTACTGCAGAAAGGGCAGGCGCTGTTTTGGATGCATTGTGTGAAAGACACAAAGTGACACAGATTAGTCGACACTTACTTCAGTCTTATACCCACATTTGCACACAAGCTTCAAAAGAGAATGATTGAAAAAAAATCACTGTATCCCAAATGGAAATGGAATAATAACCATTTACCGATATTGTTTTATGTTTACCTGATCCCAGTGTGCGTATCAAAATCCACATATCCGAGCCTTTTGTGTTCCGCATTTTGTCTCCTTCTGATTAACAACTTAGCACATTAAAGCAAGTAGTAAAATAATTTTTGCTACATAAAAATGTTGTCGATTGAGCTCCGAAAAGCAATTTAGCAGCTTTCACACACAGTAATTTCACCCATGTTCTGTTTTAATGGCTTTGTTTTTTTTTCTTCTCTCTTTAGCTCACGAGAGTAAGCAGAGGAGTTCATAAATTGAATTTTAAATTTAGCAGCTGAATTACTATTGTCTCCCCTGTCTCCTCCCCCTGCTCCCGTGAATGGCGTGCCCAGACGAACAAAAGTGAAAAACGCATTTGAAGAAAATAAAAAACAATTTCTGTGTATTCCCACTAGTTTTTTATCTGCTGTCCCTCCTGGCACAAACACGACTCACTTCGTGTCATATTCATAATTTTTTTTCCTAAGTACAGCCATTTCTCAGAGGAGAGAGAAAAGAATGTTTCAATTTGTCAGGAATTGTTGTGTAGTGGTGTGAGGGAAACAGTGGGCATATCTCGAGGAAAGGCTGAAATCTCATTTAATGGAAGTTGTCATGAGAGCAGATATGAAACTGACTTTTCTCCTTTGTGTGGAGAATGTGTGTTTGATAGCTCCATATAATTTTTCATATTTCTATGCATCAGTTTTCTGAGATATACAGTACTGTGCAATGTTTGAGCGAGGTGTAAAAATATGCTGTTAACTAAGAGTGCTTTAATTAATACACAATTGTATTTTTGTTATGAACATTTCAGTAAAGACGAGTAATGGGCCAGAAAAAAATTAGAAATTTTGGCGTGGATCCAGATCACTGTTTGGATCCAGGAGTGTTTTAAGGGATTCTGTGCTATGTTAAAGTGGATCTCAGTAAGCTCCCAATACATTTCACAGTAAAACATCGTAAATACTCATAAGTCTGATTCACTCCTATATGATACCTCGCTTGGCTTTACTTTAGTTTTCCTCTCTGCGTATCAGTACAAAGTTTTTTCTGCCATTTGGCCACTCTTCCATCTATGTCGAAAGTCATGAAATAAAGCCGTCGCTAGCTTGTTGTTTTGCTAACCACAATATGCCACTTTCTCGCGAGACTCGAGACTTTCGAGACACCGGGTCATTGGCGCTTATACTTATACTTATGTTTTTTCAGCCCAGAGACACCAGGGCACTCTATTTACCACACAACAACTTATTTAACCATCACATGGACCCAGAAACTGTTTATTTAAGGTAAAAATGTTTCGCTTTAAGATACACACCTAAGATACAAACTTCACTCACTAAAAGAACTAATGATTATTTTTAGTAGATTCTTTAACATTGTAAGAAATAAGCGTTTTGTGGCTCAATCAAAAGAGCATTTACTTCTGAAGTAAAAGACCAGTTTACCATTGCAAGGTACAACCAGTGCCTTGGCAAAGATCTACGTCTCTCTACACTCTTTTTAATCTTGTGTATTTTTGGACATTGATTCACATTTCTTTGTTCAAAGCCTTGCTTTCTTAAAAGAATTTTGCACAGTACTGTGTCAACATTTAGAGTGAGATTGAGGTAATCGGGGATTCACTTCTCTCTTCCAAAAACCCCTGAGTTGTTTTCCGTGTCCACTGCCTTTTTAAGTTCAGCACTTTTTTCTGTGTGTGTGAGTGTGTGCCCTTGGCAGCCTCGTGTGAGGGGATTTACTTGTGTTGCGCTCAGCATTTTTGGCAAACAGGAGGACCTCTTGAGATGAGTTGGTGAACTGGATAGGGATAGGAAGGGGTGGGGGGATAGGAAGGGGTGGGGGGGTGGGGGTGTCCCATATCATGAGTGGCACACTGCCCTAGATTTTTAGGAACTCCAGGCATTGCCCTTTTACTGTGGTAGCAATAATAGCAGTGTGCGTATTTGTGTAATGTGACTTGCAATGTGGAGCAGGTCATGTGTTGTAGATGTTTTTACTGCAATTTTTAAACCACATGAATTTGTCATATAATGTAACTAGATACTTTTACTCAATTACTCAGTAATTAAGTACATTTACTACATGTTTTGAATAATATTAAAGAAAAAGATTACTTTTACTGTAGAAAAATGTTTCAATCTTTAATCTCCATTAAAATTATTTTTGACCTCAATGGCAACATAGTAAAAGGTTTGATTTCAGGTTGGAGTATATAGTTGTAGTAGTATTAGCAGTAGATGAGTAGTGGTAGTATTACTAGTAGTAGCAGTAGGAAAAGCAGCAGTGGTAGTAGCAGTAGGAGCTAATACTAGCACTTTCAGTTATGGTGGTAATAATACTAGTAGTTATTGTAGTAGCAGTAGGTTTTATTGTGAAATTATTTACAACATTAATATATTGTGAACTTTAAATTCAGTACTTTTTACTTTCACTTGTAATTCTTTTTGCAGCTTTACTTCACATTGAATATAAATACATTACTTTTTTTGATGGAGAAAACAAGAATAGGCAAAGGTAAGCAGAGTACTATAGTTTGTATTCAGCAACTAAGCAGAAATATGAACAATGTTCAAGTCTTTAAACCGTGGTCATGCAGACATTTCCAGGATAAACCGCTCGCACTCAATCCCCTCCACGCTGCAAAAGAACTTTTAGACGCCCAAGAGCACTCATCTCTCTGTAATTCCAGCTTTCTCTCCTGCTACCAAAACACACACACAGTACCTCTCTCTTGTGCACCACATGAAACAGTCCAAACTACTCCACGCACATGCCCCAGTAGACAAAAGCACTTTCCAGGCAGAACGCGGAACGGCCCACACGTAACCTGCTGAATAAAGTGCTCCCATCCCTTGACATGTCTCCCAGATATTAGCACCGGCAATATAAGGCTGCAGCAATTTCTCCTCAACGCTACATGAGATGATATTGAGTTGGGGAGAGGAGGACCTGAGGAGGGAGCTGGTGCTGGGAAGAAGTGTGGGTAGTATTACTATGCCATAAATCACATGCAGAGGTGCAAGAAGTACTCCAAATTTATAAAAGTACTGTTACTGCAAAATAATAGTACACAAGTGGAAGTAAAAATACTCATGTAAAGTTTACTTAAGTAGAAAGTACTATTACCACCACTAGTATTTCCTGAAAGAGGACCAGGAGGTAGCTGGTGTAAGAGAAGAGAATATTAGATGGTTCATAGATTAGAGATTAGATGGATTATGTTATCACAGTATTGCACATAGTTATTACATATCGCATACAGCCCTACATTAGAGACCACTACTAGTACCACTTTATATGCTACTTTTGCTACTACTACTGTTAGTAGGGGTGTTTGTGGTTAATCAATTAATCATTATTATGGTCAAAATCAGTTGAAAGAAATACTAACAATTAATAGTTATGCTGTACAGTAGAGTAAAGGTACACATCATTGAAGAGTTAGGGTAAATTAAACATAAAGTTTTAAGTTTGTTTTTCCTAAAAATGTAGCATAATCAAGTAAAAGTAAGTTTGAAAAAATGTACTCAGAAACTTCATATTCACTGAAATGCACTGGAATAAATGACTTGAGTAAAAGTATCCAGTTACTTCCCACCTGGAATGAGAAAACCTTGATTGGCAAACTGCTAGCTATGGGTGACAGATTAGCATTACCCCAACACACTGTATCAGAATTTTCTAAAGCATGACTTTGACCCCAAAAAAACTCCCCAAAAAAGGAACTGCTTCCATTGGGGAAAAAAAATCGCCCCTGACACCTCTCCTTTGTTCTCTTTGTTTTTCGTGTTCATAGAAGATGTAAGCTCCTAAGGTATAGCTTTACAGAACAAGTACTTTGACTGCTTGACTGCCCGGCGTTCCCAGCTGGGATTTCCAACTTAAAATGTCTCGCCGCAGTTGAATTGCAAAGCTTGGATCCCTGCCACGCACCTTACCACTCGCAGGCAGACCTTAAGCACCTAGCAGTTTGAATATTTGAAGGAGTAATAGCATAAAGTCAGAACTCACATCTAATAATCTGTATTACTGGCAGTTTGCAGTTAGTAGCAGTAGTAGGAGAGCTGTATAGTGATTATTGGCATCGCTGGGCTGTGGTTGTGGGAACAAGGCCATCCAGGTTTTTATTGCTATTGCTTCCCATCTCTTTAAACAACATTTACAACACTTTTAAAGCCTTCTCAGACATTAAAACAAAGATACAAGCTTTAGGTTTTAATTAAATCATTTTACTCTGGCCTCGCTCCAGGTAAAGTTTGATTCTGATTGTGAGCCAATAAACATCTTTGCTTATTTAATTCCATTTGTAGTTCATTTATGATCTGTACACATTTATTTAGGGCCTTTACTGACTGTGCAATTATACCATAAATCAGCAGTGGCCATGTTTGAGTGAGTGCCCTTTTGTGAAGGCACTTGGCTGATTGCAATTTGTTTGACCAATCACAGCCCAATGTGGAGAATTATGCAGAAAAAATGACATAAGTGCATTAAAGTATTCTGCAAGTTTTAGTAAGGTGTGAAAAGATGTATTAACTAAGAGTGCTTTAATAAATTAAGATTTAATTTTTTAATTTTTGTTTTGAAATTTTCAGGGCAGGTCAGTAATGGGCCAAGAGTTAATTCTGGTGTGGATCCAGACCACTGTTTAGAACCAGGAATGTTTTAAGGGATTCTGTATCATTTTGAGATATACCGAAAATACAAACTCACTCATCAAAAGAACAAATAAATAGTTTTAGTTGATTCTTTACCATTGTGAGATATTAGGGTTTTATGGCTTAATGGAAAGAACATTTACCCCTGAACTAGAACTAGATTTTTGAGTTTGAGTCCAGGTCTGGGCACTGTATCTTTACCATTGTGAGATAGGACCAATGCCTTGGCAGAAGTCTAGACATTTTAAGTGCTTCTAGTTATCATTGTTCTTTTTTGTTGTTGTAATTGTTGTGTGTTTTTGTATAAAGATTCACATTTCTTTGTTCATAGCCTTTCCTGACTATAACCTGACAATAAAAAAACTTTTGCACAGTATGTAAATCTTTTTCTGTGTGTTTCCCTCCACAGGTGTCCTCCATGGACTTTATGGCAATGAAGCGCTCCCAGTTGTACGGCATGGCCAACAACCCTTACTCAGCTCCACCGCAGCCGGGGGGCGGGCCGTACCCTCCCAGCCAGCCGTACACGTCTCCTTCCCCTCACCGCTATCCTATGAACATGCAGGGCCGAGGGCAGATGAGCATGAGCGGGATGCAGTACCCCCAACAACAGGTATGTCAACAGGCCTCAGCATGGCTCCTGTGTGTACCACTGGGAAATGATTCAGCCCCATGTGAAGCCCTCTTCCAGAAATTAGAAGTGGTATTATAAGCGATATTGCAGTGGGACATTTGTGAACATTCTCCTGTGATTTTCCCCTAAAGGCTTGGCATGTTCAATTTGAGACAGCGCCTAAAATACCAAGCAGCACATCTCACACCCTGGCATGTGGTAGTGTCACTGCAGCTCGTCAGCGCTCCCCTCAGCCTCCCGTTGGAGCGGATGGGTATAAGGATGTTAATATCTTTGTGCTTGCTTAATGGCGCACTTGTACACTTAATTAAATATTTCTCTATGCCATGGAGTGCTTGCAGGTGCCCGTGTGACTTCTTATTTTGGTGTGTAAAGGAATGCTCTCTGCGTAGTAAACAGTTGCAGCACAGCCAACCCACGTCACTGTCTTTCTGTGCAACACAATAGGCCTGTGTTGGAGACAATGGCGGTTCTGTCTGTATTATTGAGTCTTAAGTAAATCCCATTTCGACGGGAAGGATGCATGTGATTAGAGCGGCAGAGATAGTAAGAAGTTATTTCTGTGAATTAATAATGTGTGTATGTTATCATCGCCTTTGTATGCATTATAGTTATTGGGGGATGGCACAAACAGGCTTGTGTGTGTGTCTGTGAGGATGACAGTGTCGTTCTTTCA
This sequence comes from Bostrychus sinensis, assembly GCA_020698575.1. Taxonomy (NCBI): domain Eukaryota; kingdom Metazoa; phylum Chordata; class Actinopteri; order Gobiiformes; family Eleotridae; genus Bostrychus; species Bostrychus sinensis. The sequence goes on from CM036258.1 coordinate 19,931,709, forward strand.
GCTCAGTCTTTGGTGAAACAGCAGTGCTGAGCTCCACAGAGAGGAGGGAGCACGTCCCCTGCTGTCGCCGGCTGCTATATTTAGGCAGACGGGTCTGGTGCATGGACTTGGACATCTCTCACTGGGGACAGACAGACATACAGACAGAGAGATGCAAAGACTAGGAGACATAATGACAGAGTTTATGAACAGTGTATGTGATCATCTCGGCTGCTGTTCAATTTGTATTATGTGTCACATTTACATGTTTTTCTCTCTTTCTTGTAATGAATTCAGAATTATTCCAGGTTGAGAAGTATCCATAATTTTCTCGAATGCGCATGTCAAATGTATGGTGTCAAATCAGGAGTGCAATAATTAGGCAGTACAATTAGTAGTTTTGTTTTTTGACCTCATACTTCAAAGTTTATAATATACATATTCAGCCAAAGCACAAAGAATCACAAAAACAAATAATAATTATGATTTAAATGATTGATTATTACCAATGTGATGATTACTAAATATGATCCGTTTCTAAAAATGTAATAAAAAGCACAGTCACAAACATGAAATGCATAGATGCTGTTCAGACACTGACAAAAATACATTGGTGGTACTGTTGTGTGATGAAATCCTCCAGCGTAATACATAGGGGAGGCTGAGCGTCAGGGTAGCAATCACAGCATAGCGCTATGGAACGTAATTAGTTCAAATAGAATTAGCTGTTCACTCTGGCTATAGCCATGGGAACTGCGCTTCTAAAGTTTCTAATTATCTGGCTCTGGCTTTAAAAGCTGCACCACCGCATTGCCTATCTGCAGCCAGTGAAATCTAGCTCACAGTAATGAGTTTGGAGGAGGAGGTTTAATTCCATGCTCTCAGATGAGCGTAATGAGCCTCACCTACAGAAAAGCGGTCAGGGGTCTGATCAGTCAGGCTAAAAAATGAGTGTTCCAGATGTGCACCGAAAAATGCATTGAATGTTTAGGTCTAAAGTGTCTTTTAATTACTTATTGCATGATGCAACAAACACAGCAAAGATGGCAAGATTCCATCTCCTCTCACCTTATGTGTGCCAGAAGTGTCCCAGGATCAGCTGTGCAGCTCAGTGCTATCTGGGCTGTGACTCTGACAGGAAGGGGATCTGGGGTGATGTAAAGCACGCACATCCCCCATGATGCATCGGGCTTCAGGGCTGAGGCCTCAGCTTGTCACACTCAAGCATGCTGGGATGTTGCCAGGCAACGTGACGTCAACATTGATATGCGTGTATGTCTTTGGCTTCTCTGGGACTGAGCGAGGCTATGTGGAGTGTATGTGAGCAAACTGGACACTTTTAGATCGCACTTCTCTCATACACCAACATACGTTTTTCTTAATGCAGTCATTATCTCGTCTCACAAAACAGACCTCTGCATGACATGAGGCTGTAACGCTAACTTGCATTAGATGTAGATAGCTGTTGTCCGTACTGTCATGCATACTTTGGTGTGTCACCAAATGTTTATGGTACATGTACAGGGCTCTATATATGTGTAAAGAAATTAACCAGGACATTTCAGAGGAGAAAGATGAGAAAGAAGGATGCGGGTGACTGGGGATGACAGACCACGTGACAGAGAAACGTTGTTTGAGAAAGGAATGAACTTGAAAGAGGGGAAAAAAACAGGGCCGCCAATTCTGAGCGTAATTTCCTGTGATGTCAAAGTTGGCAGACAGAGAGGAAAAGGAATTTGAAGGAAACATTAGTGTTTGATGTGAAAAGAGGGGAGGGTGATGGAGTGGGAGAGAGCAGGAGGAAAAAAAGATATCCTGGGAAATGAAAGACAGAGGGAAGGAGAAAAAAAGAATGGTTTGTGTTTGTGTGTGTGCGTGTTTGTGTGTGTGCGTGTGTGTGTGTGTGCGTGTGTGTACGAGCACCAGGCAGGGTGAACGTGTCACTGTGTCAGGCAGAAACCATTACCACTGTTGTCTGTTTGTTCTTTACACACTATAGGCCAACTTAATAAAAGCCAAGCATTTAACGTCAAGTGAAAATGTCTTTACAGGCACAAGCGTCTTGCTCTAATTCCTCTTATGTAGTTCAACACCTCTGCTAAGCCTTCTGATTCAGTTATAATAAGTGTAAATACAAAAGATATTAATTGTAAGGTATTAGTAATATGCATAGTAGTGAAATGTTTAAAAATTATATTTGTCAAACTGAATAATTTTTGATACAGTTAATAAATCATTTGAACATTCAGTAGAGTGTGTGTACGTTGTTTTGTCACACACTGAAATCTCAGAAATACTGATAATAAGCACAGATTTGCTTGATTAATTCTTTATCGTACAGCTGTCAATGTAACAATTACAAGCATCTAGTAGTAAATATAAATACATACAAATTTGTAGCTGTGCTCCTAAAGGACTTTTTATGAATGTGAAAATAAAATTTTAAAAAAATAAATTGAGAATGTATGCATTGCACAGACTGGACTAAGCTGAAAGTGGTTGTATTATTTAGAAATGCATTATACATAGGTATATGTACAATTTTCTGTTTGTTCTGAAAATACTGATTTGGCTTTTAAGTTTCCATTAAAACAAATGCTGTTCAAATCCCTGTCTGTCCAAACATCATCTTGTGGGCTATCGACTTTCTGGAGTTAGATGGGTAATTTACAACATTGATTGGGCCTGGGCAGAGGGGTGTTTCTCACTGCTGGAAGAGTGAGGGCCACTTGGAAGCACTTAGGGGCCCCGGGTGCTGGGGTTGTCTCTGGGGTTAATGCAGCCAGCGCTGCTGCCTCTGACGGATGGCTGGGAAGCCCCAATAAATCAGCCTTTCCTCTGCCAGGAAAGATGGAGGGTAAAGAGGGGGATACAGAGGGACCACTCGAGCATTGTCATGCCCCTCCTTTTTAGAGAGTACATCAGAGTACACCTCTTCTACATGCAGATACATTACACACTCCAGTCCTGCACTCATGCCTTGCCCATGGGGCCCTGAGCATTTTCACCTCAAAGTTTAAAACACATGAGGTCAGAGGGAGGAGAGAGGGGTGATAGAAAAGAAAAAAGGACAGTATTATAGAAAGGCTGATTAATTAAGGGTTTCTCGCTGGTTACAGAATAGATGAAGTTTCAGGATCAATTAATTAGCAAGCTAGCCTACGCACGTCAATGGCTCTAATAGCCTGCTCTCATTTGTAACTTTTATTACCCTGGCGCTGTGAGTGACTCTCGGCCAATCAAATACATGGGGAGACAATGCTCTGTAGCTATTAAATAAAAGGGACCTCGACCTCTCTAATTATATCAATGCACTCATTTAAAACAAGTAAATTTATGATTAAAGATATGTTGACAGGTTCTGAGCATCGTCAAACTCTACATAATGTATATGCACACGTTCATTTACTCTGATGCTGAAGCATGAAGAGGTAGATCATACTTTTTCATGTGAACCATTAGTTAAATTACAAAGCCAGCTGTCTCTTATTTCTTGCTATTGCATTAGCCGTATGAGCTGCCAGCTCCGTCACTTTCACTCAGGCAGGTGAAGTCAAGTTGGAATTTAATATAATTTGGTGATGAATGCAGGCAAGTGGTGTAAAACGTCTCAAATGGTGTGTTTTTGAAAGCTCCCCGCTCAGCGCTGTGTCTGCGGTGCTCTATATGTGCCTATTGATAAGATAAAAGAGCAGCAAGATGAAAGTGGAGTGAACTGGGGGGAGTGAGGAAGAGAAAAGATGCTTTACGTCTTTGCTGAGTTACAGGCGGATTAGTTGCTTCTCTAATTGGCTCACCGAGAATTCTCCTTACTTTTCATCCAGATTACAGATAGTTTTTTTGCACAGGTCAGGTCTACACTGGCATCCCAACTCTCTGCTTTCTTCTGTAGAACGAAGGGGTGAAAAGGTGTGACACACCATCACTATTTGAAAATACATCTAAGATTGGCATGATAGGGTTGTTTTGTGTTTTTTACAGCTTTTATGAAGAACATAGGTCCTCTAGAGTACGTCTCATTCCATACTGAATTTCATGCATGAATACATTTGTTTTGATATTTTTATATCAAATCACAGTGTTATAGTAATGAGTATACATAACCTTCATTGACCTCAATTTGCAGTTGCATTTACATTCAGATAATTGCTGCTGTACTTGCTTCTGTTTGAGCTTATATGAAACAAAGAGACAATTAGTGTGACAGTTGAAATTAGATTCAGGCCAAAGCGGTTCATGTACTTTATCTTCCATAGGTCACTAAACACCACTGTTTACCTTGACCGTTTGGGTCTCTAGTTGTGGGTGATTGCTAATTTATATTTTTATGTCATTGCAAAAGTCAAATACTGTAGTTGTTCCCTTAGTCTCTGTACGTAATCCTGTAGTCTCTGGCATGGCAGTTCTGCCTCAGAATGCTGATTTACACAAACATCCGGCTCTCCCATGAACTCTCGCCCACCTCGGGAAGCACCTGTATAACCTACTTTTCTTCTTTGCAATCTAATGGTTGCTGTATCCATCCAGATTAAATTTGCTTTGAATTCGAGCCAACATTATTTAGCTGTGACCTCAACATTTGCAGAGTTAAATGTTGAGAAAATCACTTGTAGAGAATCTTTCATGTCTGCAGTGTGAAAACCTGCCATTGCTCCTTCACATTTAGAGTTTTTATTAGCTCTCCTTAGTCACATCTATTTCTGACCTCCTCCAAATGCTCCTCCGCTAGCCTTTCTTTTTTCTTGTGCACTTTCTCAATTTCCCTCATTTTTTTCCTGTGGTTCTTGGCCTCAGATTGGGGTCAGGAGTTTAGTAGGGGAAAAACATTTGGAACTGGTGGCACAGGGCCCAGAACTTCTCACCAAAAAAAAAAAAAAAAAAAAAATCAAAAATAAATGGCTGTTCTTGCACACATTAGAGAGAGCATTAACCTGCCCTAGCACTGGCTCTCCAAATGTCTCCATTACAGTCTGCCCGGAACAACACAGCCGCCGCCGGTCACAGCCAGTCAGCAATAAAAACACTCGCGAAAGCTTTGTACTCTTTCCCTTTTTCTTCATCAATTGATGTGAGCAGAAAAAACAGAGCATTAGAGAGAAAAAGAAAATAAAGAAAGACAGACAGGGGGCACGGAGCAATCTTTGGTAGTCTTCACAAAGGGATCCAAGATGAAAATACAGAAAAACACGGCCGCGGCGTCTATCAGTCAATGGCTACACTATCTGCTCGCTTTCACTCACCGTCAGCGCGGTGTTGATGTTATCAGCAGGTCGATAAGTCGCGAGGCTTTGAATAGACAGGCTTGTGTTTCATTTCAGAATAAAAAATGGTAGTATATGAAGTTACGTGGGTTCAGGAATGGGATCACATCAGGCTTTATAGCACCAAACACCAGTGCACCTGCTTTTTCATTGCAGGGTCTTCAGTATAGTCACCTAATCTGCTGGCTGTGTTTACCATTGAACATGTGTAGGTATGTGTACCTGTAGGGCTGCACAATATACGTGCAGCAAATTAAATCATTATTGCAATATTGGTAAACGCAATATCAGTATTGCAAGAGACTGAATGTAGTGCCATAAAGTTTACACAGTCAAAATAAGTGGGTGGACCATTAAATCAAATTATGTTATGGGCAAATAAAAACTTCACTTAAATGATCCTTGTGATTTTGTAGCCTTAGCCTTTTGTAAGTTTTGATTAAGCCTTAGTTAAGATTAAGTCCAGAGCCGCAAAGAGTGGCACAAGGAGCAGCACAAAGAGTATACTGCGTTATGACCCACTGTGGTTGAGTTCAGAACCTTGAATCATTCATAAAGTAAAATTTAACTGAAATGCAGCACATATGTTAACTACAGCCGGCCTTGGTGTCATGGGCTCCAGTCCGGACTCCGACACTTTGCCGAACATCTCTCACCGCTCTCTCTCCTGTGATTTCTGGTCATGTCCCAGCTGCCCTCACTCTAAATCTGAAAAAGGCCTAATTTTTTTTTTTTTTTTTTAAAGCCTTGACTTTATTAATGGTATTGAATTATCACCAGTCATATTGTTATTGAGATATTAAACTAAATTATCAAGTTTTTCCAATAATATACAGCCATAGTATGTGGCACAACAGGCCAAAGACTTCACACCTGACTCTCCCGCCTCGCTCTGGCCAACCCCCTCCACAAGGGCACCTCATTCTCCAAGTGTCAAGGGCCTTTCCATGCACAAGGAGGGGAGGAGAGGAGAGATCAGAGAGAAGTGGGGAGCGGCAGAGCGCACCATCACCTTGGGAGGAGAGATAGATGGAAAGGATGACGCGCTGCTTCCTCCTCTTTCTCGCTGCCTTATGTTTAATCATGAGCCTGTTGATGCTGATCCTTCCCTCCGATGCCTCGCATTTCATTAAAAGACTCACCTTCGTCTGCACTTCTCAAGCCATCCAGTTCGCTACACAAGACACATCCCGGAGCAGGCAGCGTATTGCCTGTGAGTGGCTGATCTTATCACGCCACAAAGCTGGGGAATGTGTAACGATAGAGTGCGATGATAACCCCTTTAGATGTCAGCTTCATATGATACAAAATAGGGATAGAAGAAATCCACAGGGACAGCAGGCGTACACAAATGGCTATTCAAACACACCAGACACTCATGCTACTTATACAATACATTTCTTAGCAAATGTCTTCAGGGTGACCAATATGACTTTTTTTTAATATTTCTAAACCAAATGTCCATGCTTCATCAGGTGAGCCACTGATCCTGGTGATGATCAGAACCAGTAACACTTAGAGCGCAGACCACCATCAAACCATTACAATTCCATCCTGGACTCAGATCCACAAAAGCAATCATGTGTTCTCTGACTTCATCTGCCTGAAGTATTTATTGTCCCTATCTCACAATGGTTAAGAAAAAAACTCTCAGATCCATTTCTAATCCACACCAAGATTTCCTTCATTGCCTCATTTCCTGAAAATATCATATGATATATTATCTGATCATAACATTATACCAAAATTCCAGAAAAATTGGAATGTTTTTAAAATTGAATAAAATAAAAACTAAAAGACTTTCAAATCTCATGAGCCAATGTTATATTCACAATAGAACATAGACAACATAACAAATGTTTACACTGAGAAATTTTACATTTTTATGACCAAAAGGAGCGCATTTCAATTTTTAGGTCTGTTACTGGTCTCAAAATAGTTGGGCAAGAATTGGCTAAAAAAGCAAGACATTTTAAAAAGATTCAGCTGGGGGGTAAGATCTAATGACTAATGAAGTGAATTGATATCAGATTTGTAAGGTGATTAGAAATAAAAGGGATGTCTTAGAGAGGCAGAGTTTCTCAAAAGTAAAGATGGACAGAGGCTCTCCAAACTGTGAAAGACTGCCTAAAAAGATTGTGGAATAGTTTAAAATTTTTCCTCAGTGTCACATTGCAAAGGCTTTGCAAATCTCATCATCAATCAATGGACTCTTAAATATCAGGGGCCTTCTCTTTGGAACAGTTTACCTCCAGCTCTTCAGTCTATATCCACACTTCTATCTTTTAAAAGACAATTAAGAATCAAGTTAATTTTTAATAATGTTTAACATTTTTTAAATAGTTGGTGTTCATTGGATTTTGTGTTTAATGTTGACATATGGGGAGGTGGTTTTATAAGATCCTCTGGTCTTCTTCACCTCTCCTGCACAGTCTTTTAAATTGTGTATTATTGTTTTTATTGTTTGTTTTTTGTGCAAATAAATAAATATAAATATAAATCTACATCATCAAAAGATTCAGAGAAACTGGAGAAATTTCTGTGCGTAAGGGACAAGGCCGAAGGCTTTATCGGACACCCGTGGCCCTCGAATGACACTGCATCACTCATCGGCATGATTGTGTCAATGGGCCCAGGATCACTTCCAGAAACCACTGTCAATAAACACATTCCACCATAGCATCTGCAGATGCCAACTAAAACTCAATCATGGAAAAAGGAAGTCATATGTAATCATAGTCCAGAAGCGCTGTCTTGTCCTGTGGGCCAAGGCTCATTTAAAATGGACTGTTTCAAAGTGGCAGAGTGTTCTATGGTCAGACCAGTCCAAATATCTTTTTGGAAATATGGGCTAAAGAGGAGGGAGACTTTCCAGAGTGTTATCAGCATTCAGTTCAAAAGCCAGCATCTCTGATGGTATGGGTGGCATAAATGCATATGGTATGGGCAGCTTGTGTGTTTTGGAAGGAACTATGAATGCTGAAAGGTAAATAAAGGTTTTAGAGCAACATATGCTCTAAAACCAAACTGCCCTTCAGCTGGAAACCTATATCAGGGAAGAATGGGACCAAATTCCAACACCAAATCTCCAGAAACTCCAGAAACTCATAACCTCGAAACCCAGACATCTTTTGAAAAGAAGATGAAATGCTACAGGCATCAGATTTTGTATATAAAATTTCTTATGTTATCTATGTTCTATTGGTCTTTTAGTTTTCATTTTATTCAAATAAATAAATTGTCTCAACATTTCAGAAAACTGGTTTGTAATTTTTAATAATTTAGCCTCAAGGGGTCACAAGTCAGTGTGCAAACATGGCAGAACAAAAATAATGTTCATGGCTGTGAAGAAGGGTATGATGGTAGATGGTGTGAGAGAAGAAGATGCAGAAGATGGAAATGTCTTTAAATATAGCTAAAAGGCTTCCTGCGCAATAGAGGTCGACCGATATATCGGGACGATTTTTGTCTATTTTAGTCAATCAGCAATTGGCCAATTCTTGGTCAGGCACACATCCGGGCAACCATGTGACTGAAGGACACCAGCTTCCCCAGCCATCTTGTAGCAGTCTGGGCTCTTACTCTGCAGCAGGGTTGCCAAGTCCACGTTTTTTCCTGTGGAATTGGGTGGCTTTTTAAGTGTTGCCGTGGGTAGAAAAAATTGAGTGATAGGGTATTTCTCTATGTTTCAAGTAACAAATCTTTAAAACCCAAAGCCAATCACACTGGAGCCAGGCCAACTCAGCTCCAGTTCATTTTAAACATCCAAAAATGCTTTATCTCAGCTTGAAAAGTTCAAAACGGCAATAAAAAGATTTTGGTCATATCGCTGGCATAGAACCTTGTAGAACAAAAAATTAAAAAGAATTTTGTAGCTCTCTCTGAGCCCTAGTTAGTAATCAAGTTTGGCTGAGATAGGCCTATTGGTTTTCTCAAAAACCTCATCTCTATCTCTTCTCACTGTCCAATTCATTAGAGGCTATTGTGGCAGCCCTGCTACAGATCTGTGAGATTTGGTCTTAAAATGCTTTGCGAAGTCCCGAGAAACAGCTCAGAGTGTCCCAAAACCATCTTTTAGTGGTTTAGACATCTTAGTCTGCAGTTCATAGGAAACAACAAAAATCGCTTCATCTCAGCCTAAAAAGCTCACAACGACAATAAAAAGATTTTGCTCATTGCTCTGGAATAGAACCTGGTAGAACAAAAATTTAAAAAGTATTTTGAAGCTCCTCCCAAGCTACCTGCACAGCAAGTTTGATTGAGATTGCCTTATAGGGTTTCTCAAAAAAATCTTTAACTGTTCATACTGTCCAATTCTAACACATTTGTTGGCATTTTAATAAGTATTACTAGGACAAATGGCTATATATTAAATTCTTTCATAAAATTAAGAAAATCGGCCCTACATATCCGTCCCAAATATTGGCAGGGTTTTTTCGGCCATCGGCTGCTCTGAATTTTAAAAAATCAACATCGGTCATAGAAAAACCCATATTGGTCGATCTCTACCGTGCAACATATAGCACCGTTCAGTTTACATTTAAAATGATTATGTGCTGTGGTGTCTGGGTCTAAAACATGAAATATAGTGCTTACAATATTTTTAGTTTCACAGATCTGACAGCATTAAGGAATTAGAATAAAAGGCTTCTCAAAATGTAATATCTGAATAATGTAAAAGCTTTAGCCATTTGCCAAATAATCTTTAAAAAGAGATGAGCTGCTCGTGTTGTCACCGAGTTATTTTGATACCTGTATATTTTTCATCCTCTTGATTGACAGATCTGTCAGCACTGCCATTTCTCTCTCCCTGTTTCCCCGCTGCGCTCCCTTGCTGAAATGTCTTTTGATTACCAGCCTTTAAGTTAGCTTTTAGATTGTGTGAACTGCTGGAGAGAGAGTGTGTGTGACAGACTCTGGTGTCATCTGCTCTTTGTTTACAAATGTGATTATTTTAATGCTGACGGTTTGTGCATTTCCACATCTAGAGGCTGTGATTAACCAGTATGACTGTATTTCTATTTTATAATGACAGCTTAGCATGACAGCCTGAGTAGCAATATCTATACTTTTATTCACTGCTTGTTTAGACAGCGGTCATGTGACAAGTTTTTTTTTTTTTGCCCCTCAGAAAGGGCAGAGGTCAGCATGGAGATCACCTATTATCCATACAGTAATTAAAAATAAAAATATACCTTGGAGAATAAATAAAATTGCCAAGTTGCTTAATGTAACTGGGAGCAGATTATTTATGAAATGAATGCTGGCATAGATTATTGACGTTAGGCTTTTAGTATAATACATGGTAAAGTCAGCAGTTACAGAACATTAATTCTACTAAAACATTAAATGATCGAATGGTTGTTTATCTTATTTGTTAAAATTTACTTTGAAATGTTGGCACACTGGTTCACCACATTTTTGTAACTACTTGTCCAACATAACATTATAATAAAGTTAATATTATTTAGCATTTAGCCTATGTCCTATTTTCATAAGCTAATTGCAACATTTAATAAAAGAACTAAATGCTGATACGCCGGCTAATGCTTTCTACCAGGCTCTGACATACACATACACACATCAGTTGGTTGTCAGTTTCCAAAACCATCATAATTATTCATAATTGGCGATATTTGGAAGCTAATGCTAATTCTTCCTTTGAAAATGTATTGAGGTCCGCTTAGCTTATGGCACCATTATTTCAAATGGTGTGTTATTGTTTACAAGCACTAAACGGGTCTATTGGATGTGTTCATCTGAACTGGTTAAATGACTTGGTTGGTGTAGTTAGTATGAAGTTCTGCTAACCCATAACCAATGTCTGCTCTATGTTATTGCAACATTATTGTTCTTTAAATACTTGTCTTTGTATTTATCTCCATTACAGTGGCACATCTGTACCATCCTCCCTTAAAGCTCTATACGCTGTCTGTCTGAGTGAGTCCCTCTGTCTCTGTCCACATCAGCATCTCTATCTGTCTCCCTTTATCATGAAGCAGTGCTTTATCCTGTCTCCGACTCTAACACCTCTCCTTTATCTGATGCCTGTATATCCGTCTAAATCGAAACACAGCTCGGTATCTCAGCATGTCTGTACCACACTTTCTCTCTCTCACTCTTTGTCATGTGATGGCCCATTACTTGTGACTCTGTTTCTGTCTTTATTTAAAGCTGGCAGTTCTATGCTTTACAGGGGCCAGAGAGAATGGGAATGCTGATGTGATGCCTGTATTTGCCTGTCGTTCCGTGACTAGGGGTCGAGGTGGTGGCTCTGCTTAGTGCTCTGGTTGGCTGAGCCCATCTGTCACTCAAAAAGCTTGACCTGGGGTCCCGGTCGCCAGCGAGCCATATCGCCTCTTTGACAGAATTATGAAAATTCCTGTCTATTGCTCATTGGCCCAATTGAATTACAGGCAGTGCCGTGTTCCGTGGAAGGTTTTTAAACGGTTGATTTAAGGCGCGCTCACACACATGCACACGAACATACACTGTTCTTCTGGATGAGGGTTAGTCTGACTATTTATTCCATCTATTTACTGAGAGGAATATTGTCTCCCTTTTCAGAGCACTCTTGTTTTGATAGATTTCTGATTGAGTTTTCTCAGTATTTCTGAGTCTGTTTGTGTCTTAATATGCCACCAAGGCTTTTGTTTTCATCACACTGTTTCTGCAGTTTATGGTAAATTATTTGCTTCGTAGGACGTCTATTCTGCGCCATTTCTCCCTACAGCACTTCACATCTGTTGTCATTTCATTACAGACATTTATTTGACACTGTGTGCCTGCCAAGACACTCTGGATAAATCACACTGTTATTTTGTCTGCTCACTCACACCTGAGTGGAAGGAAAAGGCAGAAAATGGTCTTATTTTCTACTTCCAGCCGTTATTTTTATTGGTATAAGCCAACAGCACAGCAAGCCTGTTTATCAACAGCATATTCTCAGTCAAAGAGAATAAGGTTTGAGTGAACTTGTGTGTGCTCAGTAGGTACAGTACATTCATTCAGTGTGCCCCAGCGATCAAACCAGTGCTGCCTGTGAATGACTGGCTCTCCCTCCCACAGCCGCCGTGACAGGTTGCTACTTGTTAGACCTCGGTCTGCCTGCTGTCTCTGGGCCTATTTGACTGACTGACTGGTGGTATTTCTGTCTCTTCTGTTTGTCTTCATGTCTGCCTTTCTGCGCGCTTGCCTGATTGCCTGTCTACCTGTTTGCATATCTGTCAGTGTCTCTTCCTGGGCGCCCAGAAAATGGATAGTCCCTTGTAGCAAGATTTTTCTATTCAAAGTAACTTCAGGCTTGTAAAGAAGCCCCACAACACATCACCCGCTCCGTCCATCTTCGTTGTAGCTGTGCTGCAAGAAAGTCTGTTGTTGTGGTAAAAACTATTGCTGTTTTACACCAATCACAGCCACAAAGCCACAGGTGCCAAGGTAGATTTTTAACATTTACTTTTGGAGAGCTAGCATTAAATTGGATCAGTTGTTGGGTAAACAGTACATTGCATCTTTTTGCTGCTAGACGGTGGATTGCTGTTTAAACAGTCCCAGGCCAATGTCCAGGAACCGGCCATAGGTCAGCCATACACTGATTTTACAATAACTTTTATTTAAGATTTTTATAATGAACTTTTCATTTTGTATTCTAGGAAGTATTGTGATGCATATGATATATCTCTGGACATATCAGAATGCATTTGTTATTTTTCCCACTGGATTAGACCAAATAGCCCTTGCCTAATAAACAAAATTGTTTTCATATAAGTCATGATAGTGTACCCACTTAACTCACATAACATTGTACAATAAGCTCTACTGCCATCAACCACGTAGAGAACAAATATGATTAGCAGACTTACATTTGCAGAGCAGCACACACTAGTTTGCAGTGCTTTGTAGAAAACATGTCCCCAGTGTGTCTTTACATGTAAATTGCACACATTTAACCAGCCCTTTACAAAAGAAATGACTGTATGCTATTATTTATTCATTAGCTTTATAATAATGCTATTTATAACACCAGAAATAGAGCCAGTATGTTAGTAATTGTTGTATTTTTCATTTATACTCATTTACAATGGTCTTTCTCTCTTGTCACACTTATCTCTCCCACTGTCTGTTACTGTTTGCCCATATCTGTCTCCCTGCTTGTCATTGTGTTTTTTTTTCTGAGAAAGAAACCCACCCACGGTTGTCTGGTCTCGATCTCCATGGCGACCTAATCCCCTACCAATCCCAGAACAGGAGCGTTCGAGTTAAGACCCAGCGTGTTACACCAGCCTGTCATCACCGATCACTGGATAGAGTTGCTTCAGTTTTGATGGGAGCGGCTTTGATGCACCAGTAAAAACCAAGTGTGTATATGTGAGAGAGATAGGAGCAGGAGGCATTCATTGTTCCATAAATCCCTGCAATCAAACTTATACGGAATATATTTGTGTATGTCCATGCAATGAAAGTAAGTGTGTGAGGATTGGACTGGTCATAATGAATCCAGTGGAGCTGTTGGCATGAGCAGGGCCATGCTATTAACCTCTGTGCCTGCTTGCTTCATCGCAAAGCCTGTCTGTCTGTCTCCACGGCCTAATGACACACTCTCACACACACTCTCACACAAACCTGTCCTTTCTAATCAATTTTCCATTCAAGTGAAAAGTATTCTACATTGTCCAATCATCTCTATTCACAGTGTCAAGCTTCTGCCAGTATCAAGAAAAGATTTTTTACCACCCACTCAAAGGAAGTTACAGTTGAAAACTATTTTATATTTATTCGTCTGAAGAGGCCCTCTGCGGCCAGATCACATTTCACTATATTTTATACCAACCATTACATTTATCAGGAATTTCTGAGGGTTTTCTCTCTGAGTGCAGTAAGTGTAGTGGAGATACAATTCAGCTGCTGTGCTTTTGATCTGGCAAGGCCACTGTGTAGTAGTTAATGTCTCCTCACTCCACAATAAAATGTATCATTTTACAAAACAAATTAAAAAAAAAACTAATTTTTTACATGTCATGAAAAATACAAGCTCATTTTGGATTTGATAGAAACTAAACATCTAAAATAAGTTAGAACAGGGGCAACAAAAGACAGTAGTGTTTCTGGATCATCCCGTTTCTTCTTTGTAAAATATAGCTTTAACTGGGATTTTTGCAAGGACAAACAATGACTTCTGGATGCTGTGATTTCCAGTTTTTAATGCTGTGCGACTTGAGAGCTTCAATTTTACAAGCATCTTTTACATCCAATACTAATAATAGAGACTCTAAAACACTCCCTTCGTACCCGCTCATCTTACTAAAATGTTGTAAATTACCCTCATTATCTGTTTTTTTTTCTTATGTATCACCTTCTTTTTCATTTTATGAGAGTTCCCATCCTGTTTTCATTTACATTCTACACAGTGTCACAACTTTTTTTAAGTAAGGTTTATATATAAAAATCAGCATAAGTCTGAGTTTTTTTTTGCTTTTTTTTTTTTTTTTTTGCTTTAGACCACCTGACAAAAAAAGATTTAAAGGGGTTGTGCAAAGATTATGACAGATGAAAATCCGTAGGTAGACTTTGCATGCCCGCAAAATTACAGCCTGCATTCTGCGTTTAATGAGTTTGTGGCAGCGCTGTTGGCCGTCACAGCGAACGAGGGAATAAAAAAGCAAGTTGACATGATGGGGAAAAATATGACATGAAAAGTGCTGTCATATTTCTACACCAGTGGCTGTAAATGTTATTTAATAGTCTGTGCTTGACTTTTGTGTGCGTCTGTGTGAATGAGAAAACTCCATAGGAAATCCTTAGAGGAGCGAGGAGCACCTGGCGCTGTCTGTAGTCATAACAAACGACAGGCCAGGATTAAGACTACATTTGCATCGGTGCCAGCTTGTTACATCCACTCACTGTTCACATTCTCATAACTGTAATGTTCTCTGCAGCGGTGAGTTAGTTGTTAAGTGAAGACTGTTGGAATGTCCCGAATTATCCATGTGCCACTCATTAAGGCTACAGACTCTGACGGGCCTACAGTTAATATCTAACACACCTTATCCCATCTGTGAGCAGACAGAGACAGTGATAACGGAATTGAGGAAGATGCATTTGGCAGGACAGGGGGGAGTTCATTATGAGAGGGCTGCTGGGAGACAGGTGTCTACTTGGTTTGAGCTAAATAAGGAACTTTAAGGCAAGAGACAATAAAATGAATTTGGAAGAACGTCTCAGTGAACACTTGAATGTTTAAATTAAACATTTTTATCATTATTTTTTTCTCTGACATGTTTTTGTCAGCATTGGTTTGTTGGTTGCTTTATTTGTTTGCAAAATAACTCCAAAAGTGATCACATGTATTTTTTTTTTTTTTTTCAGGAAAGGTAAGTAATGGGATTTTTAAAAGACTTTAAAGGATTCTGTACCATTGTGCCAAAAATACTAACTCCAACCAGAGGGGTCAACATAAGATCAAATTGTTATTTTTAGTAGATTCTTTACCAGAGATTTGAGGGCTTTTTGCTCAAGGGTTAGAGCATTTATACCTGAACTAGATGATTCCTCATTTCAGTCCACATCTTGGGACTATATCTTTACCATTGTGAGATACAGCCATTGCTTCAGCAGAGGTCTGTGCGCTTATCTGCGCTTCTAGTTTATAATTATTGCGAATGGATCTGCCAACTTTACTATCACTTTGTTCTGTAATTCTATTTGTTTCCTGCCTCCACAATGATGATGATTTTACTATAACCTTAAAAATACCACCTCCTAACTGTTTGTGTAATTTGTTGTTTCAGCAGGTGCCACCATACAGCCAGCAAGGAATGGGGGGCTATGGCCAACAGCAGCAGCAGCAGCAGCAGCAAGCGGGGCAGCCAGGAACCCCACCATATTTCAGCCCACCTCAACAAACCCCTCCAGGACCCACCCAGAGCCCCTACATGCAGCCGAGGCCACCACCACAGCAGGTACCAACATACAACCAGCCAAAACAATCACTCTCCCACTCTGTACTTTGTAATATTTCTTTAGATACCACAACCATAAAGGACCAGGGGAAAATAAATACATATTGCTGTTACACAAGGTCACACAGATGTCACTTATCAGAAATAACATCAAGAATAATATTTGAAACATCAGCAGCAAAGGGATTTCAGCCAACTCTTTTCCATGGCCTGTATTTTATTATTTTGCTGGTGTGGAGATTGCAGTGAGCATCTTAAGGGATAAATGCATGTGGGTGTGTGTTTGCGCGTAAACATGTGTTGGTGGTCTGTGGCTCACACATTATTCCCATGTATTATTCATGAGAGGTATTTTAGGTTCATTCTCAATCTTTCTCTATCTATTCTGTAGAAATCTGAATGCAGTGCGGGTTCACAGATTGGACAACCATAGTGCACAAACACAAATACTGTATATATTTCCTATGCACACAAACAGAGCGGCCTGCCAGTGTAAACGGCGTCCTTGGTACAGCAAAGTGCCTGTTCCACAGATATGGATCCAGCCTCACCCTGCCAAGTCTCCACATGATGTTCTGGAGGATTTTTTTTTCTTTTCCACAGTGAAGCCGAGTTCAGCCAGTTGTTTTGGAGTTGACTGAAGGCTGCCCATGTGTTTCCCATCCACTGTGCAGCCTGTGTGGAGGAGCTCTGGCTAACAGCTCCAGCGTGGATGCAAACAGAGCAAAACAAGCCATGATGGGGAGGGAGATTAGAAGAAGTGGAGTGGACAGAGGGGTTGATCACACAAAACAAACAGCAAGGCAAAGAACTGCCAAAAGACAATGAACAAAAATAACCCAGTTCAAGCATTGCTCTTATTACAAAAATGCTTATCTGTACTTGGTTTTGAGCTGCATCTTTCGACATCTTTCTAGTTGTTCTTCCAGGATCATCTTTGCAAAAAAACAACCACGTTATTATGATGTCATAGGTGTGCAACTTAAGAGTAGAAATGTACAGGAAAGGGCCTGGGTGATTTATACTCAAAAAGATATTAGAGAAATTAGATTGTGTTGCATTTACAAGTGCAAGAATCCATGTATTTGTAAATAAAAGTAATGACCTTTCATAGAAGCATTTACCTCTAAGCACAGTGAAGTTCCTCTTGCATTCAATGAAAATATTCAAAAAGAGAGCACAGGGGCAGCCTGTCTAGGAAGATCCTTAAAAAAGCAACCTCTCTCCATCAGTTTGGTCAGTAACTGCTTCACAAGTATGAAAAGACTTGTGTTGCAACCGATCAGATTGCTGCTTTTTGACATCTGAAGAGCGCATGTGCTGTGCTACTTATACTGTGATTTACCAAGATGTAGTTAAACCTTTCTTTAGACAGCCTTAAATATGGAGCACCCCAGAACAAATATCCAAGCAAAAAGCCAGCCATTTTGAAACAAAGGCTGGTTGTCAGAAAAGGAAATCGTTAGTCCTAGCATAGTAATTTTAACACTGAGTGAAGGTTTCAGCCAGCATGCCTATTGTCTCACATTTTAAAAAGCACTTACTTTTGTGTCTTAACTAACACACTCACATACGGGGCAGACTAATGTTATTCACACTAAGGAGAGGCTTGCATCCGTGGCTTGACATTTTGTGGCTGTAATGGTCTGTTGTCATCAGTGCTGCTGATGATATAACAGTAATTGACCCTTGCTGACCTTTATTCAACAGGTTCCTACCCAGTCTTGTTATTGGTCAAAGCTCCATTTCACAAGGGCTGATCTTTCTCATATAGACAGTTTAGTGGCAAAAATGTTTGAATGGGAGAGGTTTTGAACCATTTCACCTTACTAAGTAATTGAGTGAGTCATGCAGACAGCTTTACAGCTATATTCTTATTTCTTTTCAGCTTTTCTCGTCTCAGGTCGCCACAGCAAATTGTCGGCCTTCTAGTGAATTGCATATTGATTTGGCATAGGTTTTACACCAGATACTCTTTGTGATGCAACCCTCTCCATTTATCCAGGCTTGGGATTGGCACTAAGAGTACACTGGCTATGGCTGGCTAAGCTTTATGGCTATATAAAAGTATGTAAATGTTAACCAAAATACAAGAAATTAACCATTTTTTAACCCCTAGTGTAGTGATTTAGTGTTTTTAACTTGCCTCTCATAATAAATAATAGAAATCTGACATGTATGTATTGGATGATGT
Source organism: Bostrychus sinensis (assembly GCA_020698575.1). Lineage (NCBI taxonomy): Eukaryota > Metazoa > Chordata > Actinopteri > Gobiiformes > Eleotridae > Bostrychus > Bostrychus sinensis. Next base: position 19,950,101 of record CM036258.1, read on the forward strand.
TACTTGTTACTTGACATTACCTCATGGAAATGCCTGTTTTCCATTTAAATGCATGCATGTTAATAAGAGAACATGTTTCAGTCAGGGCACATGCTAGTTAATGATTGCATAAAAGCCAGAATACCTTCACTAGTCAATGCATCAATGCCGCAATCCTGCTGTCTTTACTTCTAATCAAAAAAAGTCTTTCCATGTGTTATTTTATGTCTAGCATCAGAGCACAGCAGGTGGCCAGCCCATACCTCCTCGGTCTGCTCACTAGCGAGCTCCACACCAAACACAAATCACTCTATTTTGCCAGCTAATAAGCGTCCAGTCCTATATTTTCACATTTACATTACTCTTTGCAGTTTGACCAAGTGTGGGAAAAGAGGAATTTTAATTTGTTCCAACTGAACAGGGGTGATGGGTGTAGTATGGGTTGGTGGAAATAAACAATAGCTGTTAATGGCTAGCTTTTGTTAGACCTTGTTTGGTAAAGACTGTAACAAAAACAATTTACAAAAATGAATTAGAAAAACATCCACAGCGGTACCTTGTGGTGGAATTGAGTCTAGATAAATGAACATGGATTGATTGAGGAATTTTTCACATGTAACTTGCTAGAAAACATTTAAGAGTGACATTTTTGGAAAGTGATGTTGAAGTTGACCAAGATTAGAAATAGTAGTGGCGTTTCATTTCTCGGGTCTGAGCGAGTATCAGTTTGTGTGTGTACACTAATCAGCCGAATGTGCTGCAGCAATTCTGAGCTGTGAAAAGGTCAAAGCGTGACCTTTGTCTGTGATTCTGGACTGAAATGAGACATGATGTGAGCCGCACACACACACACACACGGATTACACGCACAGCCCTGCAACAGTATGCTGCTTGCAACAGCAGATTAGGATGTCATTGTGCTATTGACCCCAGTTCTTTGACCCTGCATTACTCCGAGAAATCTAAGCTGAAAAGTTTTTTATTTTGTTCTTCCGCCTTTCTGTGCAGTTCCTTTCCTTCCACTCCAGTCCCATTAACCCTAGCCAGAGGACATCCTCCAGTTGATGGAGCCATTCCAGCTGCCTTTGACACCGAATTTGCTCTGCACCCGACCGCTATTAGCTGGTTTTGTAACAAATCGAGGGAAAACACCACCGCCTTTTGAGTCTATTGCACCGCTGTGACCTCATCTGATTGCACTGAACAGAGCTAAAAGACATTTCTAAGACATCAAGGCTGATGGAGAATAATGAAAAAATAAGAATAAAAAAATAGGTGTTGTAGGAGTTTGAAAATGTTTGATATACTGTATATATCTATATCTATATATATTTCCCTTTAGAGCTCGTGAAATTCGAATGTGTGATGTGTCTAGATTAGATTTCCCGATGAAACATCCTCTCAAAATGCTAATAAAGGGCTTACCATTCAGGCTAGATTTTGTTAGCATATGCAATAGGCAGAGGATGAGGGTTAGGGTTAGGGGGATTGACTTGTTTATGCGATTAAAACTGTAGGTAATTTGCCCTAAAACTCAACCAATGTTGTTCTTTATACTCTATACTACTACCTGGGGTGCACAGGGGCACAGGGCTGACCGATCTCTCTGAGTAGAGTCTGCGTTTCTGCAGGTTTTCTCCAGGTACTCCCTACCATCCAAAGATATCCCTGTGTTGAGGGGTAATTGGGAGTGATTGTTGTCAGTGTGTCGCTAAATGTCAGCTCTGGCCATTGTTCAGGATGTACCTCACCTGAGGCCTAATGGCCCTAAAGTTGGATATGCTCTATACTACCACCATTAATTGTGCATGCTTAGAACAACAACACTTGTGGTAAACTACGCTGAAATGTCATATGCTTTTGGAAGAAGTGCTGTCTGTCTACACAAATTCACAGTAAACTGACATTCTAAAAGTCTTCAATTTGAAATGAGTTTTCCGAAAAGAGCATCATCTGTGACCTACAACACAGTTTGCATATGTACAAAAGGTCAAAAGGCACAGAAAAGCATTCTCAAAAAGCATTTTCAAAAATACGCCTACATGTGGACAAGGCGAGTTAGATTGTTTGTTGTCTCTCTGCAGCTGCACAATTTCATTTAGAAGTGGCACACTCAGTCTTTAACAAACTACTACAGCCTTACTTGATTACAGAAAAGACTAATATGATTGCTATAGCACAGGTCAGTGCTGAAAAACTGCTTAAATCCACTGTCTAAATCTTCATGTTACACTTGTCTCATAACAGGGAAAGTGTGTGAGATTGTGTTACTATCTATCTAATACGTTGTACCTCATAAAAAGCAATATGAGAGTGCTGTAATTTTAAGAATTTGGAGATTATTTTTATGGCATGTTTGTTTTATTAGGCAGTATACAGTGGAGTGTGACAGAGGAGACCAGGGGGAGGGATAGGAACTCTAATGCTTGGCTGGCCAGCTGCCAGATGTAAACTCATAATGTTGTGAAAACATGCTTTAATCTGTTATTCCAACGAGTCCCTGTTTAATTTTTCACTCAGGAGCAATGTGTTGAATTTATGTTTCCAGAGTCATTACATGTAACCGGATATAGTCGAAGCTTGTCTGAGTAGAAAGTGTGGTGTTAGTGTAGTTGACAGACTTTAAAGAAAGAAATCATTCCCTGTGACATGTACTCCCCACAGTGAAACCCACCTATCCGCTCCTCTGTGAATCTGATCCCAGCTCTTATTTCCTCCATTGGCCTTAACTATTTCCTCTTCCTCTCTGGAAGTAGGCCCTGGGGAGCAGCGTATCGCAGTAGAAAAGATGTGTGCTGAGCAGAGCAGACAAGCTCACTTATAGGTACTTACTCTTACACACTCACAAGGTTGTGCTTGTTACCAATATGTAGGTCTATTAGGATCCACAATTTATGTTTGTAATACTAGCAGTCACTTTGCAGTTTGTATTGCAAAGAACCCTAACCCAATGTAAAAAAAAAAAAAAAAAAAAAAAGGTCTCAAAATAAGCAGTGAAAGTTTACATTTATGTTAGATTAGATTGAACATTAAACATTCAAACTTGGTGTTGAATTATTGCATGTTGTATTTTAAATTCTACAGTTATTATGGCATAATTTTTATAATGTAGAATCACACTGATTAACACACACACATCCCATGTTTTACAAAATATAACCAAAGGTGGGAGAAGTACTGTTACTTCAAAATAATATTACTCAAGTAGATTTAAAAAATACTTAGCAAATTTATTAATCAAATAAACAGAGTAGTAAACGTAAGTACTAGGGCAAAATTACTTCTGACATTTATTTATACCATCTACTACTACTTCTACTAGTAATACACTACTACCTGGAATCAAACCTGTACCTTCTGGTTGCAAAAGTTGTTCCTCCAACTTTACTACAAGGTCAATTTTTTTTTATCCTAATTTAGAGACTAAAAGTGTTATTATTAATTTATTTTACTTTATTTTACAATGTTTTTTAGAACTCCCAAAGAACTGCCCTCTCTGAGATATTGCCCAGGTTTGCCTCTGTCGGCAGTTATATGCAATTATATATTTACTACACACCCTAAGCAGGATACTGGGATTTTGTTAAAGATTGTGTGTTTTATGGGAAGACTTTAGAGAGTTGATTGAAATGTCATATATTTTATATCCTGTGGTCCCTGAACTGGAATCAAAACGGGGACACTATTAATTTATGAATATGCTGCACTCTTGTGACTTTGAATACCAAACTTTTTATTGATTTTATAGGCCAATAGATTGCTGTAAAACAAAGCAATAGGGAGCCCACATGCATCACCTGGATCCAAGTGCTCTGGACCATTTCTTATTTCCTGTCTGTCACCCTTCTGCCCCCCAACCGGCTACAGCAATGGGCCCCTATACCACCCCCTACCCACCCAGCCACCTCCTCTTTTAATCACACCGGGTTAATTAAAAGGCCTTTCCGCGGTCTACACCCTTGGCTTTATTACCCCTGCACTGTATACTCTGCTCTGTTGCTTCAATTATAGCCCTCCCCCCAATGAACACACTCTCCAGCGGAAATGGGTGCTCACCTTGGATCGAGAGAGGTGGATGGAGGAGAGCGAGAGGCCAGGAGTCATGGGTGTTTGAAAGTGGACAGAGGAGAAGCTATGGCACCCAAAGTTCAATGTCATTAATTGGTCACCATTTGAATATTAAGTGAAGAAGAAGTGTGTTAATTAACGGGATAATAAAAGCGCTGCTAGCTGGGAGGGGGAGGGACGGTAGAGGAAATGGAGGGCATATGGCGACAGATGAGGAGGGGAAGAGCGCCAGGCTGGGTGCAGGGCGATAAGAGGAGAGAGGGACGTCCGTGGGTAAAGGTCTGGCAGTGGTAATTTGCGGAGAGCAGCGTTAATTGTCATAACCTTTTAAATGGCAGAGTTTATCGGAGTCCTCTAAATGTCCCCGCGTATCGCCACGGCAACCCCGGGCCTGCCGCGCTCCGATTTGCCACCGCTGACGAGCACTTAAGTTTGATGAGTTTTCCTGGCAAAAAAAAAAAAAAAAGTAAATGATAAAATTGGGAAAAAGAAAATATATGTCAGTTAGCTTGTGTGAGTGTGCTTGAGACAATGTTTTTAATTTAGTGTGTTTTTTTTACCTCCACGTTGACTGACACTCGCTAATTGCTCAACCAGAATCCGCCACATTTTTTTTCTTCTTCTTTTTCTCCCTTTTTTGATTTATGTTTGTTTTTGTACAGCGGAGCGGCAATTCAAATGCAAATGAACGTGAACAGGAGAGGTGTTTTTGGAACGGTTAGGACAATCATAATGGCTTAGAAAAAAGGGGGCCGGTAGTTAGCGGCACAGCACCCTAGGGGCCTCATTTAGCTGCCATTTGTTAGGAAATGCCGCTACATTTGTTCCTGGATACAGACTTCACAGACAGAGAGAGAAAGAGAAAACACTAAAAAATGTCACAGTCAAAGTCAAGCTCGCCAACACATTGCTATTGTTCCTCCATGTTTAGCAAAAGTCATGTGGGTGTACACCAGTTAGCGTGGATGTCCTCTTTAACTGGAAGCCAAAGTCAGTGAAGTGAATGGGCGGACGGGGGTGGCGAGGCAAACTTCCAAAGTGTGTGTGAAGTAAAGATGCTACAAAGACAGGCTTTTATTTGATTAGCCTGTGTAGAGGAATGAGAATGAAAGTCCTGGCAAAGACATCTGCGGCTAACACTGTCGGCTACATCTGCGATCATCCCTACGGGACGGCCTGCTATAGCTCTGTGTATGTTTATATGGATGGGACTGCATCACTTCTCAGGGCTGCTCTGCGTGTGTAATGGTCTATCTAGAAGTGTGTGTGCCCCGTGTTGGAGCGCTGGTCCTCACTTGTAGTGTCTTTGTGCTAAAGGTCAGGGGGATTGTGAGATAGAATCCAATCTGAAGGACACAGCACTAGAACAGGCCCTCTACAAATGGACCTATTAAGAGCCAGGACACACACCTCACAGCTATATGGAAACACACACTTTTACAAACAGCAGCAATTTCCATTCTAATGCTCACCTTCTCCCTGATGATAATAAGAGGCTGTATCCTGGAATAAATGCTCAGAAATGGTTCAAGTCTGTGTTGCTCGTGTAAATGATGGCATTTACATAAAAGTAGACCTGCCCTTTAATATATCTGTGATATATCTGAAGTAATCACACACTAACTGCAGTGTTTTCCAGCCATTGTGTAATGGATCAAAAGAGGCAAGTGTCAAGAAAACATGAGCGACACGCACATCACAGCAAATGTTAGTTTGTCACAATCTCACAACACAGCGCAGTGCTCGCCCCTGATTGTGGATTCAATTATGGCTCCATCAGCCTGATTGGTGTGAGCATGAGCCCGTATCTGTGACTCTGAACCGACGCATGTGTTAAAGGAGAGCGTTGAATATGGATGTGCCCAGCATCCATCGCCAGCACCACCTCTGTGTGATGCATAGAGCTGTGTGTGCTTCTCTCGCTCTCTGCTCTCTTTGAAGGCCACAGTTTTTACAGCTCAGCCAAATGAGCAGTAAAATGAATGTTAAACAATCATTTGGACTATGCTCAAAGCACACATGAGCACATACAGTACTGTGCAAAAGTCTTAGACAGGTTTTAAAGAAAGGCTATGAACATAGGAAGATGTATCAATGTACAAAAATACACAAATTGCAAAAAACCTCATAGACCTAAGCCAAGGGACTGGTTTTATCTCACAAAGCTAAACATACAGTGCCCAGACCTGGACTCAAACTCAAATATCTTCTATTTCAAGGATAAATGCTCTTTCCACAAAACTCTTATCTCTCATGGGTAAAGAAACTACATAACTAAGAATTTGTTCTTTTAGTACGTGAAGATAGTATCCTTGGCTCATATCTCAAAATGCTACAGAATCTCTTAAAAAACTCCTAGAACTTAAGAGTAATCAAAATTAATAATTTTGTCCTTGGCCAATACTGCCACTACAAATTTCCATAACAAAAATATTAAATATAATTTATTAAAGCATCCCTAGATAACAGCTCAGTACCGTATACTATAATTTAACCATCCGTAGTCTGGTGTATGCGCTGCAAGGTACCCAGCCCCATGAGCATCAGTGTGCCCTTTAGGTATTGGAGGGTCACAGCCAAATGTGCTATGGTTTATAATGTGTGTGATTAGAGTCTGTGAGGGAGGGGGGGTGACTGGCCTCCCTCCTAAAGACACACAATTAAGCTTAATTTTTAATGAATATTAATGGCATTAGCATCAGATTTTGCAGAGATATGCATCTGCCAAGGTCCAGGGGAAAAAAATGGGGATGACTAATTCATTTGGTAGTCATGAATATAGCGGCAGGAGACAGGGGAGAGAGGGACAAGGGGTAGAGGTGAAGGTGCTGGGATCAGCAAAGAGAAAACTGATGTAGAAAGAGTGAAAGATATAGCACAAGGTAGGAGTGTTACAAGAAGTGCTGGACAATTGAGTGTGACAAGTTGTTTGAAGGATAGAAAGCCTGACACGGTGAGCTAGACTGTGCAGGGCAGACTGTACTATCACAAGTGTGTTAGATAAAAATTCTGCCAAAGTATAATTTGAAGTAATCCATATCTTGTCTTCAGCATTTAAAAAAAGGGTTGAAGACACATGTCAGGTGACATCAGCTTAACTTAATGGCTGTGATTTTTGCACTGGGTGCCTTTGTGTTGTGTCAGGGGGGTGGCATTGAGTGTGCCTGCTTGCTGTCATACCAGTCTCACCGCTTATTTGTCCCGACAAGCAATCAAACCGATTCAAGCAAAGGCAGGCCAACATTTTCACCTCTCTCCCTGCTCCTATACAGAGACAAAAAGTGGTCCCAGCTAAGGATTCTTAAACGAAGTGTGTCATTTTAAAAGTAGAAAGTGAGGAGTGTCAAGTTTGATCTGCTAAGATTGACATGGTACAAGCCAAGCGGCTCTTTGTCTGTACTTTCTAACTTTTGACCTGCTTTTAAGGCAAGACACTACAAGTAAATAGCATAAAGACAGATATCATTATGAAACTTTGCTGATTACTGGCATCAACATGAAAAAATGTATTGCAAGTTTTATGTAATTTTTTGTCTTAATATACATATTAGGTATTATTTACTGAAATGTGTTATTTTGCAAAAAAATTGCTCACAAAATCTAAATATTGGCATGAGCCAGGTTTAAAATTTTCTGCATTATTTTGTTGACATTATTTTTTTTTACAAAGGAAAAGATATCTTATTTTGTGTTTAGTAAATAAGGGAATATTGCCAAATGCCGATGGCCTTAAATAAAGTTTTTGCCATGTTTTAGCAGTAAGCTGCCCAATAAATCAGGCTAGAAACGAAATCCCATATAAGACAGGAAAATGTGGTGCTTCTACTAATTTAAAGATGTCTGGTTTTTTTAAAGGCCTTTGAAGTTAATATATAATGTGGAAATCAATAGACTCTAATGAAATGTAATGAAACACAATGTGTAATTTTCTTTATTGTGGTGTTAAAGCTTTACATGTTGAAGGAGCAAACTGGCCCAAAAACTCAAAATTGACCACTGCATGAAAAAAACATGTTGTAGTGTCTCACCTTAAGAGAAAAAAATTTGTTCATTCCAGGAGTAAACACTGACAGAAAAATGAAATATTAAAGCAGGCTTGTATAGCATGGAATGACACCATGCACCACAGACATCTTTTACTTTCCGAACTCTTTCCGACTCACTTGGGCTCCTGAGTGACTGGGATTAACACAGCGCTGCAATATTGATTTAGGTCCGTATAAAGCCTCCTCAGCTCTATATATTACATTGCATTCAGCAGTCATCTATTCAATCAAATCTAATATTACACTGCCTCTCCACACAGCTGTCTAATAGCATTTAACTCACAGTTTGATTCCCCGCGTTCCCTCATGTACTTCAAACGCTTGCCTTCAATATCCTTCATTCGGTTTCTACTATGCCAAGATGAAGTCTTTTGAAAAAGCAAGCAGGATGAATGAGCGTGTCTCGGCGTGCATGCCTGTAAGTGTGTGTGTGTGTGTGTGTGTGTGTGTGTGTATGTGTGTGTGTGTGTCTGTGTGTGTGTTTGTGTGTGTGTGCGTGTGTGTGTGTGTGTGTGTGTGTGTGTGTGTGTGTGTGTGTGTGTGTGTGTAGAGACAGGATTAGCCGTGGCCTAAGGCTTAAGGTATGGAGTGGAGTGTATTTTAGAAGCTTCTAAATTAGCTGGGAAATGGGATTTTGAGACAATGGACTGGAAAAAACTCAAATGAAAGGATGCACTCGCAGCACTCCTTCATTCCCCTCTGATGTTCTCTCCTTTTTTTCACATCTTTAATCGTCATTTTGTATGCTTGCGCTCATTTCCCCTCTGCATTTTGCATTTTTGTTTTGGCCCATCAGTCTCTCTGCATGCCCCGCCCCGCGTTCACCCCCTCAGCCCCCTCTGTCCTTATTACACTTGACAGGGATGATGTAAGAATATGAGTGTAAACAGTGGCACGAGGCAACCCTCACTTTGACCCACTTAAAAGAGAAATCCCCTCGAGTACACACAAACACTCGCTCTCTCACACACATACGCCTGAGTAAATATTGGACTTGGGTCAGCAGCCACTCGTCAACACTGTTCTCAACTCAGTGTCTGCCTGTGCACCGTCCCAGCAATCACACATTACCTTTCACTTTACCTGTGGAAAAAGAAAGAAAAAAAAAACATGTTACGTCTTGTAATAAAATCCCATAGTTTGGCTGTCGGCAGGCTTTTAACCATGTTATGTTACCAATGTTTCCACCTCAAAAACATACCTGGTGTAGTATTTTGTTTCATTTACGCATGTTTGCTGAGGCACTGTCTTTCTCAAGAGCTGAAAACGCTCATCTCACGCTCAGTCTCTCAGCTCTACATAGACAGGTGAAACCAGTTCCATGCTCCATGCGCATTTCTAAAGCTCATACATTGTCACCATACTCAGTCTGATCATTTCAGCACTTAAATTGTCATCACTATGAGCAGTAAGCTCATTTATCTATGTTACCATCATGTTGCTAATAACCATGCTAAATAACCATTTTATGCTCTGTCCATTCTCCACCATTGCAGCAGGGGTCGACACCTAATCCAAGTGTTTATATGCAGGTAGAGACATTTCTATAATGTATTGTCTGTTCTCATGCCATTTTAGACCAGCAAAAGCATATGTGTTTGGTCACTCTGCCACTCTCCTAACTTGTTTGTTGTTTTGCTTGCCTGTCATAGCTTATGATATGTTTATGCACTTTTGGAAGATTCAGTTACAAAGCAAGCAATGCATTTTCCTGATTTGTGTGTGTTTATAAATAATGGTTACTGAGTAAATTAGCCCCGTTTATTAGCCACTAGTGCTACAAACATTTACATAGCTCTACTGGTAAATACTCAGACCACATGAATGCACAATCAACGCTGGGGCAAACTAGCAGCAGTGGGCACTGTATTCAAAACAGCACCTCAGCAGTCCCACTGTAACCACCCACTTCTTATCACACAAATTTCCCCCTGCACCTGTGGTCCACTGTTATTTTTTCGAACATGATAAGCTTTTGTTGCTACAACTGACTATTTTTATTCCATCTAGTGAGATTTAACAGAAATAACAACCTCAATAGATGCAATCATTTTAATTGCTTACTCTGAAAATCTGTCTTACTTTGCAGCCAGAAATAGCCACATTTATTGAAGCCAGAAAATGAAAATTTAAATGTACTTTTAATTTTCATGACTTGACCTTTATCTGTCTATTAGCTGGAAAAATTAGAATGATTCTATATATTTGGTTATGGTAAATTAATTGAGGATATAGGAACAGATGAAGCTGATAATATCCCCTGATTTGGTACAGACAGATGGACCCTTTCGCGGTTAGCATTGAAAATTCACTCCATGCTAATCTAACTTGTGCATTACATGTCCACTAAATACCTCCACAGTATAATAATCACATCACTTATGAGTTATTTTTAATATTTAAAATTGAATGATTTAATTGGCTTATAATTCGAATGTGAATTGCCTGCACAGGGCATTTAAGGTCGTTAGATTTTTAATAATTGATGAATGAATGCATTGACTTTTTGACAGCGTGTGTGTATGATGCTAATACAGATGAGAAATATATTTTTAAGAAATGAAGCCCTAAATGGTGCCTCGTGGCCCTGATGTACATTTAATCTTGTAATAATAGGAGTATTTTAGGCTGATACATCTCCGGCTGTGAGGAATAATCTTGAGTAAAAAGCTATCGTCTGGCTGGCAGTAACATAGCCCACCTACTACAGTATAATCACAAGACAGATAAGGAATCAAACTGTGGAGAAAAAGTGGATTTGAAGAAATAGACGAGTGTGTGTGTATGTGTGTGCGTGTGTGATCTCTGGCTGCGTCGCGCCGATCAGTTATCACTAATCCTTCCACTCAGAGCTCTTTAACAAGTTGCCATTGTGCGGCTGACGCTTAACATGATGGAGGAACGACCTCAGCAGTGAATGAAAAGAAGAGGCAGAGGAACAGAGGGAGAGATACAGAGGGAGGAAGAGGGAGAGGGCAACACCTCCGACAATGGAATGAAAATTGGTTTACACTAGATAGGCTTGTGATTACAGAGGGAAAGAAAATGACTTAGATTGAACAATAGGCCTGGAGTGTGTGTTTGTATGGCAGTGTGTATGTTCGGAGGATTAGTGGGTGGTTAGGCCCAGATTTGGTTGAAATGAATTGGCGGTTATAGCCACACTGATGGCTGTGTGTTTCGATGTTTTTCCATCTGTGCTTACTGTATCAGTGTGTGTGTTTGGGTATTTCCTCCTGCTCTGCGGCGTGTTGTGGTGAGCTTTGATCTAACCCAGAAACATAGTCTTTATTACAACCGTGTCAACAGGAGACCGCTGTTTGAATCCAGACAGTTCATACTAATAGAAGGTTTCTTATGTGAGTTCCAATAGCATCAAATGTGTTGTCGGTGCCCAGTTTTAGCCAGAGCTCAGTGTGTGCACCAGCGTTTTGTATTTAATTTAGAGCTTATGGATTAGACTGATTTTCTCCATTTGTCTCTTTTGTTCTTGCACTCTAGGAGACCCAGCAGGAGAGCTTTAACGCCAGGGGTCCAGTCACAGCCAATTCTGGCAAGGCCAACAGTGAGGATGGTGTATCCCAGGACCGCCCGTCTAGTCTGCCGGTAAGTGAGAGAGCACTGGATCACTGTCCTAGCACTCTTCAGACATCCATTTCAATCTGTCTGCCCTCTCTTTCACATGTGGCCTGAACGTTACTTTTTTTTTTTTACACCTGACATTTACAGTCATTGTTCATATGCAAAACCACACTCGTTAATTTTTCTTTGACAACTTGTATTAAAGTGAAACTATTGATTTTTCAATAGTTTCATAGAAACGCCTTTTAATATAATAGGTATTATAAATAATGATATTAATGCATTGAATTTATATAGTGTTTTTTTAGATACTCGAAGTGTTTTACATTGCATTATTCATTCACTCCTCAGTCACACTCAGTGGTTGTAAGCTACTTGTCAATGTCAAATTTATTTATAAAGCACATTTACAACTCAAAGTGCTGTACAAGATTGCTTCTCAAGGCAAAAAAGACAATATAAATAAGACGTAAACTTCTGTAGCCCCATCTTATTCTGGGGCACACTCACAGACAGGGGTGCCATTGTTCACCTACTGCCTCTCCGACCACCACCAAATGCACAAACACATTGGCACTTTCATACATAGGTAAGGTGGGTGAAGTGTATTGCCCAAGGACTCCATGACAGTATGCAGTGCCAGTAGCGGGGATCGCACCGCCTGCCAATGGGTTAGATAGCAAACGACTCTACCAACTGAGCAACTGCCACCCTTAGTTTAAAAAATGTTGAAAAACTAAACTTTATTACCATGCTCCCATGAATAGGTCTGTGCTACTTATTAACACTGTAATGGCTATTAAACTTATATTTTGCTTTAATGCTTCTAGTGCTAATTTTGATGTTATGTGTTTTGTGTTGTATGAATGTGTCAGTGTGACTGTCAGTCTGTCCCAGGGCAGTTATGGCTACAGAGATAGTTCGCCACCACCGAGTGTGACTGAGGAGTGAATGAATAATGCACCAAACTGTAAAGCGACTTTTAGTGCCTAGAAAAGCACTATATAAGACTAATGCATTATTATTATAATTTTGTTGGTGAATGGGTCCAGTTGTATTACTTTAAAATAATAGCTAGAAACTTAGCTATACTGTTATTGGCTGAGTCAGGTTTGTGTACACTTGTAATAGGTAAAAGATGTAGTTGGAGGGCAGGTAAAGATTCTATGCTAGAATGTGCTGCTAAAAATTCAAAATGCAGATGTCATGATTTATGATTAACATGCAGTAGCTGCAATTATTGGGCCTATTGCCATGAAACAAAAACTCGCATAAAGTTCAACATTTCCTCTGCCACCACAAATTAACTGAAATAAATTTTCCAATATAGCATCCAAAAGTGGTACTGTTATTAACCTACAGGTTTAATATAGTGAGTTTGTGGATTTTTTATTGTTTTTCTTTTCACTGCTTCTAACTTACACAGGCCCCTGCCCTCCATCTGAGATTTTGACATCATCACATTGTAGAACATGAACATAAGAACACATCTTGGGCTGAAGAAGAGTAGAAGAGTAGACTTAGAGTAGAAAATACACTCAAACACTGCTCTATTCTCTTGCACCCAAATTAATATCATTATTTAAACACTCACTTCAGCCCTTCTGTCCATGTTTTGACTTGTGTCCTCACCAAAAGCAAAAAGTGCCACACATATCAGCTCTTGGTCTAAACATCACGCACTCCGTTTCACATACACCCACACGAGCAGAAAAACATATGCGCGGACGCAAGACATTCCCGCCGGAGCGCCCAGTCACACTAACCCACACGCGCACAGCCTCTTGGCATTTGGGCCAGAGAAAAATCGTTAAGCAGGTTGACTGGAGGAGTAATTGAGAAGAACCGTTGAGGCCCAGGCTGATCTGGGCGAGATGTGGGCTGCTCCCATTTTTTGGCTAAACTCATTTTCACTTTTCTGTCAGTATTTCCTTTGCAGCTCCTCGGCACTTTCAAGAATAGAATAAATACACATTTGCAAATTGTCGCAAATATTGGCACTGCTCGAGGTGAGCAGCGTTTAATTTACCAGATACTTTGGAACAGCCTCAGGAGCGGTGGAATGAAGTGAAATCTAAATTAAATGCATGAACTCTAATTAGCTAAAATACTTCTCCATATACATAACTTTTTTTATTCCAACTAATTTAAATTTGCTTTGTGTCAAATCAGTGTATAAATTATCTAACAGATTTTCAAACACTTCTTAATGCAATATGTCATGTCATGCACTTTTTTCTTTTATTTCTATTTTCCCACACTGTCCTCTTTTTGCATCTGTCTTTCTCTCTAAAGTAGCATCATGAAAGCCCCCTCGCCCCCCTCCTATCATCCCATAATGAGAAGCGGCCTTGATATATCAGTGTGTGAATCCATAGTGCTAAAGCAAGTTGCGGGGGCCAATTCATTTGAACCAGCACCGCGATCACCCCCATACTCCCTCACCACTTTAATCCTGGCGTTTTTACCCCTTGGGTCCTCCGTGTATTTTTCACATCCCATCCAAAAGCGATCTGCGGCTAGCCCAGATCCTAATCGCCGGCACGTTTTTGATGAGCGAGACACAGAGAGCGATGGATAGATAGAAAGGGGAGAGAGAAGGAATAGCATTTGCCAAGCTTTTTCCAGCAGGCTGTCATTGCAGAGATGTAACCATTTTTTCCCTCTCCCCTTCACTTGTGCTCTTTCTCACTCTCTCGCCGGCGTTTGATGTCAGATCTAAAGCTGCTGTCATCTTTTTTTTCCCTCTCTCTCTCTGTCAGGAAGGAGGGAGCGCGGGTCGGCACAGTGTCATGTTGTTGTTTTGGGACAGCGCTGCTGTGTGATGTGGCGGGAGTTTTGAAGCCAGACCAAAGAGAGAAAGTGCTTTAGTAACTTATCACAAATGCAAGTCACACTGCCCCCATGGGCTTTTTAAAACATAATGTGTAGGGAGTCACCTCACAATCTGTATTATTTAAGACTGTGGCTAATCTACAACCACCATCATTTAACTGCTCTTGTTAGTTAAACCACTTTTTATTGCAGCTTCTGCAGCAATGTTAGATTTGAACTGTCTACATACATACATACATGAACTGTCTGGCCAAGATCACTTTCTAATTTTTTGCTTGAATTATTTAGCTTCAGTAGTGATTTGTTAAAGTTTTCTTTTATGGCACTGACTACACTTCCCAAACTCTATATAATTGTTATATTGTGTTTAATTGTTATCTGTGACTAGCAGGTGCAAGCCGACAGTTATTTAATCACACACCAGCCCTCACCTTCAGCTTGACTCACAGCTTTGTGTCTCAACACATTTGCTGTGGCCTAGCCTGTTCATCCAGTTTCACACAATGGCAACATTCAAAGCCAAAGAAAGCATAGCATCTTGTTTTGCAAAGATGAGACAGCTGAGAGCTGGCATGTACTGTAAATGTAACTTTAAATTTGAATTAGAAATATTGTTTCTAAGCAAACGTCTTTCTGAAATACAAACAATTTCAGATATTTTAATACTAACTATAAACTATTTAACAAAAGAGAAGAGAAACTTTCAGCAGTGTTCACATTTATTCAGTTTTGGACCAGTATTTACTCTATACTAACTGTCAATGATTGGTTCACAGAGGTTTGTGGTTACAAATGTGGAATAACAAGATGAGTGAGTGCTTCTTTTATTTCTCCTCCCTTTGTCGCCTTCAGCGCTGGCATCTTGTGCCTAACATCTTCCAGTCAAGCTTGTTCTCCAGTGCCACAGTGAGGTGGGAACGAAGCCTTTCCTAACCATTGCCCTCCTCTTTCCACCTCAACCCTCTGCCAGCCCCCGTTCCAGTCACTACATGTACCCTGCTCTCCGGTGTTCCCCTGACAGCCTGCCAAGCTGCCGCACAAGCTCCCATCCTCTGGGACATGGGAGAGGATGGGCAGCCATGTGTTAAGATCAGGAGGAGGCTCTGAGGTGAGCTCAGGGAGAAGGAAAGGGCTGGAGAGGAGAGAGAGGGTGTGAAGCAGTGAAGTGAAACATTGTTATCTTTTTGTCACTTGTTCAGGGTGACGGCTGTGGGCTTCACTCTTAAACACGCACACAAATGTTATAAGTCTTTAAGGCTCATTTGCTCCTCTTGGAATGATTTTCAAAAACACAAATTCAGAAACACTGTGTGGCTGCTGTCTCTTCTCAGGCCTGTCCACCTTGGCCTCCTGTGTTTTGTTGGGTCATGAATGATTGACAGGACACAGCTGGAGAGGTCTGCCTCCCCCTCTATCTCCACCATAGCACCAGCACAGTGCACAGATACACAGGCAGCGCTTGTGTGTGTGTGCTCTATCAGAGCATGTCAGTCAGGCTGCCTATAGCATGTGCTCTCACTGTGGCTCTCCCACCGCTGTGTTTTATTTTAGAGTCCCCAGGCAGGCAGACAGGCCAGCAGGCAGCACACAGTAATGTCATCCAGCAGGGCTAGCTTCAGCCTCACATTAGTGCACACAAGGGGGAGGGGAAGGGAGAAAGGGGGAGAGAAAGAACAGAAACACCAGGGAGGATGCAGAGTGAGAGAGGGAACCGGCAAAAGAAAGAGGGTAACCCATATGAAAAGAAAAATATTCCCTTAAAATTCATATGGTTTAAAAATATAGCTGATATTTTAAGAAACAGTCTACTGACAAAAAGCATTAGTAGCTATGTCAGTCCATACCAATAACCCATACTGCATACTTATAGATATGAAATGGATACTTGAAATGTATGTTTTGAAGTATGTAGGGGAAAAGGGAGAGTAGAAGAGGGAGACGTGATGTTCTCTGGGCCCTCTGCCTATTCTTAGAATGGCAGCACTGAAGGCCACAGCAGCTCCCTGCCACTGCTCTGAACACAGCTCTGAGAATAGGACAGCTAATCTAGAGCTACCTCCACACTCCCAGCAACAGCCTCCACAGGCATTCTGCAAGAACAGTATTAACTGTAACTTATTTAGCATGCTCCAGTCATTCATGCTCACACAAACCATAGCACTGTTCTCACCTCTGATTCACCACACAGCCAGATATCATGACACAGACAGTTAGAGGACCTGGCGTCATCTAAAATGCAGACGGGCTATTTTCCCGCTTGTACGCCAGCCTGTTTTCGTTTGCTTCTCATAAATCATTTAGCATGCACACACAGTTTCATGTACACTGAGTTTTTATTTGATCCTCCGGAGCTGTGCCTGCATGTTTCAATTTGGGCTTTACCATTTGTTCACCCACAACATTGACCTGATACCTGAGTGTAAAGGTACTGACTTTTTTTATTTTTATCTGTACCGCATTCTATTCCTTTCTTAGACATTTTTTAGGCCGTGTAATATAGAAGTGTCCTTTAGTAGGGCAGTGAATCCCAGCAGCAGTGCTCCGCAGCTGAGTCAGTGTCTCCATGCTGAGTAGAAACTCACCAGAAAGACTTTCCCCATGGGGATCAATAATGTATTTTTGCCTGGAGGCATTTAGTGGTATCTTATGGCAAAATGTGATGGCGACACACTGTTCCACCTACTGGGAACTGTGCCAGCCAGTCCAGGTTGTTAGAGCGAGCTGGTAACACAAGGCTGATCAGCAGTGGCAGGGAGAGGAACAGAAGGGGCATGTTTTTACTCAGCCCCCCCTGACAGGAGACAGGAGACTGCCTCCAGCCCAGCAAGGCCCAGGCACAAAGATGCACCTACCCCCAGTGTGTGACAGGGGATATGATTTGGGAGTGAGGGGAAATGGAAAGGAATGAACTTGGTTAAGAAAACACCAGTGCTTTTCGACTGGCGCTGCTCCACCAGCCTCTCCTCCAGAGGAGAGAGACTCAGATAAGCAGGGGCAGTGGGAGGACGGACCCTAGAAGGACAAGAGTTCCTCCGTCCAGCTCAGTTTTCACACTTCAGGACACAAACACTTTGATGCTTATTTCTGTTTTGCATTAAAAAAAAACATTTCCTGTCTGCAGTTGATAAAATACTTGATTTCATAAGAGTCACACATATTTGTCCAAATAATCTTTAAACTAAACATAGTAGTAAACTGTATTTTACCTACTATGCATGTATTTCAGCAGAGTGAGCTTCAGTTAGACAATTAACTATTATGGTGTTCTCAAATGTGTAAAAATTGCCTAAAATATTATCAAATAGAAATATATATTTTTTATAAATATTAATAGAGTGGTAGCCCTCTAATTATGTACAGAATCTGGAATCTTAACCTACCCACACAATGTTGTGAGTAGGTAGACTTAGGACTAGATGCACAGCCTAAATATCTAAACAAGTACATCATATGCCTCCCACTGGCTTAGCCTCCCTCCCTCCTCCCAGACTTCTTCTGCCCTTCCTCTGTCTCATCTAACACTCCTTCTGCCGGCAGTCATCCACTCCTAACCTTTGGGTTTATTTTTGTGTCTGGGACTGGCATGGAGCTGCTCTAGCCAGGGGAAATGGGAAGCAGGCAGTCTGTCATCACCATGGCTCCCTCTGGCTGCTGGGAGGCTGAAATTACATCTTCATACTTCAGAGTTCGGGGCAGCGTTGCTATAGCAACGACAAGTGTGTATGTGTGTGGAAACTCCTCAGGAGGTTTATTATGCATGCTCCACACTGTGACTAGTCCTGATGGCATTACACTTGTTGTATTAATCTAGCCTCATATTATACCTGTGCTTAAACACACACACACGCACCATTATCTCTTTGAAATTACTCACTATGAAGCGCTCACACACACATTTGACCCATTTTCCAGCTTCAAAACTTCACGTTGTGCCTTTTAAAGATTAAGATAAAGTTTTCCCTTATTATCTTTGAGAAGGTTTAGCTGGATACACACTGTGCTCCCAGGCAAATGCATAAAGAGATGCTCAGATTGCAGATAGCCGTATTTGAGCTGCTAATATTCCACTGAGTCCTGGAATATTCATGGCTTTTTGTTTTTATCAGCTAGAGCTCAGCAAAGACACATTCAAAGACAGTAAGAATAGATGGACAGACATATAGACAGACTGTGAATAAGACAGAATTAAAGCTAAAAAGATGAAGATGCAGACGAGGGGGTAAAAATAATGTTCCATTAATGCACAGCCAGGCTCTTGCTGAGGGCCCCGCGCCAATCTGCATCTCCCTACAGCCTGCCTGCTATACATTTTTCATGAACGCTGAGTGAGAATTAGCGACGGATCTCTGCTGCAAATCGCTTCTCCTTGGTCTGAGGCTGAATCAGAGAGGAAGAGGGGAGGATGCTGGATGTGAGGGTGCAGTGCAGGAGAAGGAGAGGTGAAAGACATACTGGGAATGAGGAGTGGGAAAGGGGGAGGAAAGTGGCATTTTTGGCCCCTCCTAATATCTCCTCTCCTTGGCCCGCGCACCATATAGCTCTGACCTCAATCTCAGCCTCCACTCCAATATAGCCCACTTTCATTTTGCTCCATGGCCTTGTGCTGCCATTACAGACCTTCACTGACTGGCTGACACTGGCTGGCTCATATACCTACTGGTTTACTGACTTCAGGTTCATTATTCCCCTTTAAGAGTGCATTTAAACAGCATCAGTGTCTGTCAAGTGTGTGTTATTCTGCTGTACTACAATATCTCAGATTTATAGCATATGTGTACTAGTGTTAGCATCTAAAGGAAACATTAGGAGATGTGTGTCAGAGTGTAATGTGCGCTCTCCTGCCAGCTACAGCTATTACACTTGTCGATATGGTGCTCAGGGCTTTATAGACACAACAACACGACTGGCCTGGACAGCAGCCAGAGCGTGCATGTGCGTATGTGTGCCAGTTCTATTTGTTTGCGCATATGTATGTCCATTATGCTTCTCTCCATGTCTGTGTAATTGAGCTCCTCTCTTATGTAAAGACCAGATCAACAGTGTGCTAATTATGTTACAAAGTCCCAGCAGCGTGCTCAAAGACTATTTGTTTTACCCATACAGTATGTGGGGGAATGTGTACATGAACGGACATTTTGGAAAGGGAAAAATATGGGATAAACGTTAGGTGGAAATCAAACCAAATTGAAACCAAATTTACTCACAAGATCACATATTTTTTACAATTTCATGAAAAATAATAGCTCAATACAGTAGGTAAAATTTGACGGCAGCAACATGTTTCAAAACAGAACAGGCCAACAAAAGGTGTATTTTAGACATAGGCAGAGTCTACACTACAATAATATTAGCATTGGGTGTATTGGATACTTTTTAATTTTTGGGCCCTTGAGTGGCACTGCATTAACAAACATGCTTGATTTTTTATTGGAAATCCCTACACAGGCTCAGGTCGCAGGTTCCTTAAGTCAGTGTCTACTAAAATGAAGTTGTGTGTGAACATGATTAAGATTATTAATCACAAGCTTGGCCAACATCCTCCTCTCATCCACCTCCTCCACACAGTCCAGTGGGCCACCCAGGACAGAGCTAACCCTCCTGACCAGCTTGTTCAGTCTCTTCCTGTCCCAGTCTGTGCTGCACGTTCCCCAGCAGACAACAACATAATGTCATAGAATGTATTTAGCAGAGGCCTGCACACTCCAAAAAGAACCTCAGTGTCCTCAGAAGGTGGAGGCAACTTTGGCCCCTCTTGTGCAGGGTGTAGGTGTTGTGGGACCAGTCCAGTTAATTGTTGAGGCGAACACCCAGGTACTTCAAACTGTCCACCATCTCAATGTCTTTCCACTGGATGTTCACTGGTGTGTGGTGTGTAGTGGTGTATAGTGTCCTTTTGAGTTGTTAGAGAGATCCAGTAATACCACCATCTTTACTGGGCCAAAGCTCAGTCATTTAAATTTAACTGAGGCAATAGAAAAAAAGATGTATGGTCAGATGAATCAACATTTGAAAAAGACAAACCCAGTTGGCACAGAGAAGATTTGGGTGGTACTTGTGGACATTATGCATGGTGTAATGGCTTGTTGGAGAGTGACAAAGCGAAGGATTTTGGCTGTCAATGAAAGAAGGAAGGAGGCATTGAGTTGTAAAGGGGTTTTTAGATGCTTGTTGTTCAGCCTATTCAACTGCTCGCGGTCTCACCAGTTTGATTACAACCAGGGCTTTGGCAGTGATTTACAGTGAAACAATGCTTGTGTAGCATTAGCTTTAGTAACAGTGTCATCCATGCATAAGCACAGCCCCACCATGCCAGGGTCACTAATGGCCCATTTTTCCAGCCACACTGCTCTTTTGGAAGTGTGCAACCATCTGTCAGACTTGGCCGAATGATTAAGCAAATGCTCCCTGCCTGTTTCTCTGGGAAAGTGTTATAAGTCATGTGATGGTGACCTCCGAGATAAATGGTGTGTCTCTATTCAGAAGTGTTTGTGTGGCTCTGTGTCGCTATAAAACTCCCATCTCTAAACAAACGTACCGCGCTGGAAATTAAGAAACAATATCCCTTCTGCTCCCTGAAAACATCTCGTTTCTAATGGATTCTTTATGAGCACTAATTCTTCACAATGTTTCTGCGTGTACTGAGCAAGGTTCGGCTCTTATAATTGATTCTTATTATGTTTTAATTATGCTTCCTCCATGGGCCGAGTATGTTTTAATTGTTTTAATTATTAAATTATGTATAAAGGCTGTCTGAACCAACATCCCCCATGAAAACCCAAGTGAAATTTGAATTAGCTGTAGTCCATTGGAAATAAACAGCTTTTGACCTGTTTAATAGTCTTTAGTTTTGTTATTGGGGCTGTTACAATTTTATAGTAATGTTTTGTTTTGTAGAATGCCTTTTAAGGTTTTTGGTTGTTTCACATTCTAGATTGTAATGGTGTCACACTCTCAGATGGGGGCAGGAGCTAGTTAGATGTTATTTTCAAAAGGAAAATTCTCAAATGTTGAACCTGATCAAATATATTAATGACAAGGTTTATAATATTTCTATATTTATTCTACTACACCAAAAAGGCCTGCATATTAGAATTTTGTCTTCCCCCATCTCAATTAAACACTAGACACCTGTTATATAGAATATTATGACATGTGAAAACAACCAGTATAAGAAATAACTGTGATAGAGAACTACCCACATATATACACTGGAGAGAGAGAAAAAACAATAGGTTGTATATAATAGAAAGACAGATGCATATTTGGTAGATTTTTGTTATATCTTTTCAACATTACTCTTCTAAACCCTGATTTCCATTTTTTTTAACCTCTGTCAAGGTGATGGTTGTTTTATTGATTGATGAGATATTTAGAAAATGTTAGTATTGGGCCAAGCAAGAAATTAATGGGTTTTGAATTGTTTAGGGATTCCCTACTATTGTGAGAGTACTAATCATTAGTTTAAGTGGATTGTTTACAATTGTGAGATGTAAGGGCTCTGTGGCTCTTAGCCTTGAACTAGAAGATCCCAGTTTGAGTTTAGTATGAGTGTTTCAGTTGGAATTAATTTTGTCCCCTTTCCTGATTCTTATTACATTACATAAGCCTTTTCACACATTTCCTCTGGACTATGTCAGGGAAAGAGGAGTGCCTCCCGACTTTAACCCAATGGCTCAAGCCTGTTAGAGCAAAGCTACTCTGTAAGTGTAAATTTAAATATAGTATTTGCTCCATTGACCAAAAGTCAAATTATTTATTTAAACTAAACCACACTTTTTTTAATAGAAAATTAGAGTTGTTCTGTTTTTAAAGCACACATTCCACACAGCCATTCAAACACATATGTATACACATGCTATGTTAAGGTAATTTTGGAAGTGCCTTGTGATAGCTTTGCATAGCATTTGAGCTAATGGCATACCGTGCGCTTCCTCTCAGGTCGCTGCATCCATTAGCAGCCATATTACTGCCACATAATGGCTTATTGGTTGGTTGGAAAAATTACCAAGAAGCCCGGTCCAAGGAGAGAAAGACGAAGCACTGAAAAGATGAAGGATATGAAGAAAGCTGTCTATTGCTGGGCCTCAGAATCGAGTTACAGCTGTTATGATTTGTTGTCTCTCAAGTCGTTTTCACTCTCTTCTTTTTCATTTCTAGATTTTGCCTTCCTTTTCTAACCCTCGGGGCTCTGGGAGGTTTTTATCTTTCTAATGAGCCATTGACTTTTTAGTTGTTTTTCCCCATTCCTTTTGTGTGCAAGGTAATATTTGTCACTCTGTCAAGCCTCTATTTGCATCCTGCTTGTGTATGTTGCAGTGTGGAGTGGTCTAAAGTGTTTACTGTGTTTTGGTTGTAGGAGTGGACTCAGGTCGGACTAGTTCGCCGCAGCAGTCCGGGTCACTGTTCAGCTCTGCCGGCCTCATCAGTATGCAGTGCGGTGGGTGGCTTGCTCTTGACTTGATTGCTTTAATTGGCAGACTGTTATAACACATGCACACATGGCTGCAACGGTTTATGTTGTGGACAGGGCTTTCCAAGAGCATTGTTGGTTTTCTATTGCTGTTGGGTAAATGTGGGATTCAGTTCTAGTTTGCATGAGTCATCTCTCTCCTACACGCTCATATGCATATTCTGTAAACATACATTTACACAGTAAGAAGAAGTTCAAAAGTGGCCCTGCTTCTGCGCTAAATTCATAAATATGTAACACTCCAAACGAACTGCGTATCAGTAGTAGTATCCATGTATACAGCACTCTTTAGGAATCTTACATGGCTTTGGTTGCATGTGCGCTCCGGTGTGTGGGTTAAAATGTGGAAATCAAATTCACCTTGAAGTGTCCTTCTCCGTATCCCTCGCCACCCCCGTATTTTTTGCCTTCGTCTTTTGCTTTGAACACGCTGCAGCACTCAGTTCAAAGAGAAACGCCCGCTCGTGCATGTGAGTGGAAGTCTGCATCAGTTCGTTCAGAGGAAGAGCGGTACTAGAGAAGGGGGTAGAGGAGACACTGCACACATCCCCATCCTTCTCTATCAAAGAGCTCACTATTTCATTAAAACTGACCCGGGACAGTGGCAGGGCAGGCCCAAGGGGTGAACCAAGGTCAGCACAGGTGACACTCAGAGAAGGTTGGAATGGACAGAGAGACAAGCACAGGGACAGACAGATGAGGTCTTATTAGGATCACAGTGAGCTTTGGCCTGCTTGTTGGTAGCAGTACTAAAGGCTGGCCACAGAAATGGGAAACGTGTATGCCACATACGCATAAGTTTATGATGGTACTAGTTGTTAAGAAGTCTCTAGTGGCTTTTAATACAAATGCAGATGTAGACATTTAGGCACTTTTAGTGAAACTATTTTTAATGTGTATAAAAGTTGTACTTTTATCTCAAGTACAGGTATATTTTTAAAGTACATACTAGTGGCACATGCAGTAGTAGTAGTATTACTACAGTACTAGCAGTATTAGTAGATTTTTTTTTTATTTTTTTTTTTACTTTATTTAAGTCATATTTTGGTTGTTACTTTTACTATAATTTTGAGTAATATTATTTTGAAGTAACAATACTTTTACCTGCAAATTTTGAGTACTTCCCCTTCTGTTTTTTTTTTGTTTTCTGTTGAAATTGTGTGCATTAGAGGGCCTGCTACATTTGAACACATTGATTAGTATAGAGCATGTGATGAGAATGTTACATGCATATAGTGTGTTTGTTATTATGCATGCTTGCACTCACATCTTCTCACGTCAGCCATTTGACCTAAAGGTCAGCCACTAGTGGCAATTGACAGCTTTGGATTGGTGCTCAATATCTGATTTTCACAGTTGACTTTTGTACTGCATAATCAAACATGATTAATGTTGCCATGGCTCGGGTGACTTAGAGTTGCGGACAAGTCTGGGATCATAAAAAAAAAAAAACAGAAGAAAGAATGCAATAGGTCAGAAAGAAGCAAGAAAGAGATAAATAAACATGTCTCCCCAATATATCTCACTTCTGAAACTTAGATTGTGTAAATTAGGTGAATTGGAATGAATTGGACAAAAAGCCAAGAAACATTTATATTTTTCTGGAGCCTAATAGTAAGGCAGTGTCTTCATTTCTGGTTCACTGTGTCCCCCAGTCCCAGCGTGGATGGTCTAAGACAAAGCAGTGTCAGGAGACAGTAAAGGTCACCTCATCTCTCACTTCCCGCTTCCTTCCATCTCTGAAATGATTTCCACTCAAACTCCTCTGCCAACTTCATTTCTCTTCTTCCACTGAGGAAATGTTGCAGGCGGTGACAGAATGAAATTGGGAGAGCAGGAAAAATGTCGGATGTGTGCTCTGGAGGTGTAGTTAAAAACCCAGCAGCTGTTAGATTAGTTTACTTCTGACCAGCAATTATCACAGTGTCACTTCTTTCTACAAAAAAAAACCAAAAAAAACACCCAAATCCCCCACATTATAGTCATTATATCAAGATTGTGCTTAATTTTTTTTTTTTTAGTAGCTTAATTTTTGTAATTCCACTCTGCTTCTCCCCACATTTCCATTCTCACTCCCTTCATCTTCACCTCTTCCTATTTCCTTCAGTCCTTCCATCTACAGCTATAGGCAGAAAGGTCAGTCCTGGCTGACATTTTCTGAGAAACCTCATTGATTTCCGCTCTACACACTGTGATTGGCTAATCGGAACTGCCTCCATTCCCACCAATCCCCTTTAACCAGGAAGCCAGCCAGCCAGCCGACCCCTGGGTCAGCCTGCTCCAAATAGCTTCCTCTGAGCGCTACAGTCTTGTTTGCTCTATATTTCTGTGCTGCACACCTTCCTTTAGGCTGGACGGAGGAGAAGCAGGGGAGGTGGGAGTAGGATTATGGCTTAAAATTGAAGTTTACAAGGCCAATAGTTCTCATGTTCTGGTTCACAGCTCCCAATAGACTGCAGTGAGATGTCAGGGCATGTATTTCACATCATACATACAACATGCAAACTTCATAAAACTGCTGGTTTATGTTTGTTGGTTGTTGGTTGGATACCCTATTAACAAGATAAATCACAAAGTATTTTTCACATTATGAGGCTATAGTTTGCTTTTATTTTTATTGTAAACCAATCTTATCATTTTAATACAAAATGAAAAATAGCTGAGAGGAATCAGTGGAAACAGAGCTGTACACCATTTTTTTGCATAAAGGAATGAGAGCAGATGGCTTGTTGATTGGTCAGTGCTTCCTTGAGTGGAAGCACAAATATAAAATAGAATGGCTTTGTAAAGCATAGAAAATCTGACAACCTTAGGCGTAAAATAATGTTTATCTAGCAATAGTAATATGGTAAAAAGTAATCAATAAAAAGGCTAGACCTACATTTTGCTCCCGTGTCATGTTACCTGAATTAATTTGCATAAAATATGAGAGCCATGTACAGAGGTGGTCGGGGAGGCATTTATTCTCATCACTAATTTGTTCTGTCTTGTTGTGTGAGCTCCAGTGGATTGAGTTTTGTGTTTAATGACACATATAGAAGTGTTTTACATACCACAGTATAAATGAAGAATATGTTCACAGTGCACCGGATATTTTTAAGTGCTGTATGTAGACTGTGTGATGCGTGCACTTGATTTTACAGACATCACATTACAGTGTATTATATTTGTCCGTTCGTGCTTTGAGAGCTCTTCCTTGAACAGAAAACGTCGTTCTCGTGAGACAGCCGCAGCGCTGCTAGAAAATGTCCGAACGCAGCAGAGTAAACAAACAGGCAGACAGCTCTCGGTCTTTCTCTTGTGAAGTGATAATGTGTTCCCCGTGCTGTTTTTGTTCTCATGCTAATGAAGTGGACCACATCGGTAATCACTTTCAAACCCTCCGCTGGAGAAAAGCAGAAACGGCAAAACAAAGGCGCAGACAAAAGGATGTAGTGTTGTTGTGTGTGACTGTGTGTGTGTGTTCATTTTCATCTTTATGTATTTGTTCTAACCTGGTGCAGCTGCCATGACTACCCCGAGGTCAAAGGTCACTGGGTTCAGGTGATGAAAAGGCTGAATCTTGTCTGTTAATCCCAAAGTGATCACATGTGATCATGTATAGAATAGAAGCTGTCAGAACCAATCAGGGCTCCTTCTGTTTTCCAACACCTCGTTTCCCAGCATGCATTTCACCTGCTGCAGGGGCTGTGTCGAATTATATTGCCATCAGAAGTGTATATGTGGCAATCATTTCTCTTTCATAGAGCTGCGTAAATGTCTTATGTGCTGTGATGAGTGGTAGACAGCTCCTGTAGACACAGGCTCACTTTACTCAATTACTGTGGAGAAATACATTTAAAAGTCCGGTCGGAGCAGCCGAGCCGCTCAGCAGCTGCTGTTATTAGCTCAAACTCACTTTAACTTCTCTCCAAAACATTAGCCCACTGTCTGGAGTCTAAAGTACTATGTCATACCAATGGCCTGCTGTCTTTGTTGATTTTTCATTCTTTCTGGAAATATCATTTTGGTGTAATAACTCTGACCTTTGCGCATTTTCACCACTTTTTACTAAATCAGGGGATTACAGTTATTGCACTGTATGCAAGCTCCTCAGAGAAACAACCTCTAAAGGCACTAGATGCAATGATAAAACATAAGAAATCACTAAAACACTTTAGCAGTGTTTTTCTTGTACCATAAAAGGAAAATGACAGATGCAATTGCTAAAGCAGGTTTGAGCCATAAAAGCCATCTCAGCAGATGAAGCAGGGAATCTAAACTTTCATTTCCTGCTTGGTTTCTTTTTCTATATTAATGGCTCCTCTACTCCTCCCACCATTCCTCTTTTATCTCCTCTGACTTTATATTTTTTCCAACCATCTCCTCCATACTGACGGGTTTAGGCCGTTTAGCTGAAATGCTGCCCCCTGAGAGCCATTCATTTACCAGAGACCTTGAAAATTAGCATGTTTCATAAAGCCGTGTATGCAGCTGCGGCTGGCTCATTGTCGGCCATGTTGATTTCAGAACATATAAGCTTCCAGATTTTCCTCACATTTTTATGCATTTGTCCTTACTGTATGCTAATGTGCACAAGTGTTTACCTGCTTGTGTATGTGTGTCAGCTTTCTCCGGCTGCTGTAACCAGCTATTGATTGGAGGAGGCGGGAGATTGGTGCTGATCTGTCACGGAAATGCTGAAACAGGAACAAAAGCCACAAGTAGACATGAAGCACCACACAGGAAGGAACAGCAAACAGCTACCTGGAATTCCCAATTATTAGTTAATGGGTTTGGGTCTGCCATGACTTCAGCTCATAACTCAACATCTATAAATGATCACTTTTAAATCACAAGGACTCTCCCTCCACTGCTTTGCATTTCCAAATATTCCAAACAAAATTGCTGCACCTTTGATCCGCTCATATCTGTTGATGAGTTCAAACTACCTCTGCGGACAGCGCTGTCAGTGAATTTTCTTCTTCCACTCGGGAGCAGAACCTGTTAACAGCAAAATCAACTGCGCTTTGTGAAATATTGATCAAGGTTTGTTATTAACATTTCTCTCTCAAAAATACACTTTCAATTTGAAGCGCCTACAGAGACACAGTTCTGACTCTTCTGCACCTGCCTGGCTGCTGGCGTGATGTCGGCGTCCCAGAGGTAATTAGAGCAAGCCTGTTGCTGGCTGTGTTACAAGAACTCAAATACCCAGACTGACTCTACTACACCCATCCACAGGGAAATGGTCTGTGTCTATAAGTTTGTCAATGACGCGTGGTGGTACAAACCCAATCCCAAATTCAAATTCTAAGTTGTCATGTTGTGTAAAATGCAATGATAATTTTTCTTACAACCATATTTTATTCACAATAGAACATAAACAACATATCGGGTTGTTAAAGCTAAATGAAAAATAATGGCTCATTTTTACTTTAATTGCAATAACACATCTCAGCTGGGATTGAGGCAACAAAAGACTGGAAAAGTAATTGGAACTTAAGAAAACAACTGGAGGAGTATTTTGCAAATACTTAGATTAATTGGCCACCCGGTGGGAAATGGACAGAGAATAAAATGGCTATTTAGCACAGCTATTAGCAACATGACGATAACAGATTAATGAGATGACTTCTTCGTAGTGACTTCAATTTAAGCACTGAAATGATCAAAACGAGTCCGCTGACTATGTATGTGCTTGAGCCGTGAGGCCGAGTGTTTCCAGATTGTTAAAAGAGGACAGGCTCACAAAAAAAAAGTGGATTTAGCATAATAGGGGACCTTTAACTTTTCTAAGGTCGCTACAACTAATCATCTGCCGGCTGCCGTACAGTGATTTGCACATTGATTTGTGCGTGTATGTGTTGTTGTTTTTTGTTTGTTTTTTTTCTTATGCACTTTTTGAAGCAACCCTCTTTATGTGTCTTGGCTTGGGACCAGCACAGTTAGTAACACTGGCTTGTGACTCCTTGTGGCTGGATTTGAATATTGCACCATGTACAGTACAGTATAATATCTTCAACACATTCAGTGAATATGTAGAAATCTCTGCACATGATTCTGTACTGAAAAACATTGCATGGTCATAGGAACACTTCCAGAAGTCACTGTGTGTGACATCTACAAATGCAAGTTAAAGCTGTATCATGCAAAGATGAATGCTCCTTTTATACTGTATGTTACTGACCTGGTGCCAATTAACCTAATTATTTGCAAAATGCTCCTCCAGCTGTTTTGATTAGTTCCTCTCCAGCCTTTTTTGTTGCAGTTCTATTGAGAATAATTATGATTTTATGACATTTGCAGACCATTCCATTTTTACACCATCTTCCAACTTTTTGGGCTTGTACATGACTGCATCCTCATACCTACACATGTGGATCCCTGTGTACTTGTGAAGGGTGCGCGTGCAGGCCGTGTCATCACCTGCCAGCGCACAGTTGTTTTGACACGGCTCTGATCTGGGTGATAAGCCTTAACAACAGCAGCATATATGATCAACCTCTTTTTGAGTCGCTCAGATGAAAGGCTAGACGTCTGGATTATGGAGGAGCTAACATGACAAGGCTGTTATCTGCTATGCTCTTTATGAATATCACTAGATGGTCTTTAGGATAGATGGCGCCGGCTTTGATGATCGTCGTGTTACCATCGAATGACATTTTGGCAGTTGTGTACACTCTGAAAACACAACATAATGCACTAAGCTCCAACGCACACAAGCTAAAGGCAAACTCACAAATGTAGGGATTTGCACGCAAGCTGTCTACCATTTTTTTCACACGTTTTTGGGGGAGAGAACACATACAGCTTGCCGCTAAATCTTGCTTTTTTTTTTTTTTTCTTGCTTTTTTTTGTAACTGGGCGCAAACACAGACAAGCTATCACTGCAGTGTGGTGTTACAGGGTGTTATGAGCTGCACCACGCCAACAAAGGTTAGTTAGTTCGACCTCGGCTTGCTGTATTAAGCCTTTTTCCCCCATCTATTGGAAAGGTAAAAACACACAAACGCGCACTGACTGGAGGCTAAAATTAGCTCTGTAATTGGGGTGATTTTTGGAGAAGTGTAATAAAGCGATTCAGGAAGCAATGAGAGTCGGCAGAGAAAGCCTTTTTCCCCCCTCACTCACCGCATTTCATTTTAAATTGAGCTTTCTTCTCCCTGTTTATTTCTGATGGCTTTATGCCACTAGACACATGCTAATAGGATTTTTGCTCATAAATTAACTTGGCGCTTTCCTCCTGTAGGGCCGATTCTGCTCTTTGACCACTCGCTGTTCAATTATATTTTTTTAAAGTTCATTTTAATATTAAATGCAGTATGTCCCAGAGTTTCCCTACACAGTCTAAATGCTGATATTTTTTAAAAGGCGACCGAGCAACACAATTCCACCCGAGAATCATTATATTCATAGTTATTTGTCTGCCTGTGACCTGTGGGAGGACGGCAGCATGGCTGAAAAGAAGAGAAATATGCGGTCCCATACGTTGAAGTTTGAGGACACAGCAGTCAGCCATTATTTCAGCTGACAAATAGACTGAATTTTCCACCAAGTTTCCTGATAAACTTCTAAAAAAAATGTGGAGGGTACTTAATGCTCATACTACTTTTATAGATTGTGTACATATATAAACTGTGGAGTGACATTTGAGATTTAAACATGAATTGTAGGTACCCAAGTACATCTCTTTTTTAATACATTTTTTTGTTTTGTTTTTGTTGGTTTTTTTGTTGTTGTTTTTTTTACAAATTCCAGTAGTGGTAGTCACAGATCATCAGTGTGATGACTTATATAGCCATTACACACAACAAAGATTCAAGGAAGGATACAAGTTATAGTTAAAAAATTGATCCATATATTTCTCAAATTTTAATGTAATAAAATATGACATGCTAACATGAGTCAAGCAGACTTAGAGCTGAGGTGAGATTTCAGCACTCTTTTAAAGGTATGTAAACTAGTTAACTACCTTTATTTAATGTATTCCCTTCCTGAGAAGATCTAAAAAAGACAAACTTTTGTCTAAAGTTAGTAGTAGGACAGGTACAAGCAAGTTGCTAGTTGTAACAGTTGCGCTAGTAGAAGCAGTAGCACCCACAGTAGTAAACTTTACATTCAATACTTTTAGCTTGTACTAATAATTTGGACGTTTACTTTTTGCATTATAGAATTTTGAAGTAACAGTACTTTTACACAAGTACAGATTAGTACAGAGTACTTCTTTTTCTGATGAATACGATCACTACATGCCTGACTTCTTTTGGCATAAGAATACTTAAATACAAACTAGTTCCACCAAATGAGAGCCGCATTGTGTTAAATTATTATACTTAATTTAAGCTTTACTCAGATAAAGGGGACCAAAAATGGGGCACAACATCACTTTTGTAAAAGCACTGTGCATTGAATGTGAACAACAGTTACTCTCTGCCCACTGTCTGTTTATTAGCTGAAAGTGAACCAGTGCTTACATTTAGATTAGGCGTGTATTATTTAATCCTATTATTTGTTTGTGTACTACTATGTTTAAGTCAAATCCACAAGGCTGCCTTTAAAAAAACAGCAAAGCCGGCTTCCCTCCCTCAGAACGGTAGATCAAGGATTTCTCTTTGCTCAATTTGAAGAACCAGAGAGATAGAAAGTAAGAAGGGGATAGAGAGAGCAGCTGCAGAGACAACAAGAAAGCAGATAAAACGAAGAGGAAAAACTGCCAGCCTGTTTGCTCCCACCTGTCTCGCCTTGAAAGAAAAATAAAAAAAAAAAAACAGGGAGAAGACAAAGCCTCTCAGACGCTTGGGAAGACTTGAAACGGGGGGAACAGAG
The DNA here is from genome assembly GCA_020698575.1 of Bostrychus sinensis. Classification (NCBI taxonomy): domain Eukaryota; kingdom Metazoa; phylum Chordata; class Actinopteri; order Gobiiformes; family Eleotridae; genus Bostrychus; species Bostrychus sinensis. Next base: position 19,981,889 of record CM036258.1, read on the forward strand.
AGGAAGAGGAGGAGAGGAAGAGGAAGAGGAAGAGAGCTGATACGCGTGCACAGCCCCCAAAAGGCACGTCAGCGTTTGAAGCCGAAACACTGGAACAAGCGCTAGCGTCGACTTCACAGAGAACGAGTCCCCGGGTAAACGACTGGAGTGGAAGGAGACGTTTGATACTGGGAACGCTGGGAGGGAAGGAGCACTCATTAGAACCACCAAAATGCCATATCTGAGAGATTAGGATATGTAAACAACTCGCCAACTTATTTTAATATTGTCCATTAGGTTTTCAAATACTGTTCTCTAATCTGTGGTGGCATTTTATAACTTAACATAAGCATGTGTGTTTATGACCAAATAATGTTTATCCTTTACTTATTACTTGTCCCATTCTCATTTATTTATATGAGTTAATGATTTTATAGTCTTAGTATATTTTGTATAGCCCTCAATGTTTATATGTTTTTAGGTGTTATACACTAATGTTGTTAAGAAGATCTCAGTTTAACGGTCTGTGATGAGGAAGTCAAAACAAAATGTACACCTTGGTTTGACCCAGCTGTACTTATTAGTAGTAGGCCTTCTGTATTTAGCAGATAAATTGCTCCACCTACTCGGTGACTGGACACACATATAGCAGCGTGGTTCTTAATCATAATGCATTATATAATAAATGTCCATGACTATTTTAAACCTATTGTGGTCAACTCAATATTGAATTGTGTCAGTGTGCAGTGTAAACCTTCTGGCATTATGTACTCCATGCTGTGGCTGCATAAACAAGTCATTTATCCACAATAACCATACAACTCAGTATTACCACACCTATCTTTTGACAAAACCATGACCTAATATCTGATATCTAATGCCCATTTGTGTATTTAAAAAATACACTTTATTAACTATATATAACTTTATTATTATCCTGAAGCAAATTTGGGTTTCAGCAATTGTCACACTGTGGTCAATTCACTTAATTTAGCCTGCAGTGCCTACATCCACTTGCAGCTCTTGTTTTCATTTATTACAAAAGTATATTGCTCACACGTGACGTATATGTGATCAGTGGGTCCTCTCTAGCACTCCCAAAAATAACAATAACAACAGGTTTAGTCCTGGATTTCTCCAAAACCACAGGTATGGCAGGCCACTTTCACTTTGTTTTGATTGTTAACATAAATTCAGAATAATATTATGTGGGCTAACAACACTTTCTTTCCCATACCCTGTGCCATGCTGTGCTTATCAGGAAAGTGTGCTTTCATTCCTTTAATGTTGCATGGGTGTGTGTAGTTTTATATAGCTTATTTGCTCTCTGTCACTGTTAGCTGTGTGGAAAGCTCATATGAGAACTTCACTTGTGAGCAAATGTCACAGCAGGCTAGCACATAAACATTTCTACTGTATCTTCTTAGTTGCTAAGGAAAGACAGTGACTTTACATTGCAGTGTATAATGATGCCTGACCTCTTTGCTGAATGAAGCATGTCAGAGCTACTTTAAAGCATCCAATCCGTCATTCTTCTAGCTCACTTTAGGTTCTTTTCACCTTTGTCTAATTATAGAAAAGGGAGCAGGAAATCAAATCTCTTCAGCAACTAATGATGCATGGCTTTCTATGCCTTGTTTACATGATACATACTTTATCATGGATCTGCGTGTGTGAAAAGTGTGTGTTTCTGCACAAAATAACAGTTGAAAGTGTGTGGCGGTGTCACACAAGGCGACTGTGTGTATAGCTGTTTAAACAGGGAGCTTTCCCTGGGCTGCATAATGAAGGAAGGACCTCAGACCAGTGAGCTTCCTGCTGTGTTTAGACAGGACCACATACAGAATACATATAGACTTTGTTGTATATATAGGGCCATGTTGGACATTGGATAAAAATATATATTCGAAAACATGAAAAGTAAGCAGTTTGGGCTTTGTTGCTTGTCCATACATTCCATTCAGTATTTTTAAATTATTGCCTTAGTCTGAATATAACAAACTGCAAACACCTTTCTCCAATTGGTCATTATTGGACCATTGCTGGATGTATTTGGGTCATTTCAGTTAATTTCGCAACAAGGGGTCACATGTAGGTTTACCACTTGTGCCTGTCCCAAGCCCGGATAAATGGGGAGGGTTGAATCAGGAAGGGTATCCAGTATAAAAATAAATGAATATGCAAATCACTGCACTTTATTAGGCAAATGATTTGCTGTGGAGACCCGAGGAGGAAAGTGATTTGGCCTAATGCATTTAAGGCCGGAGAGGTGTTCAGCAGCACCAAGCAGACACGTAGGTTTTTGATTGTTTTGGTCTTTTATAACATTTATTACACATCTCTGTCTTTTTCTGTGGTTCACTTTGTCTCTGAGACCCTCTCCAGTAGCTGAGACCTACTGAGGATAAGAGTTAATGAGAGGAAGCCAGACAAGAAAATCCAGCCATAATAACTTTGTCCTTGCACTTAAAAAGGCAAAATATTTAAATTGCAAACCGATAGAGGCAGGAAGCAGCCAGCGGGATGGAAGAACCGAAAAGATCAGGAGGGGAGAAGGAGAGATGACAGACACCAGAAAGGGACAAGTAGGAGAATTATTAAAATGTTTTTAGGGGGATGAGAGCAGTGAAACATTTCCCTGCACAAAAGGAAGAAGACCAGCTAGAAAGTATTAGAGATTTTTACATATGAAAACACAGAGCTGCGATATTACCTTCCCCAAAAATTGAATGTAGTGTGATGTTTTGTGTGTTAAAAATGCTCCAAAAGATAGAGCGGCTGCACTTTCATCTCTGGCTTTTTTTTTGTGTGTGTGTCTGTGATCTCAGCTCTGGAGGATTTCGTTTCAGCGTGTTTGAAATCTCGTCTCTCTTCTGCGCTTTGCTTCCTTCCTGTGGCTCTCTGTGTGCGCGTTACTTGCCCGGGTAACAGTGGCAACAACACAGATGGACAGATAGAGATCCAGAGGCTGCCAGTGAGGAGTCAGAGAAACACACAGGGGATGGACGCATTCACCCTGGGACACTCAAGTAATACTTAAAACCTGAATAGAGCATTGATGTGTCCTTTTACCAATATAGTCAGTATTGGTTTTACTAGCCTTTAAACAGTGGCAAGTTGACAGACTAATTTTGCCATGTTTTCAGTGGATGGTACAGCATGGGTTAGTTAAATCTGGCATGGCCTGACACAGCTAATACCTCAAGAGGCTTGCATATATTTTTGAGTACAAGTTGTGTGAATTCCCATTAGAGAAAGAGGAAATTATTTGTAATAGTGTTCCTAAAAAAATGAAAACTTTGTTCCTCATCTGTCCTACAAAATATTATGAACATCCAAATTTTGAGATAACAGACAAACAAACTAACACCGCTAAAAACAAAACCTTTGTGGTGATCAACAGCTGGAGAACACTGCTTGCAGTTTCCTTCAGGATTATTCTTAAGAAAACTGCAGTTTACAACACTTTGTGGACTTATTTCACAATGCAATAGCAGTTGTTTACTTACCACCTCTTTCATGAGTTTATTTAAAAAATACCGTATTTTCCGCACTACAAGGCGCACCTAAAAGCCTTTAATTTTCTCAAAAACTGACAGTGCGCCTTATAATCCGATGCACCTTATATATGGATCAGTGTTGGTTAATTATGGCTACCGTATTCAGGGGGCGTTGCCGAAGTGGTAAAAACGGTAAAGGGGAATTCCAGTGCCAGCTGTTCATGTGTGCCATAGGCGTGTTTATGGATCCTGCCACAAAAGAACGGCCTTTGCTCCATCTCAGTAGAAGAGTTGTGACATTGAGGGGACAGAAAACTGAGCGCTCTGACGCTGTTCATGTAGTTTTGAACTAGGGCTGTCACGGTGAGAGAATTTCCCCTGTGGTAATTATATGCGGCTCAACACCGTGGTGTGCGGTGTATGCGGTATAGCATAAGCTAATAATAACACCTGAAAAAATGACATGTCCAAACAAATTTTGATTATAAGCTAATTATATAGTTAAGCCTCTGCTTTAACAAAAACGAGTCAGGCACGAGTGAATGCCCTTGCAGCGCGTGTAACGTGGTAGCTTTAGAAAAACCCACATGTTCACCTTTTGTGATTTGAGAGATGAGCTAAGGAGGCCAGCAGTGCTCCCCGCAGCACAGACTCTACAGAGCGACAGTGTCGCACACACACCTGCGGCAGGTGAGAGGGCAGAGAAAAACCTCACGTAGTTATCGCATCACCAGGTGAGTGGATCGTCAGTCGAGTCTACGGCTCCTCCTCTGAGTAACGCGTAAGCGCAGTATCTGCTTAGGAAGCGGTTAAACGTTGATTTATACTTCCATGTCAAATCGACGGCGAAGCTCCGCGAACCCTCTCAAAACCTACGCCGCAGCCCTGACGTGCACGGGGCCAAAAATGTAACTATGCGTCGAGGCGCTGCGGACCGCAAGCGCTGTGATTGGTTGCTTGGTCTCGCGATGAAATAGCACTGCATGAAACAACAAGGGTTTTCAACGCCATCAAGCCAACTGCGGAAGTTTGGCGTCAGGAAGACGTGGAAGTATTAATCAGCCTTTAGCTTCAATGAAGCAGCGCAGCTCCTGCAGAAGCCTTTTCCTTTCTCACCATTAACCCACACCATTAACCATTAACCCTTGGAAATACATTGTTTTCAATGAGGGAGTTGTAAGAACGCTGGTTTGTATTCTATTAATAAAGTTTGACTGACTGACTTATCTGACTGTTTTATTGACATTCCCTTTAGCGCAGTGTCATCTAGTGGATGCGCCTTATAATGCGGTGCACCTAATATGTGAAAACTGTTTTAAAATGGGCCATTCATTGAAGGTGCGCCTTATAATCCGATGCGCCTTATAGTGCGGAAAATACGGTAACCTTTTTTCTTAGAATACAACTGTGTATTACAAGAATCAGTCACAGGTTTATTCTGAGAAAACATTGCCACTGTCAATTTTTCTATGGTTATTTTCTCTTAGCAGAGGAATGCCCACTTAGCTTCAGCTCACACCACATTGCAACTCATGCACTAGTGATATGGTACAATAGTTTAGCAATCAAAAATGTCCCTAAAAATGTAACCAAGCATACACATGTGCGATATCTTGCGTAAATAGGAGATAGCAGGAAAATTGACAGTTGCCTGGGCGTCCCACTCCACTCGTGTTCAACCTTCTTGACCTAGCTGTTTTTCCTCTACCATCGTGATAACATCAGCCCTCCTCCTCATTCATCTGAAACACACACACACTCTTCTATTCTAATTCACTTAAAGGGACAGATTGTTTATCATCCCATCTCAAGCGCTTTTCATTCTTTACCTTGCGCTCCCCTCCCTCCTATTTTCCTCGCTGCTCTGCATTTTCCTTTTTAATTTCTCCTTGCCGTCATTCTGGGTAATTAAAATGAGAGCTGTGAGATTGGAAGTAGGAGAAGAGGAATTGGAGAGGGAAGGGAAGAGGAGGAAGGAAGGAAGGAAGGAAAAGTTTGGGCCTGTTTTCCAGTAATGGGAAAAAGACCTCTAGCATAACATTGGTACAGATTTCAGGAGCCAATTACATTTCTTTATTTAAAATTTGTAATATTTGTATACAGAGGTTGAAAGGATCTAGACACTTCTAGTCAAGTAATTTATGTCAGTACATTTTTTTGAAGAAGCTGAGTACATTTTCCTTTTTTTTTGTCAACAAATGAGAAGTATTTTTTCTGTGACAAAGCCAGTGGTACACTACACATTTAATCTCCATCACTCTCCATTTCTGTAGTAATAACCCTAATTCTGCCCTTCTTTTCCTCGCTCTGTCATGTGCAAACACAATCATTATAGCACTGTGAAATCTACTGTGGATCTCAAAGGCACTAATGATCCAACGAGCTCTTAAATAGCACATCTTTCACACAAGTTCATATATTCACATGCACAGTAAATTGTCATCATGTTAGAAAACATTCCTGGGAAAATATGTAATTATACCACAAGTGCCTGTTGTAACCCCATGTAAAATTAATGGATTGCATGTTTTTGTATGGAAATAATGATATGCAAATGGTATAGACTATATGAGCAATTATGCTGATGTCATAGTGAGGATAATATTATATTCACAGTTTTTCTTGCTTCTTTGTCGCTGTGGCTTGGGCTGCACATGAATCTTGTAGATGAAGAAGTAATTTTGGCATTTTGTTTGTTTTCATTTTTATATTTTGCATAGGTTATATGCAATTGTATTTGTAAAATTATGAATTAAAAAAAGGGGGATTGAGGGAATCTTTTAAAAAATGAGTGCTGGCTCCCATTCAAGAGATGTTACAGAATCATTTGTTACATGATTTGGATTATTGACCTTTGTGATTGACAGATTAACTCTCACCGCTACAGCTAACTTTGTGCTCATCATACAGTACTTAAAGTTACATCTACAAATGAGGTTTGATTGTTTTTTGTTAGTCTGTTGGGAAATGTAAAAGTAATTATTTGAATTTGATACATTTTAACAAAAGGTCAGTTATGGCCCAAGGAATAAATTATGTCTTTGGTGTAGAGCCAGGTTTTTTTTTAAAGGTCCACTACCCAGTTTTTGCTCCTCTCCACTACTCTAGCTTTCATTTATTGTTGTTCTTATTTAGTTGCATTTTCATTTTTTCATCTCAGATTTGTGCTTTTCTTTTCTTTCTTTTGTCTCTTTTTTCCTTTTTTCTTTTTTTTCCTGTTGTTTTCTGGCATGAGGAGTTGGAGCCAGCGCTGGAATTGGTCTCTTTCCAGTTGGACTTGCCGCTACTATTACTCCAGTGTATAAAGACCAATGAAAGTGTCCCTAATCCGAATGGAACCATCCCCCTTTGTTCTGAGCCTGTGATTGGTCAAACAATTTTGTCCCTGCTTTAGTTCTCCAGTTCTCCAGTCACACCATTACTTTATATGCACTGAGTAACTGATCATCAAGTGGCTTTACCATAAAGAGTAAAGCCGTCTGAAAACTCTGGTAGAAAGAATAATGTATTCTATGTGAAAATAGGGTAAATGAAAAAGAGAGTCCAAAGGAAAAGTGAGAGGGGCATAAAACAGAGTGATATAAATGAGTGCTGGCTGTTTGAATGAGGCTCTCTGTGATCGCCTTAGAAGAAAGTGCCTGTTCTGATGTTCCCTCTCTCCCTCTGCTCGTCCCTCTGAGAGCCCCGCAACAGGCTTTATCTGAGAGCTGCGCATGGCTACTCATCTCTGACACACTCAATATGCACTACGCACACATGCTCTGACTTACTTAAGAGACTGTCTACATATTATTCACACTAAATGCCTAAACGTTTTTGTCTCTATGCTCTTCAGAGGCACACGCCTGAATGGCACCACAGCTTGACATTGAGAATGCATTGTGAGACAGTAAGTGTGCCTGTAAGGGACATTTGCGGAAGCTGCGTGAGAGATAGGACTGTCATGTGCCGCCGTGGATTATGAATGTGTGGGATTTGGGCCACTTCTTTTAGAGAGCACTGTTAATGTTCCCAAGTGGCTAAGTGGTGATTGCTGGTTTACATTTGATATGCTCTGATGACATGTAGGGCCTCACAGCGGGTCAGAGCAAAAGCATGGGGTAGAAGTACTGTCCCTACAGCCACCATTCTTTATATTAGCAAAAGTAAAGCTAAAGCAAAAGTATAACCAGGGGAGCACATTGGACCTATCTTGCAATGGTGAAGAAATAGTTATAAAGATCCAAGGACTCAAGGTGAAACTATCCATAAAGTCACAAAGTCCTTATGTATATCTCAAAATAAAGAATGATCAATTATCCACATTCACACCAAAAAATAAGAATTTGTTCTGTAGTGATCCCTTGTGGCTGGAGTTAGTAACTGTTCTTAGACTATGAGACATGTTATATACATATATAAAAAGCTATTCCCTAACACAGCATGCCTATAGTTGTACTTGCCTACTAAAACAACTTGCTGATGTTTTCCTGTATTCAATGGTCAGCTGTGACACTGGCTTGAATCATCACTTACTGTATACACAATGCTGAAGCAGCTTACAGAAATATGTACCACCAATAAATATTTCAAATGAATAATCATTTCTGTAGTGTTTTTTACACAGTAGACTGCTGACCTTGCCTTCTGAGACATCCCTGGTGGAGCGATCTTGCCCTAAGCCTTTTCTCTCTCTTAAAATCAATAAGCTAATGGAGAATGCAGGGCCATAGATGTGGCTGTGCGTGTGTATGTGTGTCACTTTTGGTAGGTATTAGTGTCTCGGAGCAAGGCTAGCCAAACACGTATTGCCCTGCGGTGAAAGGGGGGATTTAGGAGGTCTTAATAGCTGCATTTCCCCAATGCTTCCCCGGCCTTTTTTTACCCTGTGAGGTGTGAAAAGAGCAAATAGCCAGCTCTAGCCCGCTGCACTGGGAACAGGACCATAGCCAGCGCACACAAACTTCTTCACATATCTTTTGCTTCACAGTCAGCATGTTCCCGCGGTGCTGTGAAAAATTTGTGATTCGGTACTTTTTCCTCTGTGCAGTTCTCATCCTCGCTCGCAAACACACCATCACCTTCAAAGGATTTACTGCGCTGTGTTAGATATTTGCTTTGTCCGACATCCCGGCAATAATACACAAGCTTTGGGAATATCCATCTTCTATTTGTGGAATTGGTGCTATAGCTCTTTCTCACCAGCGCTGACACATTACTTCTCCCTTCTTGGTTCTTCTCTCCCTGAGGCGAGCGCAGAAGTTTGGTGCCCTTTGCCGGCGTCTGGGGGTGCTGGTTTAGGACAGAGAATCAGTCACAGTTACACATATTAGATTAGAGGAGAGTGGAAACCAAATTGCCCTCTCCAGCTCTTCCTCCTCAACCTTCCCCTCCCATTGCTCCGGTCCCAAAGGAGCAGGAGAATGTCATTGTCCTCTGCTTCTTTATACGCCTTTGTCCTTTGCCTTATCACTGTGTTTTGTGGCCCGATACAGTCATGCAAAGCAGGCTCTTGGACTTTTTTTTAATACAGAGTCCATCAGTTTTTCCACATGCCTCTCTATGTATGTTTACAAGCAAAAAATTTACTCAGACTATGCACATGGCTCAATGAAGCTCTCATAGCAAGATTTATACACTTTGCACTCATGCACTCTCACCGGGACCCTCTCCTGAAGTCTTGAGGGGTGCCTGGTTGTTTGAACACCTTCCCTTCAACTTTTTTAAACTCAGACATGATCTTTGGTGGGCCCTAGTGCTATGTCCGGAGCGATCAGATGTTTGAATGTGTGAGGAGGTGGTCCAGAGGCCATCTTGTGACGCGTGCGCCGTGTATGATACAAGTCGAGTGTTTAAGCTGCATGGTTAAGTTGCACGTTTGCTCGCGTAAACAGTGATAATATGAGCACTTAAATGACTCGCCACTGCAAAGAACTCTGCTAATTTATCTGTTAGCTTTGTGTTGCTAGCAGCCAGGCTAATTATGCGTCATTATACCCCAGTCCGCTCACCCCCCCTCTGCAGTGCTTGGGCTAAATGCTAATAAACTAAGCTGATTTACTCAGTATTGTTCTATTTATAAATAGTGATAAAATTTCAACTTTGGACATGAAATGACACAACAAAGTCAATCAAAATGTGTTGCTTACTTGGTTACTGTGGCTCTTAAAGGCACAAAAACATCATATGATAAAGCCGTCATGCATACTTTTAAATGTAGTAAACTACGGTGTTATGCTGCTTGATACAGTATTGCAAAGCAGGCCTACTAATTTCCGACTTTTTTACTAATCAAAATTCCGTATTTTTGTTTTTACAAAGGGGTCTCAGTCTTTACAGCAGGCTCCCTCACTCCCTCCCATCTATCCCATCATTCAGCCATTTTTCTTCCCCTAGCTAATCACCCCATCTCACCAGGGAAATGGGAAGCTTGACTTTGACTTCTACCTCTGGATGGCTGTACCTGACACAAGGGCACTGAGCCAGGATATTAACTGGGATAAATGCACTTTTTTTCCGTGATCTATTGCCTTCGTGTAAATATTATCTAGCTGACTTTTGTGTTGTCAATCTGTCATCTTCAGAGCACTTCCTTTGAAACTCAGTTTTGATTAAAGCTATATTTTAACGTATAATATACAATAAGGAGTGGAAAAGGCAAGTCATCTGCTACAAGGGCCACTACCATATTTTAACTTGTTGCTAAGAGGACATTCTCCATACATTCACAAACACTTTTTTAACCATTAACTTTTTAATTTTCTTTTTAGTCCTGCTAAGTATCATTTCAATTTAAGCTTCAGCTTCTCTCTTCTTAGGAATTTTTCTTTTTTGTGAGGTTAATTTGTTGACCATGGCCACTGTTGTACCATCTCAGGCTTGTCCTCAGGCAATTTGGGTTCAGACTTGACAGTTTCTTCACTCTTTTTTTTTTTTTTTTTTTTTTTTTTACATTTTTAAGTTTTGAAGAGACAGGATTGACTGGATTGAACACTGGATTCCAGGTGATAATGGGATTTAGGGGCTCTTTATTTGGATGTGAATTAGAGGACACTGGTGTAATTCTGTTCTGCACATATTAACCAGGATTTTTATGTGATTTGATAATACTTTACAGCCATTCATATGTCATACACCTGCAGCACAGGTGTAAATTTGCAAATTGTTGTAATTTTTTCTGCACGTGTTTCCCAATATATTTTCATACTTCACACACCACAACTTTGGTTATTTTCATTACCTAGTCTTTCCTCATGATAGGATATAAATGCTATTATTAAATGCTACCTGCATTTGTTGGTTGGTTTGCAAGGTAACTCAAGAAGTAATGGTTATATTTTTATGAAATTTATAAAGGTCAGTAATAGTCCAAGTAAGATTTTTTGGTGTGGATCTGGAACACCATCCAGGGTCCAGGATTTACAGCTTAACAGCTTAACATAGAGCAAAAAAAAAAAAAAAACACACAACATGAAGGCAGTCAATTCATGTTTATTAAAATCATCACCTTTTCCTATGTAATGCATTTTTGCCCATTGAAAATATATTTTAGTTTCATTAGTAATATCAAGACCACAACTGATGAGGAATCTCCAAATGAGAAGTAGAAAACTGTCTATTTGTCTATTTGTAGTTTTGTCTTGTTGACTCAGCAGTCCCTAAAGTCTCATCTCTGCTCCCAGTCATAATACAAGTGATCCAGGCCAAATATTCTCTTTCATTCAGAGCCACTGCATTGTATTGAGGAAGCCCGCCATGTGTCTTTTGTATGTCTCAGAGACTAATTGAGGGGACGTCCAGGCATTGAGCCATGCCGAGGGCCCGAGAGAAACAAACAGCCTAAGACGTGCTCTGACAGCCCTCACCACCCCACGCTGCTCACAATGATCACAAGAAGATAGCAGGAGAAAGGAATGGCGGGAGAGACTGATATGAGAGGCCTAATTATGGACTCTGATAATTTGCATCAAAGATAATGAAAGTCTTGGACACTCTCCCAACTCTGTCCCAAGTGTTTGCACCCCTCCCCCAGTCTTTCTTCTTTTTCTTCATTTCTGATAATTCTATTATTAGTTAATTCTCCCAAACTTAAAAGTATTAACACCTTAAAAATAAATCCATATTTCAGCATTTAGCCCCAGCTATGAAAAGTTTTGAACGCCCTTCTTTGGCCTAATGGACCTAAAATCATTCAGCTGTGAACATTATGCTAATGCTGGCTAAGCTTGCGCTCACTGCCTCCTTTTGTGAGTGTCTGTCATTCTATTTAGCCTGATAAACAAGTCTGATTTTCAATTATCTCTATTCAAATGAGCCCTGCGGCAGTATTTGCTCAGAGACGTCCAATTTGTGTGTGTGAGCGCGCTTGTGTGTTTATGAAGGCAGACATAAAGGTAGGAGAAACTGCAGACCATTTCCATACCTCTTATTTGTGCAGTTTGTGCCTCTTATGTGTGAGCTTTAATTCTTATGTCTAAATAGTGTGCTTAGCTATAAATGGAGGAGTTGTGTTTTATGGAGCTGCTGTAAAGCTGAGTGGCGCCCTCTGTCCTCTGCCCACGTGCCCGTTGGGATGTGTTAGTGACATGCACATGCTCTTGTACTCCCACACATCCAGGACAAACAAACTAATAAACTGCTTATTGATCATGTGTCATTAGTGTGTGCCTCAGACAGACAGTCTAAACCTGGGAGATAAGATAAGGACAATTAAAGTGGAGCATGATTCATCTTCTTGGCCTCCCTCCTTCTTTTTCTGAGAAGCTCTGCCTGTGCCCTCCTTTGCCTTCCCTCCCTCGTCTGTCCTCTGTTTATGAATTCCCCTTGCCTGGCACAGCAGCCGATGGAGAAGTTTTTAGTATGCAGCCTCTCTCAAGGACAGAGCCTTGTTAGAAAGCCTATTGAGCTGTGGAGCAATAGCGCGCTATAGCCTGGCAGTGGACTCTGTCTTCCTCCGCATCCCTCCCTTCCTCTCATTAATGATGTATTAGTTTATTAGGCATTGGATATTGGGTCGGGGACCCTGCGACGGACTTCATCATGGCAGAGCTGTATGGAGAGGAAACGGGGGGAGGAGGGAGAGGAACAGAGATGCATACAGATGTTCAAAGACTGCTGCAACACACATGAAATAAACATGCTGAAACGTGATAACACGTGCACACTGCACTGTCAGTATTCATGAAGACAAACACTTACTTCAGTCTGGAGTGGCCACAACTGGGCTCCTGGTACCACTGACAATACCAGGCAGCAATGTTTGCCTTATATACCATCCCCTGAACACCTAGACTCGCTTTCCCATAATGCCTCAGTGTTATTAAATGCTGTGCTATGCTAATAGATGGACACTAGTGACTGTGGTTAGCGAATTGTATCACACAGCCGCTATATAATTTATTCAGAGTGATAGTGGATTGTTACTAGCCTTAAATGTAGTGCTGTATTGTCTGCATATGTGTGTAGTTGTTAATTTATTATGTTCTCTCTGTTTATTTGCATCATTTAACATCTCTAGTTCCCTACATTTCAGCCTTTACTTTTTCTTCTTGTGCATCCCATCACATCTCATCCTTCTCTTCAATCCGTCCTCGTGGTCCATCTCTGTCTTTCTTTTTTCTGCACGGATGGTTTTGTTTACCTACTTGTCATTGCTGGAGTGCTCACTCTCTCCATTCTGCCGGGACGAGCGTGCACACACAAATGGTATACAGAGAAACACACATTAACAGATATCCTGCCTCGCCTCTCCAGCTACAAAGTAGACCTTGAAAGCCAGCCAGCACATCACTTCTTCACATCCTTACACTTTTGCTTCTTTCTTCCTTGTCTCACACATACACAGGTAGTGAGCACACACACAGACACACACACACAAACACACACACACACGTACACACACATTTGTCCTCCCTTGCAGGGGTAAGAAATGTTGTATTGTAGGTCTAAATGGAGAGCTGTGCACTTAAAATTTGGCTTTGGCCTTCGTTTTGATGCCAAGAGACAAGAGAAGCGCTCGCTAAGTGAATTGTGTTTACGGGAGAGGCCAGATGTATGCTTGAGGAAAAAAACATGGCTCACTTTAAATAATACTGTTTGCAGATATTTGTAACATTTGATCTTTCCATTTTGCACTTATCACCATATTGAAATCCAATGGTGTTTTTGAAGACCACTGAGAGGCAACAGTATCCTCTGGGTGTTTTAACAAGGTCAAATATTGGAGTTCTGGGAAGTCATACAGAAAAAAAAATCTGAATCTTTCTTCCTTTAGAAAGGAATAGGAATAATGGACTGAGGTGGGCTTTAAGGCTGAGCATTTACTTATGACATTTGTATTAGAGCCATTACTAAAATAACATTTTACTGCTGTCACATAACACTCAGAGCAACAGTTGTACGAGCTCTAATTCAAATGAGCGTTCCTTTGAGATGCAAATGTTCTGACTCGAGGCATTTAAGACATTTGGCCCGTCAGAGGAGGCTGCAGCACAGGTGTAAATAAGAAAATGAACAACAAAGAATTCAATGTGGAAGCCTCACTTTGTCAATATTACACGAGCTGCCATAAGGGTTAGCGTTCTGCGGCTAATGTTGTGAATTCTTACTTAGCCAGGCATTCAGTGTGGAGTGTTAGTATCTTGTAAACACCATTCATGAAACACCAATTCTAAGAACACACTGTATAATGGATATAGAAACAGTGCAGTCATTTGCAAATTTGATACATGTTCACAATAGGACATAAACATATCAGGGGTTAAAAAATAAACATTTTACCATGTTATGAAAAAAAATTGTGGGTTTTGAGGTTGATTGCAGCATCAAAAAGTTTGGATGGGGCAACAGAAACTGGACAAAAAAGAGCTGGAAGAGCATTTTGCTACATAGGTTAGTTAGTTAGCAACCTGAAACATGCAAAATAGGCTAATCCTCCAGCCAGATTCTCCTGACCAGGATCCTGGCTTAAGATCTGGAGACGGGCACTGCATCGCGGTCACCCACTGCTCTTGACATGTTGTCCCAGTGGCATTGAAGGATGGGTTAAATGTAAAGAACGAATTTCCCTACTGATACAATAAAGTATACCATAAAAAACCTTACCTTAAAGTTGGCAACAGGTCAGTGACATGGGAATAAAATGAGTCTTGTTATTATATATCTCCTGGAATTGACTTTCCATTTCACTTCTTAAACAATACTATTTTGAACAGATGTGTAAGATTTGCAATGGTTGTGTAGGAGCTAGTTTATGCACTACAGCAAAGCAACAAAGAATAACAACTTAGATAATGCATTTTAATGACTTGATACCACTTATTGCATTGATGTTCATTAGTCAGTCATGTTACGTTATGTAAATACATGTGTCTGCCTAATCTTTATATGTCTAGAGTAAATTCCTTCACATCTGAACGCATTGCTTCTCGTGTCACATTGGCTGCTCTTCTTGTTTATTAGTATCCGGAGTGCGTCGTCCCGCCCCTCCCTGAATATGCAGTGGAAGCTGAGGGGTCACTGGTTCCCGCTCATTTTCATAATGTGGCGTTCAGAGGCAGACAGGGAGAGGAGACTCTGCCCTAGCCTTTCTGTGTCTCTGTGCTGTCGCTGTGAGGAAGAGCCGTGCTAGCGGGAGGAAGAGAAAATGGCTTCCTGTCACGTTGGAGCACAGTTTTGTGTAGCTTTTTCACTACATCCTTCTTGCATTCCTCACTTCACTAACACTGTCATCTAAATTATGTGGTGGTTCTTTTATTTTGCTGCAGGTTACATGTTTTCATTTATAAAATTATCATTTTAAAAGCTCTCTCACTTTTAACAATCTGAATTTGCCTAAAATCCTTAACCACTTTATTTATTCATGTATGCACCAGCTAGTGTTGTATTAGTCGTGTTGTTGTTGTTTCCTTGCATGGCCAGAGGGGGCAAAAGATAACATCTCTAAAGAGACACAGCTTTGCACAGACATTTTATTTTACCTGGCTTTCATCTCTATCAGGATCAAATTGTTCCATCCCTTTACATCCTATATATAAACACTAGGGCTTCACAATATTAAAAACTTGAAACGTGTTGAATATTATGATAGCAATATGATAGAGATATTTGGATACTCTTAAAGAGGTTAAGGCTTTATTTCCCAAATACATAGAACAATTCAATTTAAATGTATAAAGACATACAAAGCCAGGACTTACAGGTCAAAACTGGGGCTAATCTTACTAAAAACTAAATATATTATTGGACTTGCTGATATTTTGATACATTTGCAATATATACAGATCAGGCATAACATTACGACTACTTATAAATAAAATGAATAACACAGATTATATCTACTTCATGGTCCCTGTTAGTGGATGGAAAATATTAGGCAGCAACAGAACATTTTGTCCTCAAAGTTGATGTGTTAGAAGCAGGAAAAATGGGCAAGAGAAAGGATTTTAGTGAGTTTGACAAGGGCAAGATTGTGATGGCCAGATGACTGATCCAGAGCATCACCAAAACTGCAGCTCTTGTAGGTGAATAAGGAGCGGTCCAAGGAAGGAACATTGGTGAGCTGATGACAGGGGATGCCCATGGGAAGCGACACACATAACATTATGACCACCAATAATACGCAGGTGGTCATAATGCCTGATACGTGTATTTTGACAGTGCACATTTCAGCACATGGAAGACCTACACATTATTGCAATCCATTTAGTTGATATCTTGGTAATGATAAATCTGCACTATATCATGCCAGTAAAAACACACTTCCATGACATGACCATAGCATCCATTTATCCAGCCTTTCTTTAAGAGACTACAGGTGATATTCACGGCCATGAGTGGGTCAGTGTGTAACCTGGACAAGTTGTCAATGCATGTGTTTAGTGTGTCCTCTTGCTGAACCGCAGCAGCCAAGGCCTCTCGTGATTTAGCTTTAAGAAAGGGAAACACTCTCATCCTTGGTGTATATTTCATGCATACGAGATGTTGGGTTGGATACGGGTTCACTGTGCACAAGGGCGCAGTTGCAAACAGCACATGCTTTCTCATTTTCCCAGGCGACGAAGGCAAAGTACTCTCCAAAGGCTACACCAAGAAAGGGCTGCATGTTCCAGGGACAAAAGATTAACTCATGTCACCAAAGATCCCATAGCAAGTAACAGTAACACATCACATGATGTCTACACACCTGTTAGAGAACGCCATTGGCAATCTTTGTATTCACGCCTGCAGCAGCCTTGGATTCCACTTAAAGTCAAAGTATTACATCGATAATGGTATGTAGAATTGGTATTCGCCTGACTGTAGAAGGGGGTTTGGGGAGAAAACGGGTCGAGATTGAAAATGAATGTGGACTGCATGATACTCTGCCTCCTTCCTTGCTCCTATTGTGGGCTATTCTTTGGCAAAGTGGGTGATAGCAGTAGTGGGAATAATATTAGACGCAGTGGTAGTAGTAGTAAAGGTTAAAGGTTTCTTGCTTAGTCTCATTTAGTAGTAGTAGTAACAGTAGTGGTAATAATAATAGTGGTAGTAATAAGTAGGGCTGAGATTGAAAATGAATGTGCGCTGCATGATAGTTGCCTCCTTCCTCGCTCCTGTTGTGGCCTATTCTTCAAATTGCCTCCTCTTCTTGTCCCTGTCTCTCCTTCCTCCTGTCTCTTCCCTCTCTCCAGGGGGATTTGACTCTAACTGGCCTTGGCGCCCATAATGAAACCAAATCTATTTAAAGCCAAAAGCGATGCAAGTTTTAATTTCCTATTCCAGACTTAACCTTTTTGGCTGCACTGCATTTTCACATCCACTTAATAACTTTGTACCCTCGCCTCCCCCCACGCCACTCCCCCTTCTCTCTCTCTTTCTCCCCATCACTCCTCTTCTCCTCTTCCCACAACCCCCCATTGCTCTCAGTGGCACGGTACAGGATGGCTCTTCAAGGGCAATATCTGTCAAATGATTCCCTAGTGAAATTAAGACAGAGGCCATGAGGGGTGTAGAGATGCAGGATGTGAAGTGGAGTGGCTGCTATACGGTCACAGGGAAGCCTTCCACACTAACTCGATCTCATCTGACTGAGGAATTAAAGCAGGTTAGAGATAAATCAAGCAGCAGGAACGGTTTTGCATTTACAGAATACACAAGGGTGAAAGAAAATACAGTCTTTTTTAACAACCAAGAGAAAATGGTTCCTTTACTGCGGGCTGTGTTTACACAAATAGGTGAACATTGATCGCACTTAAAAGAAATACAACCACTCTTGTAAAAAAAAAAAAAAAAAAAAAATCTTTTCTGTTTTTTGCAGAGTTGAAGAGTAACTAGATACTTTTACTCAAGTAATTAATTTTTGACCTACTGCTATTGCTATTACTTTTAGGTAGGTACTACTGGTACTGGTAAAAGTGGTAGAGTAGTGGTAGTATTAGTAGTTGTTGTTAGTAGTAGTAGCAATAACAGTAGTAGTACTATCATTAAGTTCTTTCTACTTATGTTTTACACTCAGTACTGTTTACCTTTTGAGTATTAAGTAATTTATTGAAGTAGGTATGTCTGTGTTTTAAAATGAGATATAAACACTGCAGTGAAAAATCTTGTAAAGGAGATTAAGGAGATTACCATTGAATGTAACGTGTTACATTTGCTATCCATTCTGGTCATAGCATCTTGTTGAAAGTACCATATGATACAGCCAGCACTGTTGCCTGATCCTGAATGCACCTTCTTCTGTTGTCTGGAGTGGGACCACATGCTCTGCTCACAACAAACATAGTGCCATCTCCTGTCCATACACATTATTGCACCCACTGCTCCGAGTCTGAAAACTTAACCACAGCAGCCACACTTTCCCCCACACTGTTCTCAAATCAAGTTTTTCACTTTTCACACCTACTTTGCATTTATTCACGTAATAAAACGCTTGCATCTAATTATTCAATATCTCAATTATCAGAGCCAATAGCCTTACAGCGCACCCAGAGAGCTTAAATTTACAGCCCTATTCCGTAAATGTCTAAAATGAAATTAACTTTTTACAAGGTGTCATCTGTGGCTTTTAAGTGCTGAAATTGAAGTACCCCTTTCACACACACACACACCTCATAATGAGAAGCCATTATTAGGCCGTGATTGGAGCCAGGGTGCTGATATTAAAAGTGGCAGGAGAGGCAATATCACCACGGTGTCTAATACCCTAGTAGATATGTCATATATTTTAAGACAGCTGCTTCGCTATTTATAATTAATAGCAATTTAGTCGCAGCAAAAATTGGACGACAGCTAACAGAGGGATCTTGTTCCATTAAGAGCAGATTCAAAATCAATGTCAAAGTGACATTGTGCAGTTTTTGAGTGGGAGGCCTCCACTCTACAGGGCTTATATAAATAATACAAACCCATATGGTGCTGCTGTGTGTGTTTTGCAGATTCCCCTTTGATTCTGTGTAAAAATAAGTACAGTACAAACAAAGAAGAAAAGAAGTTGGCCTCTAAAGAGACATGAATAAAAATAATCTCATGTCTTTATTCTCATACCTCGCAGTCATAAATCATTCCTTCCCAAATGACAGTTTATACACGCCGTATCACTGTGGCAAATAGCTCTATCTTATAATAGCAATGTAGCACATAGCAATATTATCTAGTGTGGAGTATTGTAGTGCATGTGTCTCCGCGCTATGCCCTGCAGCGCTTGCCAGATTACACTGGCCTAGCGACAGTCTTATAATAAGACTCGCCCATTAAATCATATCAGCAGTGCTTTTTATAGGCCAGCACCTCAGCTCCGACACTATGAAACTGTCTATCACACAGAGACGTGCACGTGGGCTGTGTGTGAGCCCCAGATAGTGTGAGACGTCTGCGAGAGAGTGTGTTTTAGGCATCTGACAGTGTTTCATCTTCTCCTTTTATTAGATCAGCCTCGCGCCGCTGTCACCTCTCCTTTCTCTGTGCTTACATCACATGCAGCGCGCGCCGGCGTCCATTGGCTCTCGGCCGCACAGAGGACGTTCTGGTTGGTTAGCCGCTCTCTGTTCTGGCGGGCCGCGGAGGAGAGTGAGGGCATCCAGGACGAGCTCCATGAATATGCAAGAGCAGAGCTGATTGATAAGAGGCTAAATCTGCGGCTGTTGTGTTGTCATCTTCATCCGGCGTTTTTTATTTGAAGTCACAGCTGACATGTGCTGCGATTCTTTTTTATCACTGACATTTGTGGTATATTTTATGTCTCACAAAAAGCAATGCATTTGGACATATCTGTAGTGTGCCGGCCAATTAAGATCAAACACAACAAAAGCTGTCTGTGGCACAGGGGAATCAAACGGCCTGTGTTTGTTTTATTACACACCGCTGAAATTAAAAAGGGTTTGAGTTTCAGCCAAATCAAAGTCATAAAACCAGTACAAACTGTAGCTGGTTAGCATCTAAACTCTTTTCTTTGGACACACAGGGCACTGTAGGATCAGATCTCGTAGGTTTTGGCAAACTTCTCCTTGTTCCGCACTGTGTTGTAAGTAGTTTCTGTCTGTACTCGTGCAGCTTCCCGAGCAGAGCTGTCATGTCCTATTTGTCGTGTGTGATGGATGACGTCGCTGTCTACCAGGGAAGAGTTAAAGCAGAACCCACACAAGACACGACGGAGCGGCTCACATTCTTTTGGACAAAGCAGATTGACGTGTTTTTGTTCATCCCGCCTTTCATTCGCTGCCTTGTGAGGGACGCTTTTCTATTCTGTTGCATGTTTGACATGGCTTGCTGGATTGCTGCAGTGCAGCAGTGAAGTTAATTCAGAGTCTGTTTGTTCCCTTTATTCTGACAGCTTTGTGATTTCCTCCATATCCTCAACATTTGGATTGGCTTGTGTTGTCACTTTCTATGACATTTCTCCCTGTCACAGTTTGTTATTTCGGTAAAGTGTAGTATCTGAATTGTTCTGCAAATCACAGTGCGCACAAAGGCAATTTTGAAGTCATATTTTGCAAGTTATATTTGAGCAGAGGCTTTAATTGTCTACAATCATTAATATGCCGCCAAAAATCTCTCATGAAAATCTATCAGCCTCTCAAGGCACATGCCGTCTCTAAAATAATCAGTTGATGATACATTTCCCAATGCAGCCAACAGAAACAAATGAGGCACACAGTAGGATTTAATGGTAATGTGTAATTGCATTGTTATTCACACTGGCTTTCCTGCCAGAGCCCCTCTCTATACATATGCCTCTCCTGTCATTTACACCGAGCCTTTTACACTGAAAGATGCTGCATGCTCAAATAAAAGCCAAGCAAAATGAAGTGATAGACAGGAGGAGACACTGACAGAGAAACCCACACATCCGTGCCGACCAGCTAACATGTTGCACATACAAAGCAATGTGGTGTGCACACTGAGATGGACAGGAGAGCGTCTGACAGGCAGGAACACACACACTCAGAGCATCCCAGGGCCCCTCCATATCTGGCCTAATCCAAGCCGTCAGTCAGTGCTCCGGGGCCTGGACACCGCTGTTTGATTGTAATTGCAAAAACCGGAGGCTGACGCGGGGAAGAGCCAGGGATGTCAATAGACAGACAGGTGGAGGGACGGAGCCATGGATTCCACCTGCCTACTCACAATCCCCTGCTCTTCTGTTCTGCGTGCGACTGGGTGTCAGCACTTCGTCTTGTGCATAGCTAATGACGGCTCCAGTCTGCAGTTATTCGATCGCTCTCCTTCCTTTTTCCTGGTCTCTATCCTCCGGTCTGCAGTTGATTCTCGGACAAATGAGATTTAGCCTGAGGTGAATGCGGAGATGGTACGCGCAGTAAAGGCCCGTCTGTCTGTTTGTTAAGAAATCTCACAAGCCGTAAAAGACCCTGAGGTTTTTTTTTATCTGCATCTAAACTATTCTTTTCTCACCTTTTTTGTTAGCCTCCTCGCTTCAGTTTCTGCAGCGTCGTCTGTCTGCTAATTTCACTTGGAGGCCTGAATAACTAGTGGTGAATTGTTTTAATGAAGAATCAGGGGGAGCGGAGGGGAGATTGGGGAGGAGAGGAGAGGGCAAGGGCAACTAGGCAGACAGAGAAATTGGAAGGAGAGGGAAAAACGCACAATAGATGGACTAGGTTTGAAAAAAAGCCTCTCCAATTAAGAAGTTTTTTTGTTTGTTTTGTTTCTTTGGTCACGGACAGTCAGTCACACTTGCTTTTGTTAAGTGTGTGATGAATTACAGCCCTCCACTCCTTCTCCTCTCTCTGCCTTTGTTGTGGTGAAGCTCCAGCCGTTTGTACCTCCTACAATATCTTTGCGCTGTGAATTCTCCGTGCCTGTTTACCAAGCGGGTCTCTTTTGAACTGGCATAGAGAAATGGCTTTTTGAAAAGTCTCTTTGATGGTGAGCCCAATTTGTTTTTCGCTGCTAAAAAGTTAGTTTGAATGCTGCGAAAATGAGGGCTGACATCGGAGAGCTGGGGCCTGTCCTGAGAGGGCTGCTGCCTCCCTGCACGCCTCACAGTGCTGTCTGTTTGTGTAGAGAGACGTGTTCATTCATATAGACAAATCATGAGATGACTTCTTTGCTAAATGGTCAGACCTCATCCATCACTGACGAATCAATCAACACTGCACTCTCACAGAACTGCAATATTGCCTATAGCTTTAGGTCAGTGGTACTGAACTGGTGTGACTGTGGGACCCAGTTTTATCCCTGATGATTGTATTGTCAGCCATTTTTTACAAAACCGTATTTTCTAATTTAAGTAATACCTTTATACCTATACTTTATAACCAATGTATTTTAAAATCTTTTTCGCCATTTTTAATTAACTACATAAATTAGGTCTCAAATAAGATAAACATTGAAACTTTATTCAGTGTACCAGAGACTCACTTTTGGGATTCGATCCCACCATTTGGGAATCACAGCTCTAGGCTATTGGCAGTGCTGCGAAAGTATGTCCTCTTGTTCTATAATGTTAGATTATGAACAATTCTAATAATATATTTGAAAAACTGTTTTTATAGTAGCTCCACTATACAAAGTCTGTAACTAATTACTAGGTACTTAATTGCTGAATTACAAAGCATTACCTCAAGTTATAAACATTGTTATTACTGTTTTGGTCTTGAGTATCAACCTCATGTAAAATTATAATTTAACGTCTTTACATGTTTATTATCATTTAAATTACGTTCATTCTTGTTCTACTGTTGCTTCATAGTATTAAGTTATTATAAAGTGTAAATATAATATAAATAGTTTTATCATAATTGTGACTTGCACACTGTAAAGGCTGTCTTTAATTTGGCTGTCTTTAATTTGTAGTTTACTGATACTGAATAAGACCATGTACTAAGGCAGTGTTTCCACAGTATGAGCAGGACCCAAAAGGTGGGTTGTGGGTAGATTGAGTAGTTGCCATGTTCAGCCTATTTGAAGTCCAAAAATTGCTCTAATTACACATGACAGGTTTTGAAGTAAAATAATTAACAAAAATGTGTGCATGAATAAAATCAGAGATCAAACTGGGTCCCAAAGTCAGACCAGAGCCACTAGTTTTAGGTGTAGCACAAAACTGAAACTATTCAAAGTTAATAATTAATAATAATAATAATAATTGATAGCTTAGTTAACTTTTTAAATCTCTAGTTCACTAGACCAGCCTCTTATGAGTTTCTGTAAAATTTAGAACCAAAAACACACACATGCCAAAATTCTTATTCCTTTGATCATTTTTCACATGCCAGGTGTAGCGACATTCATTTTGCATGTCCATAATTCTTCAGGATACTCAGATCCCAGTTATTGATCAGCGGCAGTGGGCTGATGGATCAGCAGCAGCGGGCTGATGGATTAGCGGCGCGGCCACACTGACAGATCGGCATGTCCAGAGGGGGGACGCGGCTTTGCTTCACGCCCATCACACCAGACCTCCCCCTTCCCTCTCCCCAGCACCCTTCTTTTGATCAGAGAGGTCCTGACAGTGATGCATAAGTCTGTGCCGCACGAGGGCTGACTGGCTGGCAGGAAATGCCACGGATCCCTGGAGAGTAAAGGAACGGGGGATTAAACGGAGAAAGACACCTTCAGAAAAAATCAAATCGATGTTTCCTTCCTGTGCGGACAGTAGGGGCTGTTTAAGGATGCTTTTATGTTGTTTGTAATCTCTGTTTTGTCGACTGCACCATAGACCTTAGTTGGGGACAAATTGTCAGGACACCGTCTGTCCCCTCCTGCCAAGCTGTAACTTCCTGTTTTATGTCTCGCCACTTCTATCAAGGAGAGGAGTGTTTGATCTCGCCAAAAGCAATGCCTGGGCCTAAAACACCAGAGAGGCCGGGCTGGCTAGCACTGAACCAGATTGGGCAGAGTAGATACAAAGAAAGCAGCTGGGAAACACAGACAGGAGCTGCAGATGGGAGCTAACCTTGTCTGTGATTCTGTGATGTTACACACATACACACTTCCAGTTACTGTCAACACGCTTTTTTCTCTCTTGAGTCATCTTTTTTTCTTTTTTTTTTTTTTTTTGTTCACAGGACACAGCCAAAACATCTGAGGAATGGGAGGTTAGATTGTATTAAATCCAAAATGGCCATTCCCCTTTCAGCTGGAGATTCAAACTTCCCACAAAGCTTTAGGATAAGCCTGACAATTTCATCGAGCTATTACTCTCAGCTATATTATGGTGAAAAAAATATGATTGCAAAAGTGGATAAAGTACTCAAACTTTGTTCACAAGTAAAAGTACTGTTACTAAGATTATTACTCAACTTGTAATTGGTCTACCATGTCAAAGTTGGGTAAAACCACTATCACTATCACTGCTACTATCACCACTATCACTACTGCTTTTATTGCTACTACTATTACCACTATTAGTACCACCAGTAGAATGATTAGATCAACTAAATAATTATACCACTACTTCTGTTACCACTACTAGTATAACTACTAGCGGTGCTATATTACTACTACTACTACTATTATGATTACTAATCCCACTATTAAAAATACATTAACTCATTTAGAGATCTTAAAAACATATATTTGAGAAAAATTACCCAAGTAAGGCATTGTGTAGAAAATGTACTCTTAAGTAAATGACTAAAAATATCTACTTTACTTTCCACCCCTGCGTGATTGATAAAAACAGTAGAAATAAAAGCTGAAGGAAATGATGTGTGTAGAAAATGAAGTAATAACACCTTTGACAGAGTGGTTGTCTGCATTCAAATCAAATTTATTATTAGCAGTAGAGATCTTGAACTCTTAATCCCACTTATGATGTAGCATCACTGAAGAGCATGTCATTATTCGCACTTTTAAATAGCCGACAATTAACATTCGATAACATTTGAGAACGAATGCAGTCGAGGATGAAACCTGTCATTCACATGGATTTTTTTTGCTGCTGAAAGTCCCTCGCTGACCCATTCTATTGAAATATATCTCATAGAAATAACACGTTGGAGAGGAATGGACTAAAGAAGCCAGAACGTGCAAATTAGTGAGTGGAGGTACAGGGGACAGGGAGAATTAGCGGGAGTTGGAGAGGAGTGGAGCTGGTTGTTTGGACGTGTTAGTGTGAAGTGAAGAGGCTGCACTCTCCCCCCTCGCTCCTGCCACGGCCCTGTCGGTGTGCCAGGGCGGGTGATTACCGACGCTCTCCCCCAATTATGGCCTGATTATTCTGCCGCGCTCTAATTGACTGGGGAGATATGCAAATGGCTGTCATTTGGGATGATAAAGGATGCGGGCACTGGATGCCCCCTGCATTATTTAGCCGGGGCCGTACGCAGCGTGAAGGATGTGGCGTGTGCTTTAATTGCTGAGGAGAGAGAGGTTAAGCTGAACGAGCAGCTGAATTAGAAATGAGGAATTTAGGACCCGCATTTATTTCTTTATTTTGCACCCCTGCTCCAATCTCTCTCTCTCTCTCTCCTTCTATATCACACAGTTACAGTCTGCGCACACTCATGCATGCTTCTGAGGGCGTCATGTTGAAATGCTATAAATAAAAACATTAGCAGAGCCAATATGTGCAGAACAAATAGAGCTTGTGGAGGAAGGGGAATGCGGAGAGTTACATACATAAAAAGTCGAGAATCTGTGCAGACTAATGCCACAGGTGTACTGTATTTTGAATTTAAGTAAAAGTATTGTTACAAAATATGACTCAAGTAGTGGTATTACCTGAGTAAAAAATAAAAATGTTTTTAAATCGACTACTAGTACTACTTCTGCTACTGCTGCTGCTACTGTTTGTTCTCTTACTAATAATGCTACTACTTCTACTACACATGCAACTACTACTACTACCTGTACAACAAATTTAATACCACAGCTACTGACTGACTTAACATATTTTAGTTCATTTCTAACATTTCTTCCCATAAAAGTACAAAAAATGTATTTCTTGAGTATCTAGTTATGTTCCACTAATGAAAAGAAAGTTTGAGAGGCTCACACAATAAATACTTACTCTGACCCTCTCAACTGCATCTCTAATGCTGCCATTTTAAACTCGTACTTTTACTGAATATTTGTGCCTTAATATTTTAAGTAAGTCATTTGTGTATCTTGAAAAGACAAATGAATGTGTTTACCTGTTCACTGATGAGAGAACTTTGGTTGTTTCTTGGCTACAGTAACAAAATGCAAAGGGTTCTTCATTCACATTAATAGTGCCTGGTGGCTAAGTACTTTTAACTGCGAACGCTTGCCGTATTATCAGAAGGAATCTGAAACTCAGTGCTAATCCCTTTGAGTTGGAGACAAGCGCTGCTAGATTTGGGTGTCTTTACCAGCTTAGGGGTAATAGGGCCTCAAATGTCCCTTTCAAAGTGGCCCGTCCCATATCGCCACATTACGAGAGGCTTAACAGGCAGTGCAGTTATCAGTCCACGAGCCTTCTATCTTACTACTTGCCGTAATTGCTATTGCGCTGGAGTTGCTGTTGGCATTATCATCCTACGTGTGCAGTCAACTGTAGTCCTAGGTGTCCATGACTGTTTGACCCCTGACCTTCAATGCTTTTAGCTCTGATTTCATTCCTGTGCAGTTGGTAAAACATTAGAGCTTCCTTTTTCTCTTATGGAGATGCAGCGATATTATCAAGAGATTTCATGAGCTTTGTGAAGTGTAGAGACGCAGAATTAAAAAGAAAAGCACAATTTCCTTGTAGTGCTGCTATGGCTCTCCTCCACACAACTTTGGGAAGCCCTGAACGGTTTGTTCCTAGGTAGCTTTTGTTCTCAGATAACAAAAAAAAAAAAAAAAAGAAAATAGAAAGAAAGACAGTATTCAGCACTGTTTTCGCCAAAAAGAAAAAGCTCTTTATCATAAAATAGTTGCAGCAGCATTTTGCTCAATATTCTAATCCCATGAATGCTGCCTTTAAGCTGGGAGCTTCTCTCAGGTGTGGGTAGGCAGAATCACAGAGAGGTGTTGTACAATTGTATGTCTGAGAAGATAAACAAAAACAGCATTTTGGACTTGATTCCTATTGACCACCTGTAATAACAAGTACAACCACATCAGATAGGCTGACCTGGTATGTTGACAGTACCTGGAAGATTAGGATTAAAGCTCTCCACTTTTTTTCTTTTCTTGTTTTAGACATTGCACAAAAACAATTATGGTATGCAGAAACAGATTTGCGCCTGCTTTTTGGCATCACTTTGAATTAGAACTCACAATTTTAATGCCTAATGAATCTTAAGGGTAGAGGTGTTATGTTATAGTTGAGGCAGTAGTTGTAACTATTCTCATTAAGTGTTTTCATGAGCAGTGACTTAAACATACTTTGTGGAATATAATTAGCTCTATTAGTGGTTGTTAAACAACTGTTTCCACATCTTAGTTAGATAGCATCCCACCTGTGGCTGTCTGGGCAGCTTTAAATGAGAGACAATTCGAAAGTCCAGCACTTGAGAGGGGAACATTTATCCACAGTGAAGAGGTCTACAGGTTGGCATGCTAACATATTGGAGTGCCTGTCAGGTACTAGCTTAAGGCCCGCATGGGCATGCCAGATATCTCCCTCAGGTTCATGCAGAGTACCCTTACTTGTACCTGCAATCATTGTGCCAGGGTGCCTCCCTCTGTTAACTAAGAACTCACTCAGAGACCCTCAGGAGATGGCAGAGACTGGGCTGGAGAACTCTTATCTCCTCACACATGCTTGTATGCATATGCCAGTGCACAGACGCACATATTATTGAGAAGAGAAGCGCACAGACTTAAGTAGAAAACTGTATGAAAGGAGATGTGTCAATGGACTGTGGGCCCTTAAGACAGTTTGATCAGCAATAAATCATCAGAAATGTTATCAGTTCTTATCATAATCACCAGTTATCACAGCCAGCATTTCCTCAGATTGACATTAATAACCAAATAGTGGGTGTGGGTGTGGGTGTGTGTTGCATTGCCTTCTCCTCTTCTTCTGTATGCCTAATAGCACTTAGTAAAACTGATTGCAGTCACTGCTCTACATGGGGCATCACTGAAACCCTCGTTCACATGTGCACAATTAGCAGTCCATTTGGATTCATTTGCTTAGCATTTCATTTGGATTTTCCCTTAATCGAAGGTTTGGGGGGATGATAAAAACCATCTCTGTGTAATAGTATTTCCTTGTTTTCTCCAGTGCACTATGAAGACAGAGAACACAGCGGCCAAAGCCGATAAATGAGTGCATTGCTGCCATGAGCTGGCTTGTCCCTCAGGCTTCCAAACGATAGCTATTGGACTTAATTACAGTTTACATCATCATATTTACCCAGAGAAGAGAGTAAAAGTGGCCTCTGAGCCCACTGAGGTGGTATTTCAGGATGCACTGTAGTCACTGTGTGGAACAATATAATGGATTTTACTTCTGACCTATGGAAACCCAAGGCCTGTATGGATAAATATACACATTGGTAAGAACATTAACGCTATAGAAAAAGTACATAAAGTAGTAGGAATACACCAAAGGGCCTTGTTTATACTATAGGCCACCCACTCAGCCTCCTAACCTTTTATATAGGTGCTCACGTGGGGCCTGCCGAGCCGAGAAGGAGCAAGTAAAAAGTTTTCAATGAAGTTATTTACAAACTTAACAGATGTAGGGTGCTGGATGATCAGTTGTGAGGCCTCTCGTCTGCATATACAGCCTAAATAGCACTTTTCACCTCAAAAAGAGCTATTTCTCTTGCACAGAAAAATATGTAGCAACATTAACAATAATGTCATTAATCCTGTAAATATGCTTTATCTTCATCTTCTTCAGCTTTATTCACTTCAGGAGTCGTGGGACTGGAGCATATCCCAGCAACTATGAGCCACGGGCATGGTACACCCTGAACTGTGGCCAGTTAGTCACAGGGCTGTAATATTTAGCTTTACCACTACAAAGCCAAAAATAGATACAGTTGTAAAAAAGAGATTTTACGGCAGTGATGCTTTGGGTTTCCTCTACTGGGCTGGCTGAATATGTAGACAAGCACAGCATATCGCCCATGTTGACATTGCAATGATCATAAATGATGGATATATTGTACAGTACTAAGTAATAAGGCCACAAAGGTATATGGTGTGGCCTTATCTCTTACAATGCTGTCTAAGTGTTTTAGGCTCTCGTTAGTTCGAGCCATCTGGTTCAGTGCCCTGAGCCATCCTCTTCCCCTGACCATGGCACATAGCAACAGACTGAAAAATGGATATATGTTTGAATGTGTGTGAGATGAAAGGGGAGGAGCTGCACCTTTCTCCTGTCATGCTCTCTTCCTGTCGCCACAGGAAGCTGCAGCTCCTGGCTCCTCCCTGTCTAGACAGAAAGCACTCTCTCATACAGACACAGCACACACTCGATGCCTTCTACCATGGCAACTTTGATTAATTCCCAGTGCGCAGTCAGAGGAGACAACATCGGCAGCATGGTCAGGGGAGAAGGTGAATGTGACAGCTCCCGGCTTCACACTGATGCCTATGGCCCTTTTGTATTAGAGTGTGTGAGAGAGCTGGTGTGTATAGGCTCATCTGTCCCTCGGCTGCTCCAGTGCTCAAGCTTGTCTGCCTGTGACAGTCCAGCAGCACTCACACACAGGGACACACTATAGGAGGCACACACCAACACTAGCAAGGTGAAGGGTCACGAGCGGCTGCCTCCCCAATGTTGTGTGAAATGTGTAGATGGCGCTCTGGGCCCATTATGTGCCCGCTGCATGTGTATGTGTATGTGGAGGGGGATATCTCAAAGTAACTGGTTATTATCACCTCAATATTTTTCTTATTATGACAATTACATGCTCTAGGAGCGAATTAAGCAATACAGGACGCCAAGCGGGAGTGGTTGACAGCTATTTGGAGACTCAATGCACAGAGCAATTTGCAGCCCCGAGCCAAACAAATTGGATTTGGGCCACTTTGGACTGGGGCCCCAGATTGTTGGGTGTTTGGATGATCCTGCCTGGACAGCTAGTGGGATGGTTGACTGGCATTGGTTCTTCACACATAACTACTGTATGTAACAGACAGTAAGGTAATTCAGTGCTTTGTGGTGCACTGAATTAGGCCAATGATTTTTTTTTTTTTTTTTTTTATGTACAAAACAGTATTTGTGTTTTACAGTAGTGTGTAGACAATAATAATCATAGATTTAGTTGGTATTTACAAATGGCATGCCATAACTACTTTAATAGTGTTAAGCTTTAACACTCTTTAATTTTATATAGTGTTGCTACATTTTTGGCTTGGGCCTCACAGCTGTGCTCAAGTATGTGTATAATCCAAATGAGCCTAACAGCCTCTAAACGAATTACTGGTACACATTTTCCCACCCCTAAACTGCCACTGGAAAAGCTGGCAACAGCACCCAATTAGTTGAAATGCAATTATTCTCATCCATTCACACAATTAGCCTGTGGGTTAACAACCTAGCTATGCACTAGGCTAGCTTCTGGTGTTTTGGAAGAACTATCGCCATGGTTACCGGACACTTATGCCCCTCCATGTCAAATGACATGCACCCTAGTGGAGGTTCGGTCAAAAATAACACTCGAGTCTATTGGCGGTTGCTGGGCATTACATCATTCAGCTGTGTTTCCTGGCTGACGTGATTGGCTGAGACAGCAAGTGGTACCAGGGGTGAGGAAAAAAGAGAGAAACGTCAGACAGGGAACCAATGCCCCATGTGTTGAGCAGAGCAGGAGGAGATAATGCCAGGCGACAGACTGGCAGGCTGGCAGAGCGGGTGGGCACTCACAGTGGCATGAAGCAAAACAAAAGCTTTGTGTGTCAGTGTCGGGATCGCATTAACCAAAACAAGCAGCCATGGAGCGACTGCCACAATAACTCGCTTGTCTGTTCCGCAGGCTGAGCCACACATAGATGGGAAGAGATGGGGACGCCTGTCTTACTCTTTGTGATATAACATAGTGCTAGAATAATGAGAAAAGCTGTAGTGTTTGCCAATGGTTGACATCAAAATGACAGGGCTGTAGAAACTGAAATCAAATCCATTTCTTTAAAGTTACGGTGGAGAGTTTGACGAATACAGCATATATAATATTTGTAGTTTGCACATTATGTTTACTTCCCGAAGCAATGTAGTTGTGAAGTAACATATTACACTGGCAGCACTGCAGTCAGGAAGTAAGCAAAAGTGACTTTGTATTGGATGCATTTGACAAAAGTTTTTTGTAGCCAACAGACAGGTATAGGTGAATGCAGTCAGTATACAGGCTCAGGTGTGACAGGAGAGAGGGTCAGGCTTGGTGTAGCAGGTAGGAGCATCTGGTACACAGCCCTGGTCTGCTAACAGGCACCAGCCTCAATCCCAGGGTCACTCACAGGTGATTTCCCCTGTATTCAGTGCAGCTGTGGCACAGTCACCAGTCTGAGTGTGTGTGTTCAAATGTGTGTCACATGTAGTTAAGCTTTCACATCCCATCATGTCATATCTCATCTGCTCTGAGCTTTACTTCCACTATTACCTCTCTCCTGTGTTTCCTCTCACTTCCTCCCCACCTACCACTCTTTTGTGCTGTCAGTTCTCTGTCAGCTGTATTTGGTGGGGATTCCCTGGAATCAATTCAAAAAGAGGAAAACCTGTGAACACACATGCGCACTCAAACCTGCACTGTTCTCACTCACCACAGGGAATGAAAACAGTAATATGAACTCACCCTTGGTCTGAATGAAAGCCTATTACAGTTCATTTTCACCACAGCAGCCACTGTACAAAACTTTCTGCTTCCGTGGGTAATGTTTGTGGCCTAGTGCCATATTATTTACTGTCATTCTAAAGGAGATCAAAACTGTTTAAAACATTTGTTTTTTACATCTATTTCCTGGATTATGTTCCATAACACATTTTCTGCTATGTTCTGGTTACATAAACAGTTTAAACATTTAAATGAAAAGGTACCAGTATTCAGAGCTTGATGAGTTACATTTGCCACCTGCTCAGTGCTCCCACCATTACACACATTTGAGTGATTGTCATAAGTTCTCTCTTGTGTTTCAGGATCTGTCTGGTTCGATTGATGACCTGCCCACTGGGACAGAGGCAGGAGTGGGCTCAGCCGTCAGTGCTGCCAGCTCTTCCAGCAGCAGTAGCCAGGGAGAGCAGGGAGGCGCCGGTGCCCAGGGACAGTCACCCTTCTCCCCACATGCCTCCCCCCACCTCCCTAGCCAGAGGAGCGGACCCTCTCCCTCCCCCGTGGGCTCCCCTGCTGGCTCCACACAGTCCCAACAGTCCCGTACCGGCTCTGGTTCCATCTCTCCTGCAAGCGGCCCCTCTGCCAACAGCACTGCAGCAGGTAGGGAGCAGGGCATGCCATTGCAGCTCTAACATGTGACCATGATAAAAACAGCACAAACAAATCACTAAGAACATTTGAAACCCCAGAGCCCACACTCCACTTCAGTCTATATCCTGCACTACTGTGTCTGATTCCCTGGGAAATCTGCAAAATTACTTTACAGCTTAAAGGGAAATTGCTTTGTGCCACCAAACAAGGGCTCCAGTTTCAAAGCAAATGAGAATACAACCAAATCTCCCAGATGGTTATGTCACATCAGTTGTATTGCTTTTGACAGCAGTAACAACAGCAGCTGGGACATTAGAGATGGTTGGAGGTCAGCTTTTTACTAAACAAACCTTGAAGCATCATTAGCCACTGTATTTGGCAAACTTAGTATTTTTCAAACCTACAGTTCTGCTTGACCTTTCCATTTCTATAGTCATTTAGAGCCATTGGCCTGGTTTCATTTGTTTTTGAATATGTGCAATTTGAGAGACCTTTAGAAAGGTCACAATAATGACCCTAATGCAGAACATGTATTTATATTTTTACAAACACCAACTGAAGACTAAAATCTCTGGTGTGTGTGTGTTTTTTTGTTTTGTTTTGTTTTTTTTTGTTTGTTTGTTTTTTGGTGCAGGAACATGTGCAAGGCAAGTAATGACCTTTTTTGTTTTTTCTGTTTATCACAATAGTATGACAAACCAAAGCCCAATGTTTAAGTAGTTAGGGGCTGTTTTTACAACCTGAAGCATAATATGCCATAGCATCCCTTTTTTCTTATCTTCAACTCAGAACATAATCCAACCCAATCAATTTTCATTCGTTTGGACAGAGGATAAGTCTGAGAGCACACTGCTGCAGAAGACCAAATCATATCAATCTAGTGTCTAGACTCTGATATCTTTTTCTGTATTTCAGATCCTAATTCTCTCTGCTGAAGATTTTACACCTCTGCACTTCATTGGAAATGACTCATTCATTTTCCTCATACAGTTTTTGTCCTTGCATAGTCGGGATTTGTTAAGCCTTTGATCAAGGCATGTAGATGAATGTCCCTACATGACAGTGAATTCTATTAACTCTAGCTCCCTGTTTCCTGACAAATGGGAAAATGGCATATTTGCTGAGAATATTTCCTCTTCATTTTGACTGTTAATGAATTGAGACAGACAGGTATTGGAAGACCTCCCATCAGATTTGAAGCCTTATCTAAGACATAGCAGGCCGAACAAGACACCAACCAGATTATCACACAATGCACTGTGTGTCTGCCTGTCTCCTGAGGCCATAGCAGAGCACATAACAATTTAGATAAACACTGAGTATTAGAAACCAGTGTGGAAGTGTTGTGTGGATGTGTGTGTCTGCTGTCTGGCCTGCTGTCATCCCACTCCTCTGGCTGGCTGAGTGTCTGACCGGCACATCAGCATGTCTCAGACCCGTCACTCACACTGACGAGGAGGGGCAAAGTGTCTGGAGCCAGATCCCCATGCCAGCACCTCCTCCTCCTCGTCACCTCAGAGCCGCGTGCTAGAGTGATTGACACTAATGAAAAACTGGGACAGTGGTTTTCCAGGCATCCGTGCCAAGAATTACAACAAGAATTCAGAATGAGATGGCAAAGATAGGAAGCGAAACTGATCACAAGAATGTGATTAATAAGGAAATATTTTAAAATATTCCCTATGCCGAATAAATGTTGATAAAGCATAGAGCAGAGTAACATCTGGCATATTTTACTGGCTGTACTACAATCATTTTAAATTAGATGAAGGAGCAGCCAGCCTAGGAGAGACACACAGGAACTAATGTGGTTAGCACACGTAACTAACACTGAGCTTTCTAACACTTCATCACAAGTTAGAGCACTGGGGGAATGTTGTCATTTTAGTTTGGTTCAAGTTAGTGAGGAGAGAAGGAGCAGGCAGGTGGGGGACTACTGCACAATAGTGAATGTGGCAATAGTAGTCAATAGATTTGTTGTTTGGTTTGTCTGTTAGAAAGCACTTTGTTCTCCTATATCTCTCCATGTTTTTATTAGCTAAAAAGGCATTTGTTAGTTTATTTATTGAACCAAATGCAACTGAGCAACTCTGCATTGCCACAAATTGTTTGTTTGTTTGTGGGGAACTTTTTGTGGGGGTTCATGCAGTTGCCAACTGTATCTATACCACATCAACTGCCTTTCCAGTCATCCCCAAACACACCCTACACCCTACACCCTACACCCTACACCGGTTCCACACATGCAAGGTGAGTGTCTCTCTCAAGGACACAACAGCAGTATGAATTAGGGGTAGCCAATCTTCCTGTTAGTGGACGACCTGCTCTGCCTCCTGAGCTACTGCCGTCCCAAGTATTTTTGGTGAATTCTCTACCATTTTAAGAAGGGCTTTGTGGCTCAGAGCATTTATTCCTGAACTCCTGGTTTGATTTCAGGTCTATCTATTCTATTCTAGTCTATCTACCATTCATAGATATTGCAATGTTTGTCACAAAGCAGCATCTCTGTAGAGTGATGGGACATGTCATATGGATGAGCACTTGTGGGACACATTACCCTTGACAGCAGTCAGTGGTGAGCTCACTTTCATTATGTCATTCTGGGGGAAAAAAATCACACCAGTCAGGTAAAGCACTGACACACATTCACACACTTATCAGTAAACAGTTTCTTTCACACATTCTGTATATGGTCGTACCTGAGATCACTGATATTGAATGGGAAAAGTGTTGTAGGTGAGGGGAGCCGCAGAGACTGACAGACTGGCAGCCAATCATACATCCATACTCGTTCACAAATCTATCTTGTCGGAGCTCCGTGGCACGCCTGTGATTCCCTCGTCTCCACACTTTTCCTCGTCTTTCTCTCCCTGTCTCCGTCTCCCCATGAAGCAAATCCAATACACTGTAACATTATCCGGGCCTCGCCTTGCTATTTGGATTCTCTCCCGGAGCCAAAAAGGCACACACAGGGCCAAATTGATTTTCCTGTTGCGCTAGATTTGTGACAGTCGAGCAGAAATCGCATTGCTCAAACGCCAGCCTTCCCCCTCCTCTTCCTCATATACACACACGCACACACAAACAGCCGTTTATTCACGCACACACCTCATCCTCCTCCCAGTGTCTCTAAAGCAATTCAGAGCACCCTCCGAATATTTTTCTCTTTCCACGAGACATGGGGGACAGGGCGGGCAGCCATTCATCTCTCAGCCGGACGGTAGAGGGGTGAAGGGAACGCCGGAATACAAGCTCCTGTCATGAGCTGTGAGCTGTGGGGGAAAGGTGAAGTCATTTGGTAAAGTGTATACTAAAGTTTACTAAACTTTATTCTAGGTAGCAACACCTGCACCTGTCATGTATTTTTCAAGAGATATTTTAGAAGAAATGTTTGAAAAGTTTTCCAAGTTTTTGCATCCCAGATACCAGTACTCAGAGATTCCAAAGCCTTTTATTTGGACAACTAGACTAGAGCACAGGCCTCCACAGTGGTATGACCCCTATCTTGCAATTTGTATTTTGTTTTTTTATATTTTTAAACAAATGTTGGTCACCTTTTGAACAGCATTGCACATTTTACAACCTTTCATATTTTTTAATAAGTACTTAAAGTGCCATAAAGAAACAGGCGAAGAGACCAAGACTGGACAGCAGAGTGCAGGAGAGCGCCGGCTGTTGCTGTCAGAGGGAAAAAAAGCTTTTTATTTCCTTACACTTTTTGTATGATGCCATTTTACCACAAAATTTAAAAAAATATTGTATTTTGGATAAATGAATGAGAGCAGACTGGATGTAGAGGACTTGTTGATTGGTCACTGCTTCCTGGAGTAACAAGATTATAACATGGCATGCATAGCTTTTGCATAATATAGCCCATTTAATTAAAAAAATATCAAACCCAGACTTTTGGCGTTATCTCATTAAAAGACTAGAAGAATGGAACAAGCAACAACAAACAAACTAGAGCCTCTTTTTACTGAGGCAATGAAAAATATAAAAGTCACTGAATTTATGCTCCTTTTGAAACAAAGGACAAAGACTGGATCATTCAGAACACATTTGTAACAAAATGTCTAAATATCTCACAAGGCATTGTGGAGTACATTGTTTATGTGCTCATTCTGGTATTGTTGTACAGGAACCTCAGTATTTTTGTCAAAGCTATCAGCAAATGAATTCTAGTCCCAGTTTTTTTTTATCTTATTCACTGCCCCAACCAGCCTCATATCATGAGTTCTATAACTATCACCAATGAGAATAAACCAAAACACCAAACACAAAAGAAAACATTTTGTTAGCTTGGTTCATGCTTGGTGTATGAACTCATTGTCACATATTACATTTGGTGCTGTAGGAGATGCCACTATGTAAACAATACATGTCAATGTCATGTACATAAACAATACATGTCAGTGTCTGTTGTGTGTGTGGTTTTTTTTTTGGTTTTTTTTATGTGTCTCTTTTCTCTGTTGCAGAAATAATTTTTTGTAGGTACCAGACTGTGCCATTGCAAGGCCAAACGCCAGCCTTTTTCTACACTGTGCTAGTTCTAATTGACACCAAGCACATCCACACTCCTCCACAGCCTGCACTCTCGGTCTGCTGCAGGAAATCACAAGCATCTCCCCCTATTTCCCTCACTTTGTCTCTCCACAGAGGTCCTCAGAGGTCCAGTTAGCGGTGCCCCCCTTCTTCTCCTCTTCTCCCTCCCAGAGTTTTTATTTTCTTGTGAAGAGGTGATTGGAGCTCGTAGGCAAGCGCTCGAGAGAGTTTAAGCTGTTTATCTGCACTTCGCTTCAAGTGCTTCCAGGCCCTAAAAGAGGACCGAGAGGTCAGGGCGAGTGGAGGAGGCAGAGGGAAAGAAGGAGTAGATAGAGGTTTGGAGACTGAGACGGCCTGTCCGGTTTGTTCGCTTCAGGGTTGCTACTCCGAATCATCACAACCTGCTTTACATCAGCTACATTTGTCCTTTACGCTGTCCCCCAGCCAACCCTGTAGTTCGCATTTATTAACCATTTTAATGCATTTTTCTGAACTTATGCTAATGACAGCAAGAGATAAAAGTCAGAGTTGGGATGTTGCTGGTTTTCTTCTTCACTGGGGGTCAAAGGTCAAGCACAAACAAGTGAGAATGCTACCACTGTAACCTTACATCAAGCGGGCTAGAATATATTTTTCATTGAGAGCAAAACAAGCTGTTAAATAGTGGACCGGAAAAGATGCCACAGGGAGCCCAAACTTGCACTTTTCCTGTTTTGAATGTTGTTATGAGAAAGCTGCAGAAAAATGGTTGAAGGGGTAGAGATTTTATGCAAGTGTGTTTAGCAGTGAGTGGAGCCAGGCAAGTTTTCTAGTCACAGCACTCCCTGAGAGGCTGCGTGGTGGGAACAGTGCCTCTGGCTGTCCCCGTCCCTCTCTTTCTCATTATTTTTATCATGCCGGCTTTCTCTTCTGTTCCCCCTTGTGTCTCACGTCCCCTCGTCCCCACCCTTTCCTCGCCATCTCTGTTTGTCTGCGCTGCTTTCTTTCGCTCAGAGCACTGCTGCGGTACGGGCGTCCCACCGAGGAACAAGCCTGAATTTTCCATCCGCGTTTCTGCCTCTGTTATTTCTCCACACTCCTCTCCTCCAGCTCTCCACTTCTTCTGCCCCCCTTTCCCCTCCTTCCTCCTCCCCCATCCACAACCCATCGCTCCCACATGCCGCCGTCTCTGCTCTTCCTGATGGCTGCTCATGTTCGATGTGAAACAGCAAAATGCCCTCCCCGCAGGCATTACAATCACAAAGTACACTGTCGGCCAAAACAGAAAAGAGAAAAAAAAAACGCACGGGCTTGCAGTGTTAGCCATTTAGAGAAATCCCATTCTAACTCAGTCTGACTGGAAAATACTAACTGGAGCACAGCGCGCAATTATTTCTCCTCCCTAACACCTATTTTCGTTCTTTCTCTCACTCCATCGCTCTCCCCCGCTTCTCACTTGCTGTTTTTTAGCTTAAGCTTGCAGTTTTGCCTTACTTACAGTTGCTACTCAGCGTTGGAAGTAATGAGGATCTTGGGAGAGCGCTTGTTTTGCGAGCCATTGCAGGCCCGCGCTTGTCCCCTACAGGGAGAGTTAACTGGCATTAGCCCCCGGCTTGGAGAGGCATTGACTCGCACCCATTGAGATCTAAACCACCATTATTGGAGCCTGCTGTTTATCTGCCTCTTCCCCCTAAAGACATGCCAAGTCGGGGATATTACCTCGCTGTGTTTGTTGGCCAGAGCAGGTGTGTGCATTTACAGCCTAAGGGTTGTATTAAGAGACAGTGCTGAAGCAGCCGTTTCTCTATATTGTACATCATTGCTTACTGTGTTACCTCACTTTAGCAAAAATGGCCCATGCTGCTCTGATTGTGAGCTATAGTAGGCCACTGTGTGCATGCACCAAGCTGATATCTGGAGATATAAGTCAGAGTTAGGATGTTGCTATTCTTCTTCTTTTCTGAAGGGTCAAAGGTCAAGCACAAACAAGTGAGAATGCCACCCCTCTGACCTCAGAGCAAGCTAGAATATATTTTTCACTGAGAGTAAAACAAGCAGTTAAATAGTGAACTAGAAAAAAGATCTCACAGAGAACTTAAACTTGCACTTGTTTCAGATGTTGTTATGAAGAAGCTGCAGAAAAATGGTTGAAGGGGTAGAGAGTGTTTTCTAACTTGCTATCTCACCTTAGCAAAAATGGCCCTTCCTGGTTGTGAGCTATAGTAGGACACGTGCATGCACCAAGCTGACATTTCCTCGCATCTTTGTGGGCACACGCGTCTGATAATGCACATCCACATCTCCCTTTCATCTGCAATTAATAAAGGCCTTTTATTGACTCTGGCTGACTTTTCATCATTGGCATTTCACACACACAGTAGCTCCTAAGCTTAATATTACCAAGACCCTGAAACAAAACAGAAATATGGCCACAAGTGCTCTCCCTCGGCTTTGAACTTCCCTGGCATTCATGTTTGAAACCCTGATGAAAAACGCTTCAAAGACCACACTGCATCTCTTCAAAGGAGACTCAGGGTTGCCTCGGCAGTCATTGCGGCAGAGAAATTTAAAAATGCGTATTGGGTTTTTAGTAGGCAGCATTATCTCCAAAAACGCAATGAACTCCTTTTACTTGTGGCCCCGCTGCCTTGTATCATGGGAAAAAGTAGAAAATGGATGTGCTCGCTAAGTGCCTTTTTTACAAAGAGGAAATTACAGTGATTTGACTCGTCAGACGCATTCCGAAGAGCATCCTTGTTTGAAATATCTCCCCTGTTTGCTCTTGGGCTTCAGACGGCAAGTCCGGTCTTTCTAAAGCTCCATCAGCGTGGCCATTAGATCTTTTCATCTCTACAGCCTAATGTGCTCCGGCACATCCCTCAAAAAACAAACATTTGTGCAGGTGCGTTCAGACATCTTCAATGTCAACGTGAATGAATTATGTTTGAAGGCCTGCCTATGAAGTGATAAATTATACTGACACCGAAAGAAGTCAAAACATGATGCATAAAAGCCTGGTTGTGTCTGTTTGTATGTGGATACCCAGCTGGGCGCTATGGAAGGTGTAAATTGCAGCCATTGGATTCTGAGGAAGCAGACAGAAATTACAGTGCCATGTGCTAATTGTGTTACAGAGCACCTATGGGAACATTTTTCAGAACACTACACAAATGCATGTAAGAAAAAGCACCACAAAGACTTGCTAATGGTGTCACCTTAATGAACAAATTGGATGTTAAAAGGTTCACTTTCATTATAACTGCCTCGTTCTACTAGAGCAGTACAGGTTGGGCCAGTACATGATTATTTCTATTGTCAAAAGGGGTGAGAAGTGTCCCTAATTAACTCACTGTGCTACTTTTCATTAACTGCTTGGTTTTTGTTTCTATTCAAGTTTTGAAAGTTACCAAACTGGGCTGTACCGTTTTCTTTAATGATGCATAATATGCATACATATCTAAACAACAGCTGCAAAAAGGTATGTTTGTACTCACTGTGCAGTCTGTTTTACCAAGGACATATTTGCCAGTTGGTTGGTTAGTTAGTTTGATCTATTTCCAACTGATTTGCAATTAATTCATTATTTAATTCATTATTTTAAAAAGTAAACGGATTGGAAGTAATGGATTTTGATATGTTGCCATTTTCAGGAAAGGTCAGTAATGGGCCATGGATGAAATTATTAGTTTTTAGTGTGGTTCCAGTTTTTGTGTGTGCTTTTTTGAATGATTCAATACCATTGCAAGACGGGACCAAACATATTGTTGCCAGTCACACAGGGTCTTTAGCTGTTGTGAGATATAAGTTTAGTGGCTAAATGCCGAAAGTGGTCTTATCACTTTTCCCTTGCAAAATAGTGTCAGTGCCTTGGTGGAGGTTTACATTCTCTGAGTCCTTCGAGTTGGTAATTACAAAGTGGTTATACATTTTCAATTAAAGAACATTGAGTATTGTTTAAACTACACTTGGTGTGCCATGGTATAGCTCAATTGGTAGAGCTGCAACACATATGCACAGCAACTACAGTCTGCCTCGTGAAGTGGGTTTGAGTGCGGACTCTGACACTTTGCCGAATGTCTCTCCCCCCATGATTTCCTGTCACTTCTCCACTGCACTCTCCAAAAAGACCATTTTTGGTTCTCTTCTTGATGCACTCACTAGCTGTACTCTTCACATAATTTTTATTAAACTAATCTGGTGACACATGCTTAAATATTTACATAGAGTGTGTGGACTCCTAAGGGCATTTATTCCATCATAGCAGCACACTGAGGCAACAGAAGATGCCACTACCACTGTGCCATCCAAATAAACCAAGTCTGACAGCATCGCCGGTGCCTGGTATGCCTCCCTGCACAAACACACATACAAGCTAGCCTTCATCCTAGGGTCGACTTTCATAGTTTAAGGGTTCAGTAAACCCCTGCCAGCACACTTCATCCTCTCTACCCACCCACCCACCCATTCGAACTCATGCTGCCGCTAAATCTGTCCCTCTGGCAACCAAC
Source organism: Bostrychus sinensis (assembly GCA_020698575.1). NCBI lineage: Eukaryota > Metazoa > Chordata > Actinopteri > Gobiiformes > Eleotridae > Bostrychus > Bostrychus sinensis. Next base: position 20,023,139 of record CM036258.1, read on the forward strand.
GGCCTCCGGCAGCAAATGACCCTCTCCTGGAGACTTTTGCTCCTCCAATCAGCCACAAAGCATGAAATACACACTTGCAGACCAGGGGCGGTGAGCAAGTGTTTGCTATGCATGTTGTACAAGTTATTTCAATGGTGGAAAGTTACTAAACACATTCAGAAATTGTAACCTGGTTTTATTTTGCATCCTGTCTTTTGAAAACAAATAAATGGTAAACCATGTCAAAACAAGACTCTTAGATGTTTGAATGCTAATTAACTACAATAAAATGTTCAAAATGACTATTTAATTGGACCAAGTTTTTTGTATCACAAGTATCAGAAATATTACAATATCACAAATGGTGTAATTGCCTTCCTTGCACATTAACACTCCACAGACTCTTTCTCTCACCATCCAAAGCCGAAGCCTACATTTGGAGGTGAAGTGGCTATTTCATATTCTTTTGTATACTGTGTAGGCACTAAGCAGACCTCTGCAAAGGCATTGGCCCTATGTCCAAATGGCAAAGATATAGTGTCCAGACCTGGACTCAAACCTTCTCGCTCAGGGGTAAATGTTCTATCAGTGGAGCCTTGAGGCTAGTACTAATTTGATCTTTTTACCCCTTACCTGGAGTTACTATCTTTGGGTCCTGTCTTGCAATGGCACAGAATCTTTCAAAATGTTCTCAATTCCAGGCGATTTTCTGGAGCCACACAAAAGTTAATAATGTCATCCTTGAAAACCATCAAACCAACATGGGGAAAATCATAACCTCTTTGCCAGAGTGCAAATAGTTCTCTGGCATTTGTTCAGAATCTAACCCGCCTCATGCCTTGAGCAGCATTATATCAGCTGAGAAACAAACCTAGTGCAAATGTCTGTTTTACAAACAGGATATCACTTTTGAAATACTTTATTGATGGTTGTATTTTGTGATACTCATATTTGATATTTTTCATCTTGCCTGTGAAGTGCTTCTTAAATTTGACATTGCTTTGAGTGCCGTTCTTTCACCACTTGCTCATCCAAACTGAGAAGCTACTTTTCTAGTGTTTTTGCGTTTACACACTGATGTTTCCTCTTCCACCAGCGCCGCGCAGTGACAGACTAACTAATAGAATATTCTTCTTTTGAAGCCGTGCTGCTGGAGCTATTCATGTGTGAGTCAGGGGGTCCTCGCAAAATACTTGAGCGCTATCCTGTGTGCCTTTCTGCCATTATGTGCTTCCTTGTGTGCTCACGAGTGTTTATTTACACTTACTCGTGCAATTACTTTAGTATATTGTGTCTGCGTGTGAGAGTGGGCGTTTGGCTGGATAGAAATGTTGTTTATGCAGTTTTATGCAAAGCAATTATGTTGACTTAATTGGGTTTGTTTGTGTGGAGACTGTGCCACCTCCAGTCATGTGTTGCTGCAGCGTACCGTGGACAGACACTACACTTTCCACTACATGACTGAATAATGTGAAGTGTTTCTTGTGGAATAAGAGGCTCTCATTCAATGTAAAATGTAAGGACACTGCAAAAATAAATAAATAAATAAAAACTTACATTCTAACTCATCTTTATAAAACATCATTCTAAGGGGATGCTCTTGTGGAAATAACTCATTTAGTACAAAAATAAGTATAAAAAGCTCATCATATACTGGCATAGGTCCTGAAGTAAATTTGATGAATATTTTAAACCTTAATGCACTGATTTTTTGGTATAATAGAAAAAAAACACTCCTCAAAGTCTTAGCTGCATGTCCTAAAGACAAATGGTTAATTTGCTATCATTCTCCTTCCTCTGGGCCAAATCAATCTCACCACGTTCTCTGTCTGCTATTGTCCTAATCAGACCCTCCACTCACCATTGGATTTCAATGGAAAAGGTGGAGTCCAAAGACCCACACATGCATCTAATCAATGATCCCCAGATGGGTCTGGTTCTCTATCAGGGGGTGACTCCAGCATTACACTGTGATGCGACAGAGAAGCAAATGAGTTGTTCTTGGTTTGTCTTGTGGGTTATGATTGAGCACAAATACTATAGTCATTATATAATCACACAAGTGGAGTGCTTTTGTTACCACAAGATGACACCCTTTCTTCTCCTTGTTGTTTTGCAGGCTCATCAATTGCCGCACAGAGCTCTGGGAACGGACCAGAGGGAGTCCATCCTCCTATTCCCCGCTCACCCATGGCTCAGGACAGAGGTATGTGTGCACAGTAGTCATCAATACATAGCCTGGGCCAATTCGCACCATGTCTTGCCCCGTGTTTTTTCCCTGATTTCCACTATAGTGTCACTACTGTCTCCATCAAATAAAGGAAAATGTCAAATAATACATCTTTTAAAAAATAAAAACAAAATAACTTTTACATCAAACAATTCAAATGTGTTTCCCATAATTAATCTTTGAGGAGAGTAATCCTAATAGCATGTTTTTTGTTTGGCTGTTTATCAAAATAACAGGGCATCTTTCATGAAAAATGTCCTGAAAAATCTTTTCATCATACAATTAATAGACTGCACTGTGTTTAGCTCCACCTTCTGGATAGAAGGCCACTCTGACACTAACAAAGACCACAGCTTTCCCAAAATAGTGTGGCACGGTGATGGTATAATTTATGATGACACATAGGACCACTTTTGGAAACGTACCTATACGGACCTAAACTGTGCTCTGCTGCTCCACAGGATCTAGCCCCAATGTGAGCCAGGAGCCTTATACTCTTCAAATGCATCCTCACATCTGATCTCTCAGGTCCCATTCAAGACATATTTTGGACATTTTTACATTGCACATTGCAATGCACTGGTTTCTGAAATCCCAGCATTGTCCAGATTCTTGCACATGGTCTGAATGGGACCCTAGTGTTCAGGTAGTTGGCCCTGTCTAATGAATTAGATTAACAGTGCTTTATGTTTCTGCAGTGGTTGCAAACATTATTCACAGGAGAAAAAAAGTAACACAAATGTTTGTTCATGCATGCCACTTCAGTTTAACCACAGTTTGTAGCCAAAAGCTTCTAACAATAATACTAACCCGTATGCCATATGTGCCAACTGAATAGGGAAATTATCACAGCAATTCTGGCCACTTCACAGCTATTACAAAAAACAACTGAACTGCTCATTAGGAACAAAAATGTATCTGCACAGCACTGCAAAAAAAAAAAAAAAAAAAAAAACCTGGATGTAACCTTAATGGAACAACTCTGAGGCTGTGACCAACCAAAGAGCAGTAAACATCATAAAAATAGGGGAGGAAGACGATAGAGGAAGAGGAGGGAATGTAACAGGTTATTTCCCAACATGACGAAATCAAACCTCAGATTTAATGCTTCTCTTTAATGTTTTTATATACAGCCCAGTCCAGGAAAACACAGCTCTGGTTAAAAGGTCAGGATGAAGCCCATAGACACACAAGCAACAGTTCACTGAAGTGGCTGCCTTCCTGAGAGCCTCTCTGCTCTCTTCATTTCCATAAATCGGCAGAACGTCCCTGTCCTCTCCCCACACTCGCTCCCATGCTCCAGCACTGGACTGTTGTTGTCGTCCGACTGAGAGTTCCACAGAAAGCTTTATGTGTGACCGTAAGTGTGTAGAGGGAATAAAGCACAGAGAGAGAAATCCTTGAATGTGTTATTTGCTTTTAGCACTGTCTGCACAATGTTCCTCTCCCCATCCATTTTCCAGGCAATTTAAAGTGGAGTATTACACACTGTATTTTTTTCTGCTGCTCTCCCAGAATCCCCTTACCCTAATGGAAGCAAAACATTACAATAATGTCCTGGCTCCTTAAACCCAGCACTCGCAGCCTAAGCACTTTCAGGCCCCAGTCGCTCTTTCTCTTCGCTGCACTGTCTTTCCCTCCCACACACACTTACTCTGAGCCTCTTCTTCTGCCTTGGCCTATGTCTCTTTCACGCAAATACGAACACAGAGCTTTTATTGCTCCGGCTCAGCGTTATCGCCCCACACTTACACTCAGGGGCATAAGCAGGCATGTATGTATGCGAACACTCGCATAGGTTTTTAAGTTTTATCCTCCTTCTTTCACGTTGTGTCTTGCTCTGTTAGCAGAAACAAGGAATTATACAAGTGTTGGCTTGCACTTTCTTACACCTCAAAGCCTTCAGTCACCAGTTGCTCCATGCACGACATTCATTTAAGAACACGGATAGCTATCAAAGTTTACAGCCAAGCGGACCCAATCCATTTAGAGCAGATCTGTAATACTGAATCCCCTCTCAATGGCCACCCGGTGACCTTTGCCGGTGTGTGGTGAAAGGTGCTTTTAGACACGAGCAGGACATTTTGAAAGACTCGAGGCCCATGCGAGGATTGCTTCAAATGTCAATTTGAATGGTGATGCCAGGTTCAGGCCTGAGAGGCTCTGACACATCTATTGACAGAATGGCTTAGAATAAAATAGTAGCCATGGTCAAATCCCTGGCTTATTCTGTGGAGAATGAGGCATACGGTTGGATAGTCAAGCATATCATTCTTTTCAAAATAAAAAAAGTGTCAGGTGTACACTAAACCTCATTTTTTCTTGTGATAGAGCTTAATTTATGTTCATATGTTTGTGTTTATGTGTCCTGATGGCTTATTTTACATGTCAGCCTGTCCTTGTAGTGCATCTCCGAGTAACAGAAGCCAGCTCCGTGGCAAAAGATTAGTGCTATTATCCAAAGCAGGACTCAGTTTACTCGAAGGAAGTCAAAAGCTATAATCTTAAAGATAATCAGAGCAGACCTCGCTCAAGCTGTCACTCACCATTTGATTTTAACCTGCAGCTGTACAAAGGCCTGATGTTGATGTATGTAAGCTTGTATCTCTTTCAGGGTTCATGTCCAATATGCAGAGAAACCAAAGTGGCTCCCAGTTCGCCTGTCCACAGTCCGGCCCCCCCATGTCCCCTCATCCCACACCGGGAGGTCCTGTGTATCCAGGAATGGGCCCCTACTCCCAGAGCACTCCCACAGGGCCTTATGGATCTCAAGGAGCACAGTATGGCCCAGGTAAAAGCATAATAACACAAGGACAATTTTGTTGTTTTAGTATAGTGATAAAGTCCCCTGCATTTGTTATGCTGGTTTTACATAGTTTGAGCACCAGAGCCAGGAATTTTTTGAAGGCACAAAAAGTACGAGTGTTTGCAGAGCTGGACCATTTCATTAATGGCTGCCCCCCGCTGAATCCTTGAAGCCGCACTAATTTGAAAAAACATTTAAAAAAAACACTGACATGATTTGTCTAAATGAGAATATAGCACCAAGGCCACAAATTAAAATAAACTATTGAAACCAAAAGAGTGAGAGTTTGTTTTCCCACAAGCTCTGGCTCCTGTCAGGCTCATAAATGATGCATTAATAGTGAAAATAGGCCTTGTGTCACTGTTAAATGTGCTGTCAGGTGGATAAGATCCTTCACTTTGAGAGTTACGCTGAAGCGCGGCAACACATTAGAAAGACACACTGGTCTGTTTGTAGACAGTTGCCCCCTATTTCACAGCCACACAGGGCCTTGACACCAGTGTCACTGGTTTAAAACACACTGGGCTAATGTGAAAAACATACCAACTTCAGTATGTAGCTGCTTGTTTCATACTTTGTAGACAGATTGGTAGTAACTTTCTTTGGCAGGACTTTCACCATGCTAAACACTGTTGACCCTCTACATGAAAACAATAGGATGGACAGAGCAAACTCTGGCACTGTTGTTAATAATAAAACTACACTCAAGGAATAAAAAAAATTGCCCAGAAATAAAGTTTGGAGAGCAGAGCGTAATTAAGCTTTTTGCTTTTTTTTTTTTTTTTTTTGGCTGTCCAACAAGAGATGACGAACAGTTGTTGTCTAATTTCAGTCTTTGGACACACACCAAACAAACATTGTAGATTTATTTTAGTATATGTGTATTTTTATAAGTCACCTTGATAAATGCGCCCATCCATGCATTTGTTTTCCCAAAACTGCATGCTCTTCCTTGCATTTGTTAATGTTGATTAATAGCCTTAATGCATTTGGTATTTGGTCTCCCCTCTCCACCCACTCTTATCTCCTAATGTGACTTTGGCTGGGCTGACAGCCCATAAGCTCTGAGTAAAAGAAATAAAGTAAGCACAGAGCAAGAGCGAGGCGGACAAGCCTGGAAGAGGCTCGGGAAGCAGATGAGCGTGAAATCTCACTCGGATGACAGCAGAGATGTTCCCATCACAAACAGAGAAGATCTGTGCTTCTTATCAGACACATAGTACTCTGTATTTATACAAACGATATACAATCCATGTATTAATGCTCCTGTCAAATGTCAGGATTTGAGACCTCACTGTGTATGTTACCTGTCCATGAGTGGCCACATCCCAGGTCAGTGCAAAGTTCATAGGCTGGAACAACCAACACCTGAACATGGCAGACTGTTAATGACTGCACCATCTGCTTCTCTCCTCAGTGTGCCAACAATTGGACTGCCATTAGTCAACACACAAACACACCCTAACTTCTTGAACTTTGCTTCTTTTATGTGTTTTGAAACCTGCTGGTGGCTAGCTGTCTTTAAATTTTGCAGAAGATGAAACACACACTTTATATTTACCCATTAGACCTTGTTCATGTGACACAGTCACAGTTTTTGTGTTGATTTCTGGTTGAGTCATATGTCGTTTGGTCTGTATTGAGTGGCTCCTCTGTTGACTTTAAACAAAAAGTGCAATTCAGAAGACCTTGGACTCATCCTCTAAAAGCATTCTTCATCCACTGTAAGTTGAACTTGAACACTGTATTATTAGCTTTGTTTTGTGCCAGGCCTATGAGAACAGCGGACAGTCAGACAGGGAGGATATCATGCCTTTACAGGGATGAGATTTGGAGTCTGTCCTGGCCCGCTCTCTCCCCTCACCCCCCTGGAGGGGTTAAGCACTCTGCTGGTAATGACCACGCTTCAGACAGCACTTTTAAGCCACGCTGCCTTGCTGCAGCCATGGTATAATTCAGCCCGAGAAAAGGCTATGAGTCAAGCCAGTGCCTGGGGGAGGGAGTGGGGTTTTTGGAGAAAATTTGACAGCGTGTGGAGTTGGCAGCCCCAAGGCGCCCCCTCGCTCTGCTGAGGCTCAGACATCCTGCTGGGAAGGTGCTGAGGTGGCTCACAGAGGATGTACAGGCCTCAGGCAAGAGAAGGCTGCAGAAAACTATCCACCCCAGTCAGACTCACATAGTGCACTGTAATACTGAACAGCATATGAAAAAGCTATAAAGTCCAAAGTTGTAAATGACATAAAAAGTGTCAAAGTGCACTGCATGAAACATTGCTACAATAGTGTCTTATTTTTGTTGACACACTACCTTTTGTTCCCACCTCAAAATCTCTGGAGCAACTGACACAGCCAACAAAAAAGTAACAATGAAAGTGCTGTTAGTCATTTCTCTTATTTGTTCCTCTGTATGTGGACAAAGACAGCCTGCCCACACTTGCGTCCTTGGCAGCTCAGGTATGTGAGCGTGTAATCTACGTTCCACTCCAGCCACAGTGCACCACCATACCTCTGTGTGGCGTGGCCGGTAGAATGGGTGCCTGGGCCGGTCCGGTTTGCTGAGGAAGCAGTAGACAGTAATCTGCTCAGTCACACTCCCTCTTTCCCGCAGGACAGTTGGGATTAAACCCAGCGCAGGATATAGCGTTGGTCCAATGCGTGACGGTGCTGGGAATTTCCATGTAATTGTGACCGAAGCTGAATGAGCTCTCCCCCTTTTCCTCCCGTTCATCACACTATAAATACCACCACAGCCCAAAGGCACACCAGCAGTGAGCCACAAGGACACATGAAGAACCATGTATAAAAGGACACCTTCACTGTCCTCCTTGTCCTCTTTACCTTCTGTCCCTTCATTCAGTATCTTTAAATACAGGTAGAGAAATTTATATTATTCTCTGATTACCGCCAGGGTTTTCACCTGCATGTAAACGTTTTAGGTGTTGGGTATTGTCAAGACTTGGCAATACGATATGATACTTTGATACATGATATAATTTTGACTATTTCTGCATCTTTGGCCTAAAAGACATTCAGCATAATACAGTAACTAGTAGAACAACATGAAGTTCACTGTTACAAGCACGTTCTATGACCAGCTACTCTGCCACTATCTTCCTCTTTGGTTATTTTGGTTTCTTATGTTGTAAACACAGTAAAAGAGGAAGCTTGACTGCTCATAATGCATTTAAGTGTTTTGAAGAGGCACAGTTATCAATTAAGAAACACGTTTTTTGACTTTGTTGTGTATCATTTCATAAAGTCCAATTGTAACCATATATATTCATAAACAACTTGATTGCCAAGTAAATTAGTCAAGTATATAAGTGTTTAGTGTTACAAACATTTAGGACTACTGGTAAATACCCACACCTTCTGAAAGAACTTGCCAGTATATTCTGCATGTAAATGTATAGTGAATGAACAGAAGTTACTGGATATGGACACATCTTACTAAATAATGTGGCAGCAGATCCTGAAAAGTACCTACATTCCAGGCTTAAGAGCTTTTTATTCTCAAATATTTTTCCAAAGTAATTGTAAAGCATTATAAGATTACATTATACATCTCTATTATCTACATTAGAGTAGCACTCCAAACCATCAAACATGAATAACACTTCTATCTCAGAACTTGCAGTCACTTTTAAAAGTAGGTTAGTGCGCTATCTGTCCTTGAAAAAGACTTTGGCTGCCATAGCACCAATCCTTCAGGAAATGAATCATTCTTGTCAGTAAGGAACAAACCTCCCATAGGAAAGCTTAGCATTAACCCAATCCCACTGCTACTCTGTCTTGTCTTTGTCAGCCCAGGCAACTCGAACACGGAATGGTGCTACATCATGACTGATAACTCTCAATGCTGAAACCGACCTTAATGGCTCACATTTTTAACACAGCCTCTGAATTGGTTATACCCTTAGTTAAGTCAAATATAGTATCATGAATTATCCAACCCACTCTTAAGGCATGTCCACGAAGAATGAGGAAGAAATTATCCAAATGACTTGGAAAACTCCCCTTATGAGTCTGTTCATGTCTCCCACTAAGGCCAGAAATGTGATGGGCCCAGGCTGTGGGGTGTATGGCAGGCAGCCACAGCATAGGCCCAACAGCTGTCCAGAGAGGACTGGGAGAGGTCAGTGACTGGGACCTTGTTCCACTGTAGCAGGCCAGTGTTCCCAGGACTTTCCATGAGGCAGAACTCTGAAATGTGTCTTTGACTGATTGTCTCTGAAGTATTCTATATGCTTTCACACCGTCTAGCAGATGGACACACATGCACACATGCACTGCGCTCCACGTATCCTCTTGTGTTCGTTAGCAGCCCTCCTTTCTTCCTGAATGCTTCCCTATTATAGCCCCAAAACCCTTGACAGGTGTCAGCTGTACTCAGCTCACCGACTCACCAAAGCCTCCCCCCAAAATAATCCGCTTCTCTTTTTCCCATCTCCCACAGTAGATTTCATCACAATTTCTGGACAAATTCAAGCAGAGCTGCTGACTTTTATGGGAAAGACTTTTATTTTGATTCAATATAAATCCTATCTCGGGGGTTGAGGGGCAGGAGTTTACAGCCCTCCCTTCTGCTGCGTGTTTTCACCCCCACCCTCCACCGCTTTTTCCTCAGTTGGATTCGCAGGCTTATGTCATGTGGAAAGTCTCTTCAGCGGAGCAGCTCGAGGACACTGAGAAGCCATTTCCATTTTCAGAGTTGTTCCCTCCCCATGTGGAATATTGTCATTCAAGTTTCCCTCGTCTGGCGTGCGGAAAAGCCTTCAGGTTTTTAAGAGACTTGATCCCCTTTTCCAGACATATTCTCAGGGGATTAAGCAGTGAGGCCCAACTAAAGCACCCTTAATCAAATCAAAATAAATAGCCCCCTTCACAATAGAGGATGCCACATTTTCCATTTCTATTTTGCAGGGATTTGTCCCAGGGAGGGAGAATCACAGTGGAAAGGCCTGCCGCCTAAGGAGTGAATATATTGTGATGTGCTCTGTGTGTGTGGGTGTGTACTGCCTTCCATGTACCGGAGGTGTGGTGAAGTGTGCCCTGACGCATGTAGATGTTGTCTTTGACTGCATGGTGATTTCTCATTCAGCTCTTTTTGTGGCCGGAGTTGGAGTCATGCTGAGCTTTTAGAGCCAAAATGGAGGGGTTTAAGTGTGCCTTAGGAAAGCTTCTAGCATCGGAGCTGTGTAGCACTACAGGGCAGAAAGAAAGCATTTACAGCAGATTAGAGCACCTCTCAAGTGGTTCACAGAGTTGGTCTTAAGCTCAGCGATTGTTCCCAGGGCCATCGAGGAACCTGTAGCTGTGAAAATGTCACCATAGCTCACCCCACATAGCCTTCCCGCTTCCACTAAGCGTTGTGGGAGTTGAGATTTGTGCCTCATCTGTCACTGAAATGTGTTCTTGAAGGGCAGAATATGTGTACGTGTCACAGTTATAGGTATAACATTATCTACACCTTTTCTCAATTGTTCCATACAGCGAATACTATTTCACAGAATCCTTTTAGTGTCAGTCTATCAAGTTCAGGTGTGATGTATAAATCTGAAGCAACCTTTGGAGCAGTATCTGCAATGTGAAATGCCTATACTTTCAGAGACTTATCCACAAACCTTTTTTCTTTTTTTTTTTTTTTTGTAGGTAACTACCCTCGACCTGCGAACTACAGCGGGAGTGGCAGCTACAGTGGCCCTGGGCCCGGGATGACCAACTGTATGGGGATGAACTCCACCAGTCCCATGCAAGGCCAAGGCCCAAGCCAGCCTGGTCCCATGGGACGCAGCCATGGTCTAGGAAACCACAACAGAGGCTACCCCCCAGTGGCTCCCAGCTCTCCCAGCATGCCACAGTCTGCAGGAATGGGCCCTCCCGCTATGGGGACCACAAATCGCAAATCCCAAGACACAACATCCTCTATGCCTGGGTCTGCTAACTCAACGCACAATAGGTTTGCATTTTCATTGTTTTTATGTACACCAAGGATATTATGTTTTACATTTTCAGGAAAGTTCCGTAATGGAGGTCTCTTGTTGTTTCTAGTAATGTTTAATTAAGAAATATCAAGAAATCTACTTGAATGTATTTGTAAAACCCAATTGCCAGTGTCTCTGAACTAGCTTCTCAGTGCTTCCCAGTTTTCTGTAGGGAGATGTGCAGAGAAGCATCACAAAAGCTTCCTGTCATCTTTTCAGATGTATGGCCAAGACTAGTTCTCCTGGGTTCTAGACTTTTATAAGCCATTTGCAGAAGTATCTCTATTTTCACACATCTCATAAAATCCCTGACATTTTGATCACTTGTACTATACACCAAGTGCTGGTTGTTGCAGAAAGAGAGATACTGGCTGGTGAGGAGCTTGTATAGATTGAATAATACACTTTCAAAATATAAAAGATGAAAAGATAAACTAGGACTTTAAGTGTTAGGACTCCAGTATGTTTATATGGAGAGCATACTTGGACTATGCTCATGGCTCAATTAAACCCAGATAGGCAGATTTCTCACTTTGAGTGAGTTTATATGCACTAGAAAGAACTGCTACTCCTCTCAGGCTAATGGTACATTCAAGTGGTCTAGGTATGACACAAAACAAATCCAGTGGCTTACAAAAGTACAATAATGCATCATAAAGTATGACAGTTAAGCATTTTTTCTTGTAATGTTTACAGCACAATTACTCCCGTCAAGGGTCGTAGATATTGGAGCGGGTACTGGCGCCTGTTCCAGTAATTTTGGGCCTTAGGTGGGGTAGACCCTGGACAGTGGACAGTTAGTTGCAGGATTGACAACCAACAACCAACCACCATCAATGGTAACAGACTCCACCCAGAGAGTTTGTGTGTGGTCCGGCCCGTAAATCAAACCCATGATTTCCTTACTGGAAGGCAAGAGCACTAAACACTCTGTGACCCTAAACACAGTATGCCGTATGCAGAAATAGTCTAATAATGAAAGGCATTATCAAGGTGTGGAATCACAAGAAATTGGAATGACTGCCCCCCAGTTAAAGTATCTAAACATACCGACCATTACATATGTAGGTTAGGGACTGTAGGCTTTTTTTGTATGCAGAGGACTAGGGTGGTTGTGGGCATCTGCATAAAAGTGCATCCTCAGACAGATTATTTCCATTTGTGATACTGGATTGATTTAAATCTGATGTTTGTGTGTTTGCTGGGGTCTGCAGACCGTCCCAGATGCATCCTACCATCCACTGGCCTCCCTCCACCTGCACCACACCCTCACCACCTCCACCTCGATCCAGCCAACACCACCACCACCCCCACCCCATCCTGCCACCCTCACAGCACCAGTGGTATGTCACCATCTTCATCTTTTCACTTACTTAATAAGTGATTGTGTATATACTGACGGAAGCACTGCGAGTGACTGTGATAATATTCCTCACGATCTCTGTGTGAGTGCAAAGCAACGGGTGTCATCATTATTGTTATGACTCTAACTATCACCACCTTCATCATCATCACCAAAGTCATCATCATCTTCGTCTCTTAGTCATTCAAATGCTCCTACAAATGAGCACGTATTTGAAACGGCCATGTTGTGTGCAAGTATATTTGTTTGTGGGCACTGTGTATGATTAATTATGTGCATCAGGGGGGTAAATTCTGTTGTCTCACACACGCACACACACCTACACACACACACACACACACACACAAGTCTTAATGCAAATCCTGGTTGGGCCAATAAGACATGTCTAACTTTTCAATAAGAAGTGGCAAGACATGATCCCCACTGCTGGGACCAATCAGAGCGCCTGTCAGTCTCTCCTCACATTTTCACAGACACAAGAGGGGCTACTATCAGGGAAATGGCATTTGTTTACAAGGCTGCATCTTTATCCAGTATTTTTACACTTGTTCTTCCATAGTGCACAGCCTGTTCCTTATTTGTCAGGATTTTTTTTTTTCTCCACTTTTCAAAGCAACACTATGTCCACTATAGGACCTAGGAAACTTTAGTTCTTATACCATACAGTTACAAGTCATTGCAACTCCCTAACCGTTTTGATGTTGAGCCATCATAAAAGATAAGGCGATGATGAAATAATCAGCCAACACAGGCTTACAAAATATGTTCTTTTGTTTCTTCATAATGCTGTGATTTTGTCAATAAGTTTAAGCGGATCAATCATTACAAGTTATTTTAATGGTTTGCTCAAGCGACCGTTTTGGCTGCTGTTGTGTATGCTGTCGCTTATTCTCCCCCTTTCATCCACAACCGTCTCTCCTCCTCCCACCTTTTTCACTCTTTTTACCAACTCTCCCAACTGCACGGCTCTCCCCCGTCTCCGCGCGCCTCTGTTATCCTTACCCAGACCGTTTTATCTGCCGGAGTCTTTCTTCCTCCCAATTTGCTTTTTGTTCTGCACCGTCTCCAGCTACAGCCTTGTTATGTTTTTCTCCCTCAGATCCCCCTTTAGAACATCTGAGGGAGATCAGGAGAAAATTGGCCTCTGAAACCTGCAGTTTAAAGGCTCTCTCTCCACATCTTAGCTGCAACATTGTGAAACATCCAGACCCAGTTCCTCGCTTCGTCTCAGAAACAAGTTGTTAGTCGCGGCACATGTCTAGTTTGACGCTTTGATGCATCCATTCTGAGCAAACCACCACAGCCGCCCTCAGCCCGACCTTCTAAGTCAGGGGCCAGCGAGCAGTCCGACATCATCTTCCTTGAGTTATATCTTAAATGTCCCATTGTTACCTACCAAAACCAGATGTCCCTCTTCATTCCTACTTCTGATATCTATCCCACTTCATCATACAACTTCTCACACCCTGGCTCACAAAAATAACAACTGAACACAGAATAGTCACTTGTAATGTCCGATGGCTGCAGGCAAGGGTCATGACCATAAAATGTTTGTTGAGTCGAATGATTTCTCCCCGTCCAAAGAAGAAATAAAGGTGCTTCTTTTAAGTGTCTGCTGGGTTGTTAAAAGAGTGATATGAGATTATATAAAAGACCTCTAAAAGCACTACATACTAAGGCTGTAGCTGACCAAAGAAATTGTTAGTCGACCGAAGTTATGCCAAGCTCAGCGGTTAATCGAACGAAATCAACCAAAGGACATGTAGGGGACTTACCAGAGGCTTATACAAATAAGTGACTTTACATGAATTAGATGATAAAACAATTGGAAAAGATGGTTGTAAAATATTTTGTTATCTAAAATCATCTATGCTTTCTTAAATAAAATGAAAAATAAAAGTTATTAAGTCAAACATTTTTTGATGCAAAGAGTGGATCCAACTAATTGACCAATAAAATTTTAGTCGACTAAGATCTCACCGACCAATCAGCCCTAGTACATAACACTTTTTTATATTTATTGGCTTGGTTGTGAGTTTACTTCGGCTCAACGTTATTGTCACTTGCTGACATACATCCTGGTCATTATAAAAATTTGTCATTTAGTGGGAAATGTAATGAGTTTAATGGAACTGGGCCTCCATGTGTGTGTCAGTGGCTGTCAGTAGTAGGTGTGATAAATTGCTGACATGTGTTTGAAGAACATGGGTGATGGCAGGCCTGTCAGGGTTGAGGAGGTGGAAGTCTGTTTGGGATAAAGGTGCAGGAGGGTTTTTTTCAGCTTGGCAGATTGATGTTGGGGAAATTTTGGAAAACAGAGAGAACAGAAAGTATTAAAAGGTATAAGCTTTTCTTGGCAGCAGCTTCTGAGGACCGAATTGGCTTTTCAAATGACTTTCTAGCGCTGCCGGCGACACTCTACAAAAAGTTCCTGGAGCTATAGGAACAGGCTCTGTCAAAAAATAAGCACTTAGTAGAAGAAGAGCAAAGCTCAGGAAAAAAGAGGCGTAAATCAAAGGAAATTGAAGGGAGAAAAATGTTGGAAGCGACGAGAGGAGAGTGCTCCCAGGCAAATCCTCGCCAAATAATTCATTTCTGACCTCCTTAGTAAGTAAATTTGCTAAATAAATAAGAGCAGCGCTTGAATGTCAAGAACGGGGGATGCTGCCTGTGGCGCTTTGTCGCTGGCAGTCTTGGCAGTGCTGCGCAGCGCTCTGCTTTCATTAGCTGGGCAAAATAAATGGCTTCTCCTCCATCCATCCTGAGCTGTTTGATGTTTGGAAAGGATGAAGGGGGAGTAGCTTTCTCTGGATTTAATATGTTAAAAGCTGTCCTTTTATTTTTTGTTCTGGGTTTATTCTGATGCCCTTAGTGTGTGTGTGCAGAGTTGAGTCAGGAGTTTCAAGGAGCTATGTGCCCAAGCTGCCCTGAGAACAGATTGGCTCCATATATAATTCATGGCCTCCAGCCGATTCACTCCATCCTTCCATCCAGCAGCATCTCTCCAGCTCTTTCTGCCTCTCTTTCTTCCACGCACAAAGCCGAGGGATCGATAGGGACAGCCGCTCAGCCGTCACACACTCCTCTGCTGTCTGGTCCAGTTAGCAGCGCTGGGAGCCATCACTGTGGCCTGTCAACACAAATGAAGGACAAAGCCACTGCCACTCCGAGAGAGACGCTGTCAGCTGGTTGGCTGGCACCTCGTAACCATGGCATCCCCTTGGCAACGGCTCCCACTCTGTCATGAGCACAAGGACACGCTGAAACACATGGACACGCACACGGTCTGCGGTGTGGAAGTGCCCTTCACCCACGGAGGCTTAATTCCAGATAGAGAAGACAGGGACATGCATACGCACAATTCTGTATGCATTTCCCTGTAATAGAAACATAAATACTCCTACTTTTAAATTTCCAACTTTTTTTGATGACTCAAAAGTAAATTCTAACTATCCAAATTCTATCTCTTGTTGTTTCTGGCATTTATTTAAAAATATGATCTAAATATACTACAGAATAGGAAGAAATTTATGTTCAAGTCTGGAGGCTGCAAAAAATACACTACTCAGTTTAACTAATCAAACTACTGTAGTAACTATAAATATCAGTTTTATGCAGTGCATGTATCTTAAAAACATTGAGGTTTAACATGGACTTTTCAGGACAGCTCTGGTGCATTTCTAACTTTTTGCTGAAACTCTGGATGCGGCTGAGTGTAGTTTGTCTCCTCAGGCCACTCCTCGACAACAAACTGAGAATGCACTGGTCTGATGGTGTTAGATAGATGTTTTCCATGTTTCTCACTGAGTGTGTGGGTTCCCTTGGCTCAGTCTCATGGAACAGCGATTACCTCCAGCTCTGGGCCCCTGAGCTCCAAATATGCCCCCCATTGGTCCACCAGGGACCAGATTCAGAACTCTGGCTTGTTCCAGTCTTAATTTCACATCCTCTTTACTTTCTTTTCTCTTCTCCATCTCAACTCTCTCTCTCTCTCTCTCTCTCTCTCTCTCTCTCTCTCTCTCTCTCTCTCTCTCTCTCTCTCTCTCTTTCTGCAGCAACAGGATGCTTTTTTTTTCCAGCACAAAGGTGCCCAAGAGCAAGATGAATGTGCTGTGCCATTTTTTCCCCGATAGCAGCACATGCATATATTAAGTGTGATTAAACGCTGTGCGGTGCCTCCATCAAGTGCTTTCTAATGGGCTTTTTTATGACATGAATTAGTCATAATGGGAGAGCGCCAC
The DNA here is from genome assembly GCA_020698575.1 of Bostrychus sinensis. Lineage (NCBI taxonomy): Eukaryota > Metazoa > Chordata > Actinopteri > Gobiiformes > Eleotridae > Bostrychus > Bostrychus sinensis. The sequence continues at coordinate 20,039,741 of CM036258.1, forward strand.
AGTAGAAAACCTCCAACCACTGTTGTTGTTGTTGTTGTTGATTTGGATATTTCACCAGTCACATGGGAGCTTGTGCTTGTATTGCTTTAGGTGGGAGGGGGTGTTTTACAGTATAGATAAATGAGATTTGCACCATCAAGTTATTTTTTCAAGCTGCTTTTTCTTTTATGGTAGTTTGTATTCAAATACTGGAGAGAGAAAGTTGCAGTGATCAAAAGGTGAATTTATTCCAGTGACTTGACTCACACAGAGGTTTTAGGAAATACGTAGGCAACATCATATACTCTATATCACCCCAGTATATGGAGACGGGTCTAGATAAGCATGGATTTGGTGAGCGCTTGTTTCTTCGCCATGGAGCTCCCTGTGCACCTCGGCCCCCATAGAGGGATTACATATGTATCATCAGCCGTGCTCTATGACTAATTACATCTGTGAGATGAGATTATAGGGAGGTTTACCAAGCCTATCCCTCCTCTTAGGCTATGTGTTTCGCTTCCAACATGAGGCATTAGGCTGTGTGTGACAGAGAGAGAAAGGTGCCAGTTAGAATACATTTTGAATGGCATAAATCTGTGAAGCATGTTTTAGACAACATAAAACTCTGTAGTATTTTGTTCCAAAACTTCCTCTTTGAAGAATGTTTTACTGTTATCTTTTACACTTTCTGCTTTTGAAATGCACTCTTTGACCATTTCATCCGTACCCTCTTTGCTTCTCTCCTTTAATTTATCTCATCTTGCATTTGTAGTCCTTCCCTATCTTACTTCTCTGCCCCCTTTCTCTGTGTGTGCCTCTCATCGTTTTATGTGGTTGTCCAGGAGATAATCTTGAGTCACCAGGAGATAGACCAAATTGTTCCAAACATGGTGTTCCTTTTCAGCCCCCATGTCACTGCTTCGGCCGGACTGGTTTGTACTGATAGAAAGCAAAGGGATGGCGAGCATTAAGCAGGTTGCAGATAAGCCCCTCTGATGTCACTTTGAACACCATGTGATGAGCTGGCTTAAAAGGGAGGGCTGCTCGGGGAGAAAGATTGAGCAGGATTGATTTCTGCTGTCACTATGGCAACAAATAACATGATCCTCTCCAAAAGCACACCTTAATTAGTTAAATTATGACTTGTGGGAGCAAGAGGAAGTGATGGAGAGAGAGGGGGATTGAGATGAACAGAAAAACAAGAGCCTGCTTTCTGTTTCAAGAGCTGTTTGATTGCAGATTTGTGGCTTGCCTTGTGTTTTACTAAGACTTACAGATATACACAGTGCTTCAATTTAACCTCGACAATAAAGATGCACTGACAGACTCCCAGAAATCATCTTTGTAAAATGTTATGACTTCTGTGTTGCACACTGCTTTTTACAACTCATCTTGTTCAAATACACCTCCTCACAACTCTGCTCCCTGTGTTGCAGGCAGGGCAACTGCCAAGGTCCTGGTGTGAACCAGTCAAGCAGCCAGTTGGTGACCAACAACAGCTCCACTATGGGCAATGCACAAAGTCCAGCCTACAATATGCCCCCCACAGGTAAACTAACTATTAGTTAGTTGCATCAGTTTGAGTATCAGAAAAAATGCTCATCACAAAATGTCATCTTCACATTTTAAAGTCTCTGTATGTTTTGTTTACATTCCTGGCAAAATACAGAATTCATGTTTGTTAAATGTGTAAACTTACATGGGTTTTTGAATGACTCTTTATATTGCACTATACCATATATCTGATTGTTCACATTCAGAAATACAGAGATAGAAGAAAAGTAAAAGTATAGAGAAGGTAGAAGTGAAAGAGTAAGAGGTCAGCAAATCAAACTTGATTTCCCGCAATGCCAGTCGCTCGCCCTTTGCCCGTGCAGCTGCCCCTCTACTGAGCCCAGAGTACAACTGTGTATTGCTTTTTCTCCCAGTACTTCACCTGCTGCATTGTTACTAAACACACCTCAGAGAGTGCTGTGGTGCTGAAAATGAAAGGCAGCTTTTATTCAACACCAAATATCAAAATGTGTGACATTTGGAAAACTTCAAAGGAATTAGAGCACCAAGGTTCCTCAAAATTCATCTACTTTGCCCCTGGGCACAGTAAAAAGCCATTCGTTTTCCCAGTGCTGCGCACCACACAAGGGAGAATAGAGAGGAGCCTTGTATCCAAGGACCTCTTCTTTCTGTTTGTGAAAATATGCAGCTGCCACCATTAAAAGTAGTCTTAAGGATGTTAGCTCTTTTTCAATTAAGAATCACCTGAAAATACCCAAATGTCTTTGAAAAAACAGAAACATTTTTTTAAATGCTTCTTTTTGCTGCGCCTTTGAATATACTAGAATACACTTCAAAACTAGCAAGGTTAAGATAGGCCTGCCTTTGCCTCAGTCTACCTAATTCTCTTTCATTATTTTCATTAAAACTTTCTTATACATTCCCTTTATGGTGAATGGTCAGACAGGAACCTTAAAAGCAGACTAAAAAAAAAGACCATCATAGAATTGTTTTACATTGTGTAATTGTGACATTATATTACTATCCAGTAGTTTTAACACTGCACAAAGAAGGACATTTTCATCAGAAACTGCCAAAGTGATTTGAAATTATTATTACAAAACTTGACATCTACCTTGACAGGGAAGAGACAGCTATTGTCTCTTGATCAATCATTTTGCTCAAGACATTGAAATTTCCATGTGTTAAAATATTTGTCTTTGTCTGTGAAGGAGGCATGGCTGATGAAGTGATGAGCCCAGACGGAAAAGCCAAAACGGACATTAAGGAAGACGGTCCAGCCAATGACCCCCACAAACCAAAGGTAATGTATTCTACTTAGTTTGCAGTCCATTTTATTCATCACTTCGCTTTTCTTTCCACTAATGAAGAAAACAAAATCAGATCTGCACATGCTGCCTCAGCACAGTGGGCCTCTTTCTGTTGTTTTCTCACCATATTTAATGATTTGTTTAACATTTAGCACTCCTAATGTTTTCCTCGCTTTGTTTTTGCCCCTAGCACTCTCTTTCCTCGGTGATGTTTTGGCAGGCACACTACATCTGCAACCCATGCATTTGAACATTGTGCACAGTGGCCTTTCCATTGACTCACACTCACACACATACCACGCTTGTCTTAAACGCAGCTTCCCCAATGCCCACAGTCCGCGCATACATGTCCCAATACACAATGCTGAGTTCTCATTTTGCCCTACTATTACAGCTTCAGCTTGGCTCAGCTCAGCAACAACACAACTCTATGCTCTTTGCTCCTACCCCTCCCCTTGTTTTTTGCTTAACAACTCCTCTCCCACATACACACACACAAACACACACACACACAAACGCAGCGTTCTCTCCATCACATCCACTACACGTCTGTTCCCTCCAAATCCCTGTCTTTTCTTTTGCTGATTACTGTAGTAGGGCCTTTTGAATTATTTAAGGCAGCCAGAGCAGTCAGAAAGACCCCCAGTGCTCCCAAAAGAGATGATCTGTCTGCCGAGAGAGGAAGAGGAGGAAGAAAGCGAGAGAGAGAGGGAGAAAGATAAGGTTTTGCTGACATGAGCATTCCACACACCAACCAGAAGCACTTGTCAAGCTGTTGTTCCCTCTTTCACAGCCTCTCTGCACACACACAGACCCGTACACACATCAGTGTAAACTAACATGAAGTGATTTTCTCAAAGTCTGTTAGCCAGCACACATTTGTGAGATGTAGGATGCAGGCTAATGCATAATGATCTGCATGCTTTTTAAATCTCTGCTGTACAACAAACACACAGAATTTCAAGACACTCAAGCACACAAATGCTGATTCTTTGCAAACAGTTGTACAAGTTGGATTTGGATAAATAATCCAGCCAGAAACTCGTTAGACTACAGATTTAACACAATATAACCATACATCTAGAGATAGCAGGTATAAATGTGTAAGGTGAGCTAAGCCTCCGCTCATCTACTATAAATATGTTTTGTTAAAACAATGATCTATTTTACTTGTTTTCTGTTTACATATACATATTTTTGTGTAATATCTTAGAACATAGTGTTCTGAAATACTGTGGCAATATGCCTAAGTTTCTATTAAAAATGTTAAAAAAGAGCCCAAGTGCAATATGGCAGCCTAACCATTCATTACACATTAAAGTCATTTTCTGACTTTAGTGATGGGCAGCTGTGAATGCCCACCTCCTTTAGTTAGAAATTATTGAGGCTTTTTTGGGGGCTCTTATTTAGGACAATAACACAGTAATTGTACTGTGTGGACAAAAAAGTGACTGGGACAATTTTATGTAATTTTGTTCTCATGAGCAATGTATAATGTTGTATTTAAAGAAAACCTTTATAGATCCTGGATTGTTGAAACTACCGAGGCATCAGAAAGGATAAGAGCTTCACTTACTTAAAAAATAAGGCAAATACCTCTCCCTCCTTCCTTTTGAAGTCTCTCTTCTGTGATAGAAAAAAATATTGCAATATACATTCTGACTTCATTAAGTCCTTTCTAAAGCTAAACAAAGTTTGTTTGGCACATGTTTTATCATTCTGGCACAGTATATATATATATATATATATA